>JAGFBZ010002575.1:0-387865 GCA_018398805.1 Hirundichthys speculiger | reverse complement strand
ACTCAAGGCCAAACCTGACGATAAAGAGCTGTCAGAAGTGGAATTCGAACCCACGCCTCAAGGGGAGACTGCGACGTGAATGCAGCGCCTTAGTCCGCTCTGCCATCCTGACTGGTGTGTGGTTTGTGTATATGTGAGTGGTAGATAGATGTACAGACCAATAGCCAGTTGGTTAGATGGACAGCCAGTTGGATAGACGGTCAGACAAATAGCCAGTTGGATAGCTGGGCAGACGGATAGCCAGTTGGATAGACGGACAGACGAACGGCCAGTTGGATAGATGGACAGTAAAATAGCCAGTTGGATAGACGAATCGCCATTTGGATAGAGGGACAGACGGATAGCTGGATAGCCAGTTGGATATTCTTTTTCAGTCTCCACAGCGAAGTGATTCACACCATTGATTCGGCTCAAGTTTTACATTAGATGTTGAAGCAACTGGGACTCAAGGCCAAACGTGATGATAAGGAGCTGTCAGAAGTGGGATTCGAACCCACGCCTCAAGGGGAGACTGCAACGTGAATGCAGCGCCTTAGACCACTCTGCCATCCTGACTGGTGTGTGTATGTGTATATGTGAGTGGTAGATAGATGTACAGACCAATAGCCAGTTGGTTAGATAGATAGATGAATCGATGAACAGACGGAAATCCAGTTGGTTAGATGGACAGAAGGATAGCAAGTTTGATAGATGGTCAGACAAATAGCCAGTTGGATAGCTGGACAGACGGATAGCCAGTTGGATAGATGGATAGACGAACAGCCAGTTGGATAGATGGGCAGACGGATAGCCAGTTGGATAGATGGATAGACGAACAGCCAGTTGGTTAGATGGACAGTCGAATAGCCAGTTGGATAGATGGATAGACGGAAATCCAGTTGGTTAGATGGACAGACGGATAGCAAGTTGGATAGATGGTCAGACAAATAGCCAGTTGGATAGATGGACAGACGGATAGCCAGTTGGATAGATGGATAGACGAATAGCCAGTTGGATAGATGGGCAGACGGATAGCCATTTGGATAGATGGACAGACAGAAATCCAGTTGGTTAGATGGACAGAGTTGGATAGATGGATAGACGAACAGCCAGTTGGATAGATGGGCAGACAGAAAGCCAGTTGGATACATGGGAAGACGGATAGCCAGTTGGATAGATGGATGGACGAACAGCCAGTTGGTTAGATGGACAGTCGAATAGCCAGTTGGATAGATGGATGGACGAACAGCCAGTTGGTTAGATGGACAGTCGAATAGCCAGTTGGATAGATGGATAGACGGAAATCCAGTTGGTTAGATGGACAGACGGATGGCCAGTTGGATAGATGGATAGACGAACAGCCAGTTGGATAGATGGGCAGACGAACAGCCAGTTGGATAGATGGGCAGACGGATAGCCAGTTGGAAAGATGGAAAGACGGAAATCCAGTTGGTTAGATGGACAGACGGATAGCAAGTTGGATAGCAAGTTGGATAGATGGTCAGACAAATAGCCAGTTGGATAGCTGGACAGACGGATAGCCAGTTGGATAGATGGATAGACGAACAGCCAGTTGGATAGATGGGCAGACGGATAGCCAGTTGGATAGATGGGCAGACGGATAGCCAGTTGGAAAGATGGAAATCCAGTTGGTTAGATGGACAGCAAGTTGGATAGATGGTCAGACAAATAGCCAGTTGGATAGATGGATAGACGAACAGCCAGTTGGATAGATGGACAGTTGAATCGCCATTTGGATAGATGGATAGACGATCAGCCAGTTGGATAGATGGACAGTCGAATCGCCATTTGGATAGAGGGACAGACGGATATTCTATTTCAGATTCCACAGCGAAGTGATTCACACGATTGATTCGGATCAAGTTTTACATTAGATGTTGAAGCAACTGGGACTCAAGGCCAAACCTGATGATAAAGAGCTGGCAGAAGTGGGATTTGAACCCACGCCTCAAGGGGAGACTGCGACGTGAATGCAGCGCCTTAGACCGCTCTGCCATCCTGACTGGTGTGTGTTTGTGTATATGTGAGTGGTAGATAGATGTACAGACCAATAGCCAGTTGGTTAGATAGATAGATGAATCGATGGACAGACGGAAATCCAGTTGGTTAGATGGACAGACGGATGGCAAGTTTGATAGATGGTCAGACAAAAAGCCAGTTGGATAGTTGGACAGACGGATAGCCAGTTGGATAGATGGATAGACGAACAGCCAGTTGGATAGATGGGCAGACGGATAGCCAGTTGGATAGATGGATAGACGAACAGCCAGTTGGTTAGATGGACAGTCGAATAGATGGATAGACGGAAATCCAGTTGGATAGCTGGACAGACGGATAGCAAGTTGGATAGATGGTCAGACAAATAGCCAGTTGGATAGATGGACAGACGGATAGACGGACAGACGCATCACCATTTGGATAAATGAACAGACGTATCGCTGGATAGCCAGTTGGCTATTCTATTTCAGTCTCCACAGCGAAGTGATTCACACGATTGATTCGGCTCAAGTTTTACATTGGATGTTGAAGCAACTGGGACTCAAGGCCAAACCTGACGATAAAGAGCTGTCAGAAGTGGGATTCGAACCCACGCCTCAAGGGGAGACTGCGGCGTGAATGCAGCGCCTTAGACCGCTCTGCCATCCTGACTGGTGTGTGTTTGTGTATATGTGAGTGGTAGATAGATGTACAGACCAATAGCCAGTTGGTTAGATAGATAGATGAATCGATGGACAGACGGAAATCCAGTTGGTTAGATGGACAGACGGATAGCAAGTTGGATAGATGGTCAGACAAATAGCCAGTTGGATAGCTGGACAGACGGATAGCCAGTTGGATAGATGGATAGACGAACAGCCAGTTGGATAGATGGGCAGACGGATAGCCAGTTGGATAGATGGGCAGACGGATAGCCAGTTGGATAGACGAACAGCCAGTTGGTTAGATAGATAGATGAATCGATGGACAGACGGAAATCCAGTTGGTTAGATGGACAGACGGATAGCAAGTTGGAATAGATGGTCAGACAAATAGCCAGTTGGATAGCTGGACAGACGGATAGCCAGTTGGATAGATGGGCAGACGGATAGCCAGTTGGATAGATGGGCAGACGGATAGCCAGTTGGATAGATGAACAGCCAGTTGGTTAGATGGACAGACGGATAGCAAGTTGGATAGATGGTCAGACAAATAGCCAGTTGGATAGCTGGACAGACGGATAGCCAGTTGGATAGATGGGCAGACGGATAGCCAGTTGGATAGACGGACAGACACACCACCATTTGGATAGATGAACAGACGTATCGCTGGATAGCATTTCAGTCTTCACAGCGAAGTGATTCACACCATTGATTCAGCTCAGGTTTTACATTGGATATTGAAGCAACTGGGACTCAAGGCCAAACCTGACGATAAAGAGCTGTCAGAAGTGGGATTCGAACCCACGCCTCAAGGGGAGACTGCGACGTGAATGCAGCGCCTTAGACCGCTCTGCCATCCTGACTGGTGTGTGTTTGTGTATATGTGAGTGGTAGATAGATGTACAGACCAATAGCCAGTTGGTTAGATAGATAGATGAATCGATGGACAGACGGAAATCCAGTTGGTTAGATGGACAGACGGATAGCAAGTTGGATAGATGGTCAGACAAATAGCCAGTTGGATAGCTGGACAGACGGATAGCCAGTTGGATAGATGGATAGACGAACAGCCAGTTGGATAGATGGGCAGACGGATAGCCAGTTGGATAGACGAACAGCCAGTTGGTTAGATAGATAGATGAATCGATGGACAGACGGAAATCCAGTTGGTTAGATGGACAGACGGATAGCAAGTTGGATAGATGGTCAGACAAATAGCCAGTTGGATAGCTGGACAGACGGATAGCCAGTTGGATAGATGGATAGACGAACAGCCAGTTGGATAGATGGTCAGACGAACAGCCAGTTGGTTAGATGGACAGTCGAATAGCCAGTTGGATAGATGGACAGACGGATAGCAAGTTGGATAGATGGTCAGACAAATAGCCAGTTGGATAGATGGACAGACGAACAGCCAGTTGGATAGATGGGCAGACGGATAGCCAGTTGGATAGATGGATAGACGAACAGCCAGTTGGATAGATGGACAGTAGAATAGCCAGTTGGATAGACGAATCGCCATTTGGATAGAGGGACAGACGGATAGCTGGATAGCCAGTTGGATATTCTATTTCAGTCTCCACAGCGAAGTGATTCACACGATTGATTCGGCTCAAGTTTTACATTAGATGTTGAAGCAACTGGGACTCAAGGCCAAACCTGACGATAAAGAGCTGTCAGAAGTGGGATTCGAACCCACGCCTCAAGGGGAGACTGCGACGTGAATGCAGCGCCTTAGACCGCTCTGCCATCCTGACTGGTGTGGGTTTGTGTATATGTGAGTGGTAGATAGATGTACAGACCAATAGCCAGTTGGTTAGATGGACAGCCAGTTGGATAGACGGATAGCAAGTTGGATAGACGGTCAGACAAATAGCCAGTTGGATAGATGGACAGACACACCACCATTTGGATAGATGAACAGACGTATCGCTGGATAGCCAGTTGGCTATTCTATTTCAGTCTTCACAGCGAAGTGATTCACACCATTGATTCAGCTCAGGTTTTACATTGGATATTGAAGCAACTGGGACTCAAGGCCAAACCTGACGATAAAGAGCTGTCAGAAGTGGGATTCGAACCCACGCCTCAAGGGGAAACTGCGACGTGAATGCAGCGCCTTAGACCGCTCTGCCATCCTGACTGGTGTGTGTTTGTGTATATGTGAGTGGTAGATAGATGTACAGACCAATAGCCAGTTGGTTAGATAGATAGATGAATCGATGAACAGACGGAAATCCAGTTGGTTAGATGGACAGACGGATAGCAAGTTGGATAGATGGTCAGACAAATAGCCAGTTGGATAGATGGGCAGACGGATAGCCAGTTGGATAGATGGGCAGACGGATAGCCAGTTGGATAGACGGACAGACGCACCAGCCATTTGGATAGATGAACAGACGTATCGCTGTTGGCTATTCTATTTCAGTCTTCACAGCGAAGTGATTCACACCATTGATTCAGCTCAGGTTTTACATTGGATATTGAAGCAACTGGGACTCAAGGCCAAACCTGACGATAAAGAGCTGTCAGAAGTGGGAATTCGAACCCACGCCTCAAGGGGAGACTGCGACGTGAATGCAGCGCCTTAGACCGCTCTGCCATCCTGACTGGTGTGTGTTTGTGTATATGTGAGTGGTAGATAGATGTACAGGCCAATAGCCAGTTGGTTAGATAGATAGATGAATCGATGAACAGACGGAAATCCAGTTGGTTAGATGGACAGACGGATAGCAAGTTGGATAGATGGTCAGACAAATAGCCAGTTGGATAGCTGGACAGACGGATAGCCAGTTGGATAGATGGATAGACGAACAGCCAGTTGGATAGATGGGAAGATGGATAGCCAGTTGGTTAGATGGACAGTCGAATAGCCAGTTGGATAGATGGATAGACGGAAATCCAGTTGGTTAGATGGACAGACGGATAGCAAGTTGGATAGATGGTCAGACAAATAGCCAGTTGGATAGATGGACAGACGAACAGCCAGTTGGATAGATGGGCAGACGGATAGCCAGTTGGCTATTCTATTTCAGTGTTCACAGCGAAGTGATTCACACCATTGATTCAGCTCAGGTTTTACATTGGATATTGAAGCAACTGGGACTCAAGGCCAAACCTGACGATAAAGAGCTGTCAGAAGTGGGATTCGAACCCACGCCTCAAGGGGAGACTGCGACCTGAACGTAGCCCCTAAAACCGCTCGGCCATCCTGACTGGTGTGTGTTTGTGTGAGTGTACACATTGGTAGATAGACGTACAGATGAATAGCCACTTGGTCAGACAGATAGATAGATGAATAGACAGTTGGACAGACAGAAATCCAGTTGGTTAGATGGATAGCCAGTTGGATAGATGGACAGACGGATAGCAAGTTGGATAGATGGTCAGACGAACAGCCAGTTGGTTAGATAGACAGTGGAATAGCCAGTTGGATAGATGGACAGACGGATAGCAAGTTGGATAGATGGTCAGACAAATAGCCAGTTGGATAGATGGACAGACGAACAGCCAGTTGGATAGATGGGCAGACGGATAGCCAGTTGGATAGATGGATAGACGAACAGCCAGTTGGATAGATGGACAGTCGAATAGCCAGTTGGATAGACGAATCGCCATTTGGATAGAGGGACAGACGGATAGCTGGATAGCCAGTTGGATATTCTATTTCAGTCTCCACAGCGAAGTGATTCACACGATTGATTCGGCTCAGGTTTTACATTAGATGTTGAAGCAACTGGGACTCAAGGCCAAACCTGACGATAAAGAGCTGTCAGAAGTGGGATTCGAACCCACGCCTCAAGGGGAGACTGCGACGTGAATGCAGCGCCTTAGACCGCTCTGCCATCCTGACTGGTGTGGGTTTGTGTATATGTGAGTGGTAGATAGATGTACAGACCAATAGCCAGTTGGTTAGATGGACAGCCAGTTGGATAGACGGTCAGACAAATAGCCAGTTGGATAGCTGGGCAGACGGATAGCCAGTTGGATAGACGGACAGACGAACGGCCAGTTGGATAGATGGACAGTAAAATAGCCAGTTGGATAGACGAATCGCCATTTGGATAGAGGGACAGACGGATAGCTGGATAGCCAGTTGGATATTCTATTTCAGTCTCCACAGCGAAGTGATTCACACCATTGATTCGGCTCAGGTTTTACATTGGATGTTGAAGCAACTGGGACTCAAGGCCAAACCTGACGATAAAGAGCTGTCAGAAGTGGGATTCGAACCCACGCCTCAAGGGGAGACTGCGACGTGAATGCAGCGCCTTAGACCGCTCTGCCATCCTGACTGGTTTGTGTTTGTGTATATGTGAGTGGTAGATAGATGTACAGACCAATAGCCAGTTGGTTAGATAGATAGAGGAATCGATGAACAGACAGAAATCCAGTTGGTTAGATGGACAGACGGATAGCAAGTTGGATAGATGGTCAGACAAATAGCCAGTTGGATAGATGGATAGACGAACAGCCAGTTGGATAGATGGGCAGACGGATAGCCAGTTGGATAGATGGACAGTCGAATAGCCAGTTGGATAGACGAATCGCCATTTGGATAGATGGACAGACAGATAGCTGGATAGCCAGTTGGATATTCTATTTCAGTCTCCACAGCGAAGTGATTCACACGATTGATTTGGCTCAGGTTTTACATTTGATGTTGAAGCAACTGGGACTCAAGGCCAAACCTGACGATAAAGAGCTGTCAGAAGTGGGATTCGAACCCATGCCTCAAGGGGAGACTGCGACCTGAACGCAGCGCCTTAGACCGCTCGGCCATCCTGACTGGTGTGTGTTTGTGTACATGTGAGTGGTAGATAGATGTACAGACCAATAGCCAGTTGGTTAGATAGAAAGATGAATCGATTGGACAGACGGAAATCCAGTTGGTTAGATGGACAGACGGATAGCAAGTTGGATAGATGGTCAGACAAATAGCCAGTTGGATAGATGGACAGACGGATAGCCAGTTGGATAGATGGGCAGACGGATAGCCAGTTGGATAGATGGTTAGACGAACAGCCAGTTGGATAGATGAATCGCCATTTGGATAGATGGACAGACAGATAGCTGGATAGCCAGTTGGCTATTTTATTTCAGTGTCCACAGCGAAGTGATTCACACGATTGATTCGGCTCAGGTTGTACATTGGATGTTGAAGCAACTGGGACTCAAGGCCAAACCTGACGATAAAGAGCTGTCAGAAGTGGGATTCGAACCCCTGCTTCAAGGGGAGACTGCGACCTGAACGCAGCCCCGAAGACTGCTCGGCCATCCTGACTGGTGTGTGTTTGTGTACACATTGGTAGATAGACGTACAGACGAATAGCCACTTGGTCAGACAGATAGATAGATGAATAGACAGTTGGACAGACGGAAATCCAGTTGGTTAGATGGACAGACGGATAGCCAGTTGGATAGATGGACAGACGGATAGACAGTTGGACATACAGATAGCCAGTTGGATAGAGGGACAGACGAATCGCCAGTTGGATAGATGGTCAGATGAATCGCCATTTGGATAGATGGACAGACGGATAGCTGGATAGCCAGTTGGCTTTTCTATTTCAGTCTTCACAGCGAAGTGATTCACACCATTGATGGTAGCCTTGGCCATCAGTGTGTGAATGTGTGCGTGAATGGGTGAATGTGAGGCCAATTGTAAACCGCTTTAAGTCACCTTGGTGCTGATAAAGCGGTATATAAGTGCAGTCCATTTACCATTGTGGCCTGGGTTTAACTTTGCAGTTAGTACCATTATGACTATAATGATTTCAGCTTAACAACAAGAAAGTATGATCTACGCAAGCATTTATCCCAAAGGCCCAAAGTATCCAAAATGGTGAAATCTAAACGTTGAGCTAACATTGACCAAGAGTTTTAACTAAGCTTGATGAGGTGGCAACCTGAGCTAGGATCACATTCAAGCCAAGAAAGTTAAGGAGCATGATTATCAATGTGACGTAACAGACTTGGGTGGATTCACTTTACAAATGTTGTGGACACTGTGGTCCGATGGCGATGACTTCTTGGGTACAGGAACCAAACTGGACGTCTTCTTTTTTTTGGAATGGCGCTGGTGATGGTGGCAGCCTGTTGCACGCAGTCTGCATCATTTATGATTTCTTCATTTATTTTTTATATATTTATCATGACTGTTTTTTTGTGTTTATTAAGTTTAAAAAGCATTCTTTGGACTTGGATGGGATCCCTTCAGACCAGTGGGGCTGGACAACCGTTGCAGCCGAAGGCGCTGCGTCCGGAGATGTTTACCAGGTTTGCAGGGTGTAAGAAGACATCGTGAAGGAGCTGCTGAGGAGAAAGTTAGCATCGGAGCTGGTCTGAGGAGAACTGAACGGAGGAGAGCACAGAGAAATGCGCTGAGATCCCTGGTTGGAGACTTGTAGAGCTGGAGGCGTTTGTGAAGAGTCTGGTGTGCCTGACTGAGACCTGGATGATGGACTGCATCCATGACGGTCTCTCTGGTGTGTTCGGTCTCTGCACCACTCAGGTGGACCATGAGAGTGGAGCGGAGAGAGACTAGGGGAGGACTTGCTCTGCTTGTTGGACTGGAGGTGGTGCGGCCCACATCGAGTTGCCATCGGTGAAGGATTACGGCATGAACATGGAACTCATTGCAGTTACCACCATGTTTTGCCTTGAGTTCACAGCAGCGGTTGTTGTTGTTGTTTACATCCAACCAAAGGTGAATGCAGAACGTCGTGGGATGTCACACATGCAGCCGTTGCCAGGAAACCCTGATGCCTACATTCCTCTCTGAGGACTTCAATGGGTATCTCTCTCTCTCTCTCTCTTCCTGCCCTTCTTCTACCAGTCTGTGGACTATAAGACCAGGAGGACAGAACTCTGGACCTGCTGACCACACCCAGATGCTGGACTGAGAGACTCAGGAGCTCCTTCATACCAACATCCACAAAACTATTCAACTTTGAATTGTTAATGCGACTGCTGTAACAAAGGAATTTTCCGCAAGGGATTAATAAAGTTTATTATTTTTATTCCACAGCACCAGTACGCTCTCCTCGCTCAGGTTGTAGAGGAGTTTGAGTACTGGGGACAGCTGGCTGGTATAAGTCTTCAGGATCCTGGGGGAGATGCCATCAGGGCCTGCAGCCTTACGTTGGTGGAGTCACTCCAGCTGTCTCCTAACCTGGTCCATGGTCACAGAAACAGGGTGGTGGTGACAGGATGTCCTCAGTAGAGATGGAGTGGTGGTGGTGATGGATGTTGGTGTCCTCAGTGGAGGGGGGCAGAAAGTTGGTGTTAATTGGTGTGGAGGAGGAAGAGAAGTGCTGTACAGGAGAGTGAGGGGGGGGGGGGGGGGGATAGTGGCTTCAGTGGCAACAGTCTTAGACCCAACAGGTCTAAGACTGTTGGGGGGATTACAGACGAGTGTTGAATCTGTTGAACAACTGATTGATCTCATCAGCTCTCTCCAGGCTCCCTGCTGTCTGTCAGTCTCTCCCCTTAAACCCAATGATGTTCTTCATCCCAGTACACACATCCTTCACATTGTTCAGCTGGAGCTTGGCCTCCAGCTTCCTCCTGTAGATGTTTTTGCATGTCCTCAACATGTCTCTGAGTTCATGCTGCCCTTTCCTCAGCTCCTCTTTGTCCCCAAACCCGAAGGCCGAAGGCTACAGAAGACTGTACCCTACTTCTGTCTCTTCTCACTTTTTTTTTTAAGTTCACTCCATCTTTCAAGCATATGATGTCCAGCTGGGTTTGTCTCCTGAAAATGAAATCTAACCTAAGTTATTTTCTATCTCATTTTGTGAGATGGATATCATGTGCTGAAGGCTTTTGTCATGCTGATGACAGCTGTTGATCTCGCTGACAAATGTAAAAACTTATTTCAAAAGAGGAAGAATTTCATCACTTATGTTTTTCATCTTAGTTTTCCTGCCCAGTCTCAGTAGTTCTACTGTTTGATGGTTTAAGGATAATGTTTTAAAGAAAAAAAATACACTGTATTGGCAAAACATTTCCTTGACTTACATCTAGATTCTGAAAAATATCACTGAAATAACTTGACAAACTGATATACGATTAAAAAAAAAATACTTTGTGGCTCTATAGTGGCCTTTATTTAGAGAGTAGAGAGAGAATGGAGAGGGCATACAGCAAAAGATTAAAGGCCATGGATCAAACCTGTAGCCACTGTGATAGCAGCCCCCTGCTCTAACCAGAACCCCATGAGTGCTGCATACTAGAGGTGGGCGGATTGATCCAAATATCGATAATATCGATACCAACTTTGGTATTGGTATCAAATGATACTCGTGTAAAAAGATCGACCCTCAAGCTTTATTTTTTTCTCCCACACTGCACTGACTGATGTGACGTGCAAATTCATTAAAGTCAGTTTCTGACACGCTGTCACTGTGTCCTCCTCCCCTGCTCCCTTCTCGTCTCGTCTTTTGACGTTACACCTTCACTTGGCTCAGCTGCAGCAGCCAAACAAGCATGCAGGTAGACTCAGCCTGGCTCCTCCCCTAGCCCCGCTGTATTTTAATCCCAAAAACGAAACAACGGCAAGTTGTGTAGTTTGTAAAAAGGCTGTAAAATACAGTGGAAACACAACAAATGTATTTAAGCACATGATAAACCATGCGCAAGAAAACGAAGAGTTGCAGAAACGGATAGAGGAGGAGAGACATCCCCCATTCCTTGACAGACTGCCAAGCCTGAGACAGAAGTCATTGACAGACGTCTTTCACTCCAACAGAGAGTATCCAGGTAGATCAGAGTGGTTAACTTCAGCATCAGTTCATATTAACTTTCAAAGTACATGCTACTTAAGTCATATGTTACTGGAGCCAACTCAAAAAATATAATTAAGACCTTGAAATAACCCAGTACATGTCATGTATCCCATTGAAAGGTGTTATCTAAGATAAAATAACATTAGATAATCCTTTATTTATCCCACGATGGAGAAATCTATCGAGTTAAAGCAACAGGAAACGGGCACACAGTGCAAACAAAATTACACAAGTGTTGAAAGGTATAATATCATAAGAAAAAAAAACATGAACAGAATAATTCAACTCCAAGGAATATTTACACAAAAATGTTAATAGTGATAAAGTATTTTGAAGTCACCTATAAAGTTTGCTGAAATTCTATCCTAGGTTTTAACAAAAAAATCCAAAGACAAAAATCACAAAAACACCAAAAGATCAGCAGTTTCATTATAGATTAGAGATGTACCGGATCCGGATCCGGCCGGATAGTGGCGTTTTTGGCTGGGTCCGGTTACTGCCAGACCCAGCGTGCCAACCGGACCCGGACCCGGAAGAACGTGATTACGTCGTTAATGTTTAGAGATGACAACCGCCATTGTGTTAGCAGTCTTCTGTGGAAATGGAAGCAGCCGGCCGAAAAAGTGCTGTGTGGCAGTACTTTAAACTGGAAGAGGGAGATTCAAGTCGCGCAATATGCACGATTTGCACAACAAATTTGTCTCGTGGTAAAAACGTTAGAGATTACTCAACATCTCCGCTGTTCAAACATCTCCGCGCAAAGCATCCAACGGAGTATGAGTTGTGCAAGGCTGACTCTAATGAGGCTACAGGTAGTTCTACCACAGCAGCACAGTCACAGACTGGTCAACAAAGTGGTACTCAGACCACCATTACCAACTTTACCAGCCCTGCACTAAACAAACAGTGGGCTTCAGACCACCCAAGAGCCAATGCCATACATGCCGCAATCGGTAAAATGATAGCTGTTGATTTGCAACCATACAGCATTGTGGAAGACACTGGGTTCACCGAGCTAGTGCAACAGCTTGAGCCACGTTACAAACTCCCCTCACGTCGGTTCTTTGCTGATAAAATAATTCCTGAAATGCACGAAACGGTGGCTTCCCGTATACGAGAGCAAGTCAAGGAAGCGCACGCCTTTGCATTTACATGTGACATATGGACTTGCGAATACACTACTCAGTCATATATGAGCGTAACATCACATTGGATTGATGATCAATTTAACCGAGTGAATGCCATCCTACAATGCGAGGCATTCGATGGAAGACACACAGCTCTAAACATTGCAAACGCACTGCAAGACGCAATCAAAGCGTGGGACATACCTGTCAACAAATGTCACCTGGTCCTGAGGGACAACGCTGCAAATATGCGCAAAGCCATGTCCGAAGCTGGAATTCCCAGTGCTGGCTGCTTCGCACACACGCTCCAGCTGTGCATACACGACAGCCTTTTATCCCAAAAAAGTGTCTCTGACTTGCTCGCACTGGCCAGGAAAACTGTAGGCCACTTTAAACACTCTTCAAGTGCGAAATCAAGGCTCTCGGCTCTTCAGCAGGAGTTGGGGATACCAAGTCACCAATTAATCCAGGACGTCGTGACACGGTGGAATTCTACCTATCTGATGTGCAATCGCTTAGTGGAACAGAAGCGTGCCATAAACCTCTATGTGTCAGAGACGGAGGGCATGCAACATATCCACGCTCAGAGGTGGGCTCTGATGGAAGATGTGCTCAGTGTCCTTAGGCCTTTCGAGGAGTTGACAAGAGAAATAAGTACAGAGAAGGCGTGCATATCAACAGTCCTGCCAGCTGTGGTGATGCTAAAGCGCTTCATTCACAACGAAACCGACAGCAGTGGAATTAAACAGATGAAAGCGCGCATGTTGACGTCCCTGGGAGAAAGATTTGAGGGACTTGAGGACAACGCTGTGTTCATTGTGGCAACAAGTCTCGATCCGAGGTACAAAAGCAAATTTTGGATGAATGACACACTCCAGTGCAGATCCAAATTCCTTGTGCAGGAGGCTGTGTCCCACCTAGAATCAGATGAAGACTCGCGTGCGAGGCCAGCGCCATCTGTCCAGGGGGCTGCAGGTCGCGCGCGAAACGACACTGCTCAGGTATCTGTTCATACTTTGCCTTCATTCAGGCTTCAGTGAATTAATAAACAGTCATAAGCATTCATTTGTGAAGACATTTTAATCATTTTTCCTCCTCTTATGTGCATTTCACCATCTCCACCCTGTTCAGGTATCTGGAGCAATTGGGACGCGCTGTTCCGCAGCGGCAACACTGAGAGTGAGCCAGCCACACAGAGCGCAGAAACAGAGGTCAGCGCTTTCTTCGGCGAGCCACTGATTCCGCTAACAGAAGACCCTCTTCAATGGTGGAAGGACAACCAGCAGCGTTTTCCCCTGCTGTCAAAAACGGCCAGGGTTTATCTCTGCCCACCACCAACCTCTGTGCCCAGTGAGCGCCTTTTCAGCACCGCTGGAGATATCCGCTCCCACACTCGTAACCGGCTGTCGCCTATTAATGCCGAGCGGCTTGTGTTTCTCAAAGGAAACGCTCATTTTCTGTAAAAGAAGCGGTTCCTGATATAACTAGGCTACACGAGGCATGTTCGAGTTGTGCCACACTTTGTTTAATGTCCCTTAAGCCTACAGTTACTTGAAATAAGAAGTGAAATAATCCATTTTCCATAGCCTATGTTCCATGGCTGTTCCATGAGTGCCTCATAATAATTAGCCTACCAAGATTCTTTTTTTCCTGAGAAATAAGTCAGCAGTTAAAAGAAACGAATCAGCAGTTATTACATTGTTTCATTAAATTTAGGCCTACTATTAAACATTTCTACATGTGCTAAATATTTTCATTTGTAAAATACAGTGGGCCTTTTGTGGGATTCTTTTACTTTTTTATTTTACTTTTCAATAATTGCTTGCTGTTTTTTTCTGACAGGCCTCATTCTCGTACTAAATTCATTTTTTGCTGTCCATTTGTTTTTTTGAGTGAACAGAACAGTAAGCATGTACAGTGTGTTTCAAGTGTGAGGCCTATATTCAAATAAAATAGATAATGTTTGAAGTTATTGTGCATGTTTCATCTGTTAAGGAGAGGAAATGCACTGTAAAGTGGTTTTCACTGCATTATAATGTAGCTCATGATCGGAGTAGGATCCGGATCCGGTTCCGGATCCGGCAGGAACTTAAGCAGTGGATCCGGTATCCGGCAGTAACTTAAAAATCAGGATCCGGTGCATCTCTATTATAGATCAAGCTTAATATGAAAAAGTATCAGTATTGGTATCGGTATCGGCAATACTGGCCTTGTGTTTACTTGGTATCGGATCGATACCCAAATTCCCAGTATCGCCCAGCTCTACTGCATACGCGACTGACAATTCATGTCCCCATGAAGACTATCTGACCCACGTGACCAGCTTTGCCCCGGCGTTCGCCTGTTCTTATTACAGGGACAGCTCGCCTTCGTCTCATTATATTAGTAACGTTTAAGTTGTGTCATCTGGTGCGCGCTGTGTCATAAATGAAGCGACCCTTTCTTGGATTCGCGGTTTTCCTCACCGCAGCTGCACAGTAGACCCCATTACTCACAGAGGACCTACAGCTGAAGCTACAGGACGTCCGCGATATGGTAAGTGTTTCATTCTTTTTTGTCTTTTTTTGCCTTTCGGCACGCGACCTGAGCCCGAATAAAATTAAAGATTTGAAATTTAAAAATAAAAGCACGAGTAACGTTAGCGGAGTTAATGAACTAGTTAGCGAAGTTAAAACTCATTGACCGCCATTGACGTCAATTCCAATGCAAACGCTTTCTGCCATTTTGTCAGTGGTAGTCAACTAGCTAGTGAAGTAAATGAACTAGTTAGCAAAGTGAAGCGCTAGCAGTCCACTGACCAAGCAGGGCTGGCTCAGTTATAAAATAGAGATATATTTTCTTGTTGAAATAATGTCCAAAAACCTACTAAAAGTGAATAACGTTTTACAAAAAAATGAAATACTGGTGAGTATCATCAATTGAATCACGGAGTTACAAAAGGGCCCAACTCCACCGAGGTATATTTTTCAGGAGAGCATTTTTTCTCTCCAGGACTTGGGCCGTTCTTCAACTCAAGGCAAAAAACAACACCTTAGTTAACAGCTTTATGAACTGGAGATGGGCCTTTCTTCAATTCATTTTGATAGCTCTTAACCTAATGTACAAGATAGGGAGATAACCTGGATTTCGCAAAAATCATGGAGTTGGGCCCTTTTGTAATTCCATGATTCAATTCTCTGCGTTTTTTTTTTTTCTTTTTTTTTTTGTGGTCAATTTAGTAATACAGTTTATCAAAATGCGATATCAGTGTTATTTGTTTTCATGATAATACATTTTATCCGCTACTGTTGTAAACCTCCATTATTGTTTGGCTGTTTTTTTTTCTTTTTGTCACTTAAATTATTCATGTATTGTCACTATGGAGTCACCGTGTGTCCCATTCTTAAGCATGACTAATGTCCTCTTGTTTTGACAGGATGGACCAAATTCGTCATTGACAGACGACAGCTCTGAATGGAAAAGTGAGTATTGGTGGCATATATTCAACAAAAAATGGCCAAATAAAAACTTTTATCAAGTTATGAAAAAAAAAATTACATTCATTCAACAAGCATGGCTGTATGTATGCATGTATTCATTACAGCAATAGAAGCTAAATTCTGTATGTATATGTATTTTTTGCATTCATTAGCACTGTAAAGTGATGATATTAATACTAATTCATATCATTCTGTTGCTTATTTTCACTTTTCCCTTTGTATTAATTGTCAGTTTTTCAACAATAAAGAAGTCTCCAGTTTCCCCCAGTACCACCAGTTCTCAACATATCACACTGACTAAAAAAGCCTCAAGTGTTTGTTCAATTTGTTCTTCATTAACACTTATTTTCTGTACACTTTCAGTTGCTGACATAACAGATGGCTCAGACCAGGGTTTCCGCGGGGTTTTAAAAAGTATTAAAAAGTGATAAATGAAAAACGCAAAATTTAATGGCCTTAAAAAGTGGTAAATTTGGTCAAATGGTATTATTTCTAAAGAATAGGTATTCTTTTTTTTCTTTTGGGCAATGACTGTTTCATTATTATGAAATAGGCAAAATAAAATAAATAAATCCTTTCTTGCTTGTGCCGCTACTTCAAAAACGAATGCGCAGGGGTTAAAGTATTCAGGCGTGCTGGATCTCCGGCTTTTGACTGTGATTTAGGGGAAAGAAAAAAAAACACGCACAGAAACACGTTATTTCTGAGTGGTCTTAAAACGCAGGCGAGGTGAGCCAGTGGTTTTTTCTCCCGCAATCAGAAGAACAGAGGTCAAATTCAAGTGTCTCTGGGCGGGGACAGAGGGACAGGGGACAGAGGGACAGAGGACAGAGCTGGTTTGGGAGCTGCTGCCAGAAGCTACCTGGTACCTGACTGTGTGTTGTGCTCCAAGAAGTTAGTCTATAGCAGCAAAAGAAAAAAAGCTCTTCGCCGCCACGAAGGAGACGCCGGGTATAAAGCAGCTGTCCGTGTCAGAGCCCACGGACAGCTGCTTTCCTGGAGCAACAGCCACAGCGCTGCGGACGTAGCGGCCCCGATGACCGGTTTTATTTCCGACTTGAAAATACGCGCGTGCTCTTTCACTGTGGAACGCGACTGATCATTTACGGTCGCTCAACCGCTGTAGATCCGTGTAAAAAAAAAAAAAGCAGCGTTAATAAAAACGCTTTACAAATCTGTCCGTTTCCAGTCAGCAGGCCAGTTATAAGAACACACATGACAGCTCCAGAGTTCTAGAAACATCTGTCTGATCAGCTCCAAGGATGGACGTTTTCTCTGAATGTTGTTGAATCAACCACCCAAAACATGGAAAAAAATACTAAATGTATCCAGAGTAATAACATCTAATAATCTAATAACTGCCTCTGCAACTACACATGTTAAAGAGGAGACGAGTCCAGACCCGATGGATTGTTCTGGTCCTTCTGAAAGTTTTCAGCCCCTTGAACTTTTCAACCTTTTGACACATTTCAGGCTTCAAATATAAAGATATAACATTTCAATTTTTTGTCAAGAATCAACACCAAGTGGGACACAATCGTGAAGTGGAATGAAATTTATTGGATATTTAAATCTTTTTCAACAATAAAAAAAAAATAAATTGAAAAGTGGGGCGTGTAATATTATTGGTTCCCTTTACTTTCAGAGCAGCAAACTGAGTCCAGAAGTTCAGTGAGGATCTCTGAATGATCCAATGTTGTCCTGAATGACTGATGATGATCAATAGAATCCACCTGTGTGGAAACAAGTCTAAAAATATAAATGCACCTGCTCTGTGATAGTCTCAGGGTTCTGGTTAAACCTCAGAGAGCATCATGAAGACCAAGGAACACACCAGGCAGGTCCCAGATACTGTTGTGGAGAAGTTTAAAGCTGGATGTGGATACAAAAAGATTTCCCAAGCTTTAAACATCTCCAGGAGCACTGAGCAAGCAATCAGACTGAAATGGAAGGAGAATCAGACCACTGCAGATCTACCAAGACCCGGCCGTCCCTCTAAACTTTCATCTGGAACAAGGAGAAGACTGATCAGAGATGCAGCCAAGAGACCCATGATCACTCTGGATGAACTGATCTACAGCTGAGGTGGGAGAGTCTGTCCAGAGGACAACAATCAGTCGTACACTGCACAAATCTGGCCTTTATGGAAGAGTGGCAAGAAGAAAGACATTTCTCAAAGAGATCCATAAAAAGTCTGGTTTAAAGTTTCCCACAAGCCACCTGGAGACACCAAACATGTGGAAGAAGGTGCTCTGGTCAGATGAAACCAAAATCAAACTTTTTGGCCACAATGCAAAACGATATGTTTGGAGTAAAAGCAACACAGCTCAACACCCTGAACACACCATCCCCACTGTCAAACATGGTGGTGGCAGCATCATGGTCTGGGCCTGCTTTTCTTCAGCAGGGACAGGGAAGATGGTTAAAACTGATGGGAAGATGGATGGAGCCAAATACAGGAGCATTCTGGGAGAAAACCTGTTGGAGTCTGCAAAAGACCTGAGACTGGGACGGAGATTTATCTTCCAACAGGACAATGATCCAAAACATGAAGACAAATCTACAATGGAACGGTTCACAAATAAACGTATCCAGGTGTTAGAACGGCCAAGTCAAAGTCCAGACCTGAATCCAGTCCAGAATCTGTGCAAAGAGCTGAAGACTGCTGTTCACAAACACTCTCCATCCAACCTCACTGAGCTCCAGCTGTTTTACAGGAAGAATAGGCAAGAATTTAGTCTCTGGATGAGTTGAACTGATAGAGACAAACCCCAAGAGACTGGAGCTGGAACTGCAGCAGAAGGTGGCGCTGCAGAGTATTAACGCAAGGAGAATGAATAATATTACACACCCACTTTACAGTTTATTTGTTAAAAAAGTTTAAAATGTCAAATAAATTTTGTTCCACTTGACAATTGTGTCCCACTTGTTGATTCTTGACAAAAAACATCTTCATGTTTGAAGCCTGAAATGTTACAAAAAGTTGAAAAGTTCAAGGGGGCCAAATACTTTTGAAAGGCACTGTATTTCCTATAAATTAATTTGCTGTTGTTTTGAACAAAAATGATGAAGTTGCAATTAGTTTTTTTTTTTCTTGTACAAGTTGCCCTTTACTGATTTAAGTAGTTGCTAAATTAATCAGATTAATGGGCTTGACTGAGTTTACATGTTTTCACTTATAACTTAATAACCTTTACTTTTTAAAATTCACATTTAAATTGTTGGTCATCTTGTATATTACCAAGCACAATGACTACTCAGATGTAGCCAAGTCATTCACCTGTGACGAGGACAAAACTGGTTACATTATTCGATTTGGCCTCGGGGCATTTTTTAAAAAGGAGCTGACGAAAAACACCAGCCAGGCTGGGGACTTTGTGATTATGTTCGACAAAAGCCTCAACAATCAAACAAAAAGAAACAACTGGACATCCATGTCCATTATTGGGAGGATGGAGAGGTTCGGTCCACATACTTCGGGTCCCAGTTCTTGGGTCATGGGAAGGCTGAAGACTTAGTGCATCAAGTAAAGTAAAATCTACGTGCATGTCAAAAAATCTTTCTGATTGATACTTGGTGCAGCTCGACGTCGTAGTGGTTGTTAAAAAAATCTGAAGGTAGTAAAAAAATGTATTAAATGGTAGTAAATTTGACTCAAAGATTGCTGTATATACCCTGTCAGACACTAAAGGAAAGAAAAGGGTAGGACTTGTCATTTTCACTAAACTTGGAAAAACTGCAGTCAACTCCCGTATAAGTTCTTAAGTCCGGGCCCTCAGGATCCCCTATCTCGCATGTTCTAGATGTTTGCTCTAACAGGCCTGGCTGAAAATAGTATCATTGACAGACTTGTGTAGACCTTAATAACAAACGGATCTAGGTTTAAAAATTGTGACTGTTGTGGTAACATAGCATCTTAAGTTTTATCTTTGCCACCTCAAAACATATTTGGGAGTATTTGCTAAATAATTGTTGTGCAACCTTTTTCATGTGATTATCCACTGTTTGTGTACACAGTATTCACTTGATTTGAGCTGATAGTAATCATTCTGACCTATCACATGTCAGTTTGACATCCTTTAGTGCTGGTTTTGGATAAATATTTTAACAATTATATTTTATAATATGTTTTTAATAAAATAAGCTGATGTGAGGTTTGAATGATTACTATCAGCTGACACCAAACACATACTGTACAAACAAATTATGGGTTTTTACAGAGAAAAAAATTATTATCTCCCATAATTATTTAGAGGTCACATAGATAAAACTTAAGTCACATATACAGCCAAAATGGTGAAGTATATTTTACTCTAGTAGTAGCTCAAACAGCACTCCCACACCCAAGAGGTGAACATTTACTTTCATATGCAGACTAATATGTACTAACTGCCCATGAAGGTAATACCTGTCCTAGTAGATCTGTTAAAATCAGCTAACAATCCTATCCTTTCAAAGTTTATCACTGGTAATTTGGCTTTATTTGCCTTTCTTTCATTTGACGATCTACATTTTTTCATATCCTTCTGGCTCTGTCGTCCTCTCCTGCTTCTTCTGCTGCACTTCACTCATCCCTCATTTACACCATTTGAGTTTTTAATTTTCCATATTTTTGTCTTTGAAATAAACTCTCTCTGATAGCACTCCTAGGAATTTGATGAAATTTAAATCTCAGATCTTATTGGTTTTTTTGTAGTCCAGTGAATATTTAAAAATTAGTGGTGCGTTAATCCACGATCTGAACTAATCCCTCTTCACGGTTCAGCACGCTTGTGATCCAAATATTTTTTTTTTTTTTTAATTCCACTGTATGGTGCGTATCATTCTGTTAAGTGATAGTCATGTCTAGCAGTGGCAGTCCAAGTGTACATCAGAGGTCTCAAACTGATCTGTGAATGGGCCATTGTTTCTGTAGGTTTTTGTTGCAACCATGCAGCAGCACAGCTGACTTGTTCCATTCAATCAACTGAACTGTCTTCACAGAACATATTAACTAGTTTAGTTGATGAAAGTGATGTAGGTTTCTTGAGCTCCTCTGCTTCTCCTCTTGGACTGCTACTGCTAGACGTGATTATCGCTTGACAGAATGATTCACACTATACAGTGGAACTTTTTTATTTTTTGATCTTCGGATCCAGTAAAATGGTCTAAAGGTAGCTAGTAAACTTCCAGATGTCAAGAGAAAAGAAAAAGTTCCTCAAAAATTTAAAAAGAACGGGCATTTGAGTATAATACAAAACATGTCTTTTTCAGGGAACAAAGCAAAGTATCGCATTTATGGAAGTTTCTGCAATCCAGTTCTGAAGAACATGTGTATATCAGCTCCACAATTGGCTCTCTGTGCTTATCGCTGGTTTTGTTTTGCACTTTACCTGAGGAAGTTTATGAGGGTAAATACAGTAAGTAGACCAGGTTATGAAGATTCGCAGTTCACCCTCTTATGACTAGTTTACACAGGCGACAATATCAATCAAGACAATAGCAAACTTACTATTTTATTGCTCACAAACCTGAGGCATTCAGTCCATGTCAGATGTTGAATCACATATGAAATCAATCTGTCACTGACTGTTTTTGTCTGTGAATGTGGGTTTTCATCTGTTAAGGTTAATTTTGATGTTTGGCAGGCTTCAAGTCATCACCTCCATCGACTCCAGAAATTAAAAAGGCATCATGCAACCTGTGAGGAACGCTACAACAAGACCAAGAAGATGAGGAGGAGCATGGAGAGGGAAAAGACACTGCGTTTACAACGTAGCATCAGACCAGTAAGTTTTATTGCACTTTCTTAAAGTGAACAGAGGATTTTCAGTCATCATCATTCATGTGGTGTCTCATCAGCAAATATTTGTTTAACGAGTACAAAATCCTGTTAATCATCAAATCGATGCCGCGGAGACTTCAGGCAGTCATACAAGCCAAGGGGGCAGCCACAAAATACTGAGAAAGTGATGATTCTAATTATAATAAAAATTATTCTAATTCAATGAAACGGTTTTTCCATTATTCTAATTCAATAAAACAACAGTGTCACAGTTAAATGGCCTAAATGGGCCTTTTGGAAAGCTCAGCTGAGCATATTTTTTACAGGTAACGAGTTCTGTGATTACTCTAACGAGTAGGACAGGTGTGGTGAACACCTGATTTGCTTTCTGCACAAAAAATGCATTCAAAGAATTTAATGATTGCACTATTTCAAATTATTCTAATTCCGTTGACCAGCACCTGTACATTTCATGAACCTACATTTGTAGGATGGCTGCAGAAGCCTTGTTTTGGTTATGTAAAGTTACAGGAAAAAATAAATATCTACCATTTGGTAAACAAAAAAAAAATGTATTGGTCTTTGTAGATAATTTTTTTCCATTCAATAGGTCACACAAGGGAACATCTAATCAACAGCCTTCGGCTGCAATGGTTGTCCAGCCCTGCTGGTCTGCAGGGGTCCCATCCAAGTCCAAAAAACGGCTATTCAACTTAATTGTTCTTCTGACGTAATAAACAAAAAAAAAAATACTCATTATAAAATCAATAAAAATCAACGAAATAACTGAAGAAATCATAAATAATGCCAACTGCAGCCAGCATCACCAGTGCCATTTTGAATAAAACAAAACAAACTTGGATGCAGAGGTAACCAAAGTTTCAGTTCTACAATCTTTCTAGACCTTCATGTTAAAATGTCCAACTTTACAGAGGAAAAAAATTTAATTCTGATGCAAAGAAAAAAATCAAAATCAACAAATCTATGAATAATTATAGTTTTAATGTTTGTGTCTATATATGTATATTTGAAAAAGTGGAGTGGAGACACCTGGTGGTGACCCACTGTATTACAAAATAGTCATGTCCCCATGAGAATACAAAGTCCAGACAAATTTTTATTATTATAGAAGTGAGAAATCTGAATATTAAAGTTCATTTTTGTCAAAGAATTACCATTAAAAAAATTGTGACTTAAACTTTTGCCATCTTTTCATTCAGAAAATGATGTCCCCACGTTTCACATTTCTGAATAGCTGGCCCACGGGGTTGTACAAACGCGCGTGTGTGTGTGTGGTTTAGTCTTTGTTGTCAAATAATGCTTTGAGTAGATTTGGTGTCCAATTTACGGTGTTAAGTGTGTTAAAATATTAGTGAAACATTGCTTTGCTGAAATGCATGATAAATAATTGGTAGACAGAAGTAACACTAGTGACACTAACACCACTTTATTTTAATTTTTGAAACTTCACTATGTGCACATAGTATACAACATGCAGCATGTGCTTCCGCATATCGTATAAATAACCAGCATTTTTGATCCCCGGCGTATGGTGGGCCGCCAGGGATCAAAAATGCCCGGGCCATTTTTTGGTCCCAGTCCAGCCCTGCCGTTGCACCCCTAATGCTTACTGTGTCACCAGAAAATTTACTTTAGTACTCTAGATAGTGGACATGACTACACATTTAAGGCAACAATGGTTAAACATTATACAACACATCTGGATATACAGTACAACCCCAAATGAAGAAAAAGTAGGGATGGAAGAGAAAAAAAACTTAACAGAATTACAAACAATATAAACCCAAATTAATTTTATTTGTTGATATACATCCAATTTTGCATTTTAGGCACATTCTGAAAAAGAGATTAGCATATTTATGGCACTACAGTGCACGTTATTTAATGTTTCAGGAAGGAGTTTCAGTGCACAAGGGTCAAGGGCGCAAGCCCAAGCTGCTCACCCATGATCTTGAATCCCTCAGACAGCACTACATCAAGAACCATTATTCATCCATGGCTTTAACAATATGGGCAAGGGGTTACTTTAGAGAAACATTTGTTGTGCACTTAAGTGTGAAGATAGATTCACAAATGCCACTCAAAACTTTATGACGCAAAAAAATAAGCCTTATGTTGTCAAGCGTGTCAGAGAAATCTATATTTTGGATTTTCTTTGAAAAAAAAAAAGGGCATTGTGTGCCCAAGGTAAGAGACGAAAAAGACTTCAGTCTGTTATAAACAACAAGCCCAAAAACCAAGTTCTGTGATGGTCCGGAGTCGTATCAGTGCCACTGGCAAACATCCTTTAGTTTTATGTGGTAGCAGCATGAATTAACTGCATGTTGTCTTCAAGACAAACCCTTTTTCAAGGACTTGCATGCATTATTTTTCAACAAGACGATGCAAAACCACATTCTGAACACATTACGTAAGCATGGCTGAGGAAGATGATATGGGTTCAATACTGTCCCCAACAGAGAATGTGTGGACAACAAAAATGTGATGGCAGCCCCTGATGTGTTTTCAGGAACAATAAGACTAATAACACCCATGACATGCCAATGTTCAACACCATCAATGCCAGAATGTCTTTGCGATGCTGGAGGAAGGAACTGCAACATTATGGTGATAGAAACTTTTCCATCCCAACTTTTATTGGAATATGTTGCTGGCCTGAAATGTAAAATTGGGTGTTTTTTAAGCAACTGAAATGAAGATGGCAAGAACCAAAATCTAATATCTGAACTTTGTATTGTCTACAGTAAAAGTCAATGTAAAAACTGCACTCATGTAATTTTTCCATTTTCCATACAGTTCAGTATATTTTTTTTAGTATATGACTGTTTTCACAAAGATACAAAATACAGATTTTCAATTTGGAACATAAACATCTATTTTTGACCCTAAAAAGTTTCAAGATAGTGTGATACATTGAATTGGGCCAAATGTTGCCATGGATACGGTAAAGTCAACGCTCCCGATTAAGAGGGATAAATCTTTGGCCTTGTGCTATATCCCACTTAAGTTCCAACACTTCTTGAAAAATGCGTGTATGTGAAAAGATTGCATTTAAATTATCTGCCGTGTTTATAAAAGAGGAATTGTGAGCATAAAAATGGATGGATAATGAAAAGATAGATGAAAACAACAAGCTGGGCAAAATCATCACAATGAGGCAGGAATGCCACCATCTTTTTTTCTTATTTACAGCTATTATAATTTCATGAAACAAGCACTACTTCACAGGACCTTCATTTATTAATCCACCAATACAGAATATATAATTTTATATATAGAACACAGGTTTTTATGCTAAAAATCTCTCAAAGGCACAGGGTGTCAGTTAATTGACCAAATTCATGAGATTACATTTAGAGATGAAATATGGCATCAACAAATAGCAGTAAATCAACATTCATGTGCCAACAAAATTCATGTTGCTATATGATTTCAGATGCTACTCTTACATGTATATTTCCAGCAGCGCCATTCATTTAAGTCCTGCTCTGCCTGCATAGTCACTGCATTAAAGGCAATGTAAATGATGTTTTTCAGATTAACAGGTCAATGGAGGGCACTGGAGGCTTCGCATCTCTCAGCAGCCAGGTCAGTGGTTAAGGCAGGGGAGGGAATCACTGACAATATAATGATTCGTTATAGTGATTTTAAAATACTGATCTTGCACTCCAAAAACAAAATTTCTCTTTGAGGATGAATAAAGTATTTTTTAAACTGAATTGAAATATTTACTTTATTTATAGCTCAGGCTGGGCAGGATTGGCCACTGAACACACAGGGAAGGCACAGGAACTGAAGGAAGGGCTGTAGGTGATCAAGTAAAGGCAAAGGGAAAACAAATGGCAGCACAAAAATACATAGAAAAAAAAAATAATTGCAAAAAGCTCTCCCACTTTCTTGTATGTGTTGCACATACAACAAACAAGCACACACAATTATAACCAGAACACAAAAAGTGACAAAGGGTTGGGGATGGTTGATATTATGTTAAAGCAAAAGGTGTGTTAAGAGTTATGCTGCAGATACGAATGATTTGCTAATGTGGTGTGTTGTGGGTCTCAGCTGAAGTGTGCACATTTAGATTTGTCCTGGGCTGCTTGGCAGGTGGCTCCATCAGCTCTTTCTCCTCGCTAACTCTGCTCAGAGAGCTGGACTGCAACACAATCTCTCCGCTCTCCTCCTCGCTTTCCTCTTCCTCCTCCTCATCTTCTTCTTCTGATAGAGAAAGGTGTTGGCATGACGGTAAAAAATCTAATAACAGAGGCTGGAGCAAAACGAGAAACTAAATATATTTGCAAAGGGTGCCCCACTATTTTTTATTTACCTTTTTCCAAGTCCGAAGAGTTTCTGTTCTTGATACTGCTGGCAAACTGCAACATAGTAAAGAATCGATACGTATAAACTTCACTAATTTAATGCATCTTGCACCATGGGTGGAGCAGCATGTACAGTCACATACTTCTCCCATGACGGCTATGGGCGTCTCTCCTTTAGCCTTGGCCACTCTGTGTTCAATAAGGTAGTACATGTACTCGTCATACAGCAAGCGGATAAGGTGGAAGGAGCCGAAACTAGCAGCACTGCGCAAAGTCAGATCCCGGATTACCATCGAGCTAGTAAGAAAGCAGAGAAGTTTTAGAAATGTTATTAAAAAAAAAAAACAATTATTTTTGTGCACTACATTTATAGTTTTTTTTTTTCTGTCACCTATAGAAAGACCAGTTGAGTAGAAAAACTTTGGCAGCCTTTGGCAGGGCAAGACGGTTGTGCTCATAGGGCTTTAGCACCTGGGAGACAACACCATCCAGCCAGGTAGCCCACTGTTCCAGAGAGTTGTGCTGCTGCAGAGTAGCTTTAAAGTCTTGCTCCAGACGCTGGACTACACGGTCTTCACACTGACACACCCAGGATGCCTGTTCCTAGGAGGAATAAAGGCTCAACATCCTGTTCTGTTTCACCAAAAACACCAGTACAGAGTAGGACATAGAAGCAGCTGACACAGAGAATAGTACTAGCTTACCTGTACGTTAGTGAAATCAACCCGGTTGAGGTCGGAGAGCATCTGGTTGATCTGAGCAGAGTTCTGGAGTACAGCACGGGCAGCTTGGGCCAAATGGTTCAGGCTGGTGTAGCGACGCAGTGTCTGGGAGAAGGAGCCAACACAAACCACCTGAAGGAAAAAGCAAAGAAAAAAACAATGCAACTGGCCTTAATCTGATGTCATATGCCAGAAGAAGGTATGATGCAAACAATTTACAGCAGGCAAAAAAAATCCATTTAGATTTTCCAGTTGTAAGAGGACAATTCTGAAAATGTGCATACGCATTTTGAGATTTCAAAAATATTAGGAGCCCATCACTTTTTTCACATTTAGTTGTAGGGACGGATGCACTGTGTGTGACAGCTTAATCATTCAACTTTTTTCCTCCCAAAAAATGCAGCTGATTCTATTAGGCATGCCACAATTTTTGAAAAAAATCGATTCAAATCGATTAAAAAAAAAACAAAAAAAAAAAACCATTTAAATCGATTTAATTAAGCCATGAATCTTGATGTGGCCTCCAGGCCAGCAGGGGGCGCACTCGAGTTTAACTACTTCTTGTTCAACATCACTATGTGCGGTGCTACGTGTGACGCAGCTTCAACAGGAAGACGGGATGCGCAGCGTGCCTATTCAGACTGCAAACAGTGGAGCAGCCAGCGAGCTGAGAGAAAAGAAAAGCGTGAGTCATGACGGCGGTCAAACTTGAAAGTGAGGTACAGTATTGGCCCGAATATAGGACAATATTTTATTTTAGAAATCATATTCTCAAAAACGGGGTCGTCTTATAACCCAGGTCTAGACTTTTTTATTGTCATTACACATCTGCGCCATGAGATGGAGCCGCACCCAAGTAACCATAAGCGATCGAGCGTCTCAGTAGCGCTAGAGCAGGATCTGACCGACTCGAGCAAAGGGATTAATGTTTTTTTTGCAGTCCAGATTTGTTTTTTTTTTACAGACAAAATTATGTTGTTCTTGAAACTGACGCGACTTTGTGGTTAGCATAGACATCATGAACAGGAACTACATGGTTGTGCTTATTCACTGGTCAAGTCCTCAGATTTTAAGTTTTTAAATAGTATTATACTTTGATCTTAAATAACATGAATAGGGTACATACTCAAAAAGCCATTAAAATGAAAAAAAACAATAAAAAGAATAACAGAAAAAAAACAATGCAACTGCCTTAATCTGATGTCATATGCCAGAAGAAGGTATGATGCAAACAATTTACAGCAGGCAAAAAAAATCCATTTAGATTTTCCAGTTGTAAGAGGACAATTCTGAAAATGTGCATACGCACATTGAGATTTCAAAAATATTAGGAGCCCATCACTTTTTTCACATTTAGTTGTAGGGACGGATGCACTGTGTGTGACAGCTTAATCATTCAACTTTTTTCCTCCCAAAAAATGTAGCTGATTCTATTAGGCATGCCACAATTTTTGAAAAAAATCGATTCAAATCGATTAAAAAAAAAAAACAAAAAAAAAAAAAACCATTTAAATCGATTTAATTAAGCCATGAATCTTGATGTGGCCTCCAGGCCAGCAGGGGGCGCACTCGAGTTTAACTACTTCTTGTTCAACATCACAATGTGCGGTGCTACGTGTGACGCAGCTTCAACAGGAAGGCGGGATGCGCAGCGTGCCTATTCAGACTGCAAACAGTGGAGCAGCCAGCGAGCTGAGAGAAAAGAAAAGCGTGAGTCATGATGGCGGTCAAACTCGAAAGTGAGGTACAGTATTGGCCCGAATATAGGACAATATTTTATTTTAGAAATCATATTCTCAAAAACGGGGTCGTCTTATAACCCAGGTCTAGACTTTTTTATTGTCATTACACATCTGCGCCATGAGATGGAGCCGCACCCAAGTAACCAGTAAGCGTATCGAGCGTCTCAGTGAGCGCATAGAGCAGGATCTGACCGACTCGAGCAAAGGGATTAGAATGTTTTTTCTGCAGTCCAGAATTTGTTGGTTTTTTTTTTTTACAGACAAAATTATTAATGTTGTTCTTGAAACTGAATATAACGCAAATTTGATGGTTATGCAGTTATTGACATCATGAATGCAGTTATTGAACTAGATGGTTGTTGCTTATTCACTGAGTCATAGTCTCAGATTTTAAAGTTTATTAAATAGTATTATACTTTGATCTTAAATAACATGGAATAGGTATGGTATCATACTTCCAAAAAGATGAAATCATTAAAATGTTTAACAATACAACATAATGTTATCTCTGTGTGACTTTTTTCTATAGTAACTGTACAATAAAAAGTTGTTTTTATGAATAACCTTATTGTCTTTATCATATTTTTGTTTTCCCAAAATGGTATTTGAAAAATAGGGGTCGTCTTATAATCAGAGTTGTCCTATATTCAGGTCAAAAGGGTAAATTGGTAAAATTGGTATTTACTTTTTGTTCAGACAAAAATAAATATGCCTTAGTTTGTGCCTGACTTATCTACCTCAGAGATTTAAAAAAAAAGCATTCTTGGACGCACTATTGATTTGGAAAGAGTAAGAAAAGACCAGTTTTGTTATGTTTGTATAATTCCTTAGTTTATGCCTGGCTTAAGAGTAGAGTTGATTTGTTATGTACTAAAGGAAAAAAATCTTGATGCTGTACTGATTTATCGAAAAGAGGGCAGTAGGCCTATTATAAAACAAAACAAAACAAAAAAAACAAACAAAAACAGGGTATGACAGATTTGAGAGTTGATAAAACCGTTTCCACTTTCCAGTCATTTGCTATGCAGATATAAAGAGGAGAAGAAAAAAACAGTATTGTAAAATTTAAAAAAAGAAGAGAACTGATTCCTTTTTTTTTGGTCATTTGCTACTAAATCTAATCTACTGTATTGAAAAGATCGTAAGAGAAAACACTAGAGCAGTGATTCCCAAAGTGTGGGCCGCAGCCCCCTGGTGGGCCGTCGTGGGACTGCAGGTGGGCCATGAGAGGTCATTAAAATTAAATTATATGTTTTAAATCCTCCATCTTTTTTAAATATGTTTTTAATTACTGTAAAATATTCATGAAATTATTAAAAAACATTAAGAAGTAATAAAACAAACCACTTAAGTGTTATTCTACTGTCATCTTAACTTAATATGACAAGTGTCACCTTATTTGTTGAGCCCTCACATTAAACTCAGAACATAGCCTCTAGTCCCGTATGTTGACCACAGTTGTGATTAAAGGTTTAGGTGGGCCGAGGAGATTTTTCACATTTCAAATTGGGCCATGCTATTCTGATGTTTGGGAATGGCTGCACTACAGTATTGTTAAAAAGAAAGGCTGGAGATTTGTGTAAGAGAAATAACATTAAAAAAATAAATAAATAGTCAGTCATTTGCATGTAAATTAATTTTGTGTTGTACATGATTTAAATCGTGATTCGAATTGTATCGCATGTTGAGTGAATCGTGGCATGCCTGGATTCTATGCATCATATGAACAGACAATATAAATTTAAATGTTATCAGTCTATAAATAACAGTTGTACCTTGATGCGAACCATCTCCTCTGGGATGTTCATCATGGCACCTGTCAACCAATTCTCCAGACTCTTGGCAAAATTACGAATGGCCTGAGTTAAGGCACCTACAATTTAGAAAAGTGACAGAAATAAATTAAATAATAGGGGTATGTAACGGAACATAAATCCCACTGACGTTTTCATATGAACTGAAACATCAGTCAATTATTCAGACTAATGCTATAAGTGTATTTTTAAAGAATTTAAAACCTTTGCAAAATTAGATTATACAATTGCATTGTACTTATTTTGAATGAAAATAAAAACCTCCAAAATTTACTGATTAAATCAGATTAGATCCATTCTTTTCTTGATTGAACACTTTCTTACATACAGAACTTGACCAAGTATTCCTACAATTTAATTTTACTTTTTTGTACTGGCTTTCATGTAATCATCTGTGTGACTTGATTTGACTGCTTTCTTACTAATTATCTTTGCGTCACAACAGTTCCAGGTTATAGAGTCCAGAAAATGTAAACATGTCTTGTACAGGTCTTCATAACTTACTAGGGATGGGTCTCAGCACATCAGGGATGAGGATCTCCACCAGGGTCTGGTACAGCAGGTTGTCGCACTCTCTCGTCCAACGTAGAACTGGTTCAAACTTGCACAGCACCACCAAGCAGGATTTTGGCAGACGTTTCTCAGACTCATTGTGTCTAGTGGAGCATGTGAGATAGTTTTGACAGGAAAACTATCTATTAGACAGGAAAGACTTAACACTCATCTTCAGTTACAGGAGTGGATGAAATACATGTGCATATACATTTTTAAGGATGGATGGATGGATGGAAGGATGTGTTTCAGATACTTACAGGTTGAGTGATTCTGTATCATTGCTCTGGCTGAACCTCCAGAAGGATTTCCACAATGTCTCCACAAGAGTAAACTGAAGATTGACCATCACATCCAGAACAGCCTATACGAATCCCACATAACACCCCAGAGGTGTGTTAACTTTTTTTTAGCATGACTGCTTGACATGCACATTGGGAAAATTATTTACCTCATCTTTAAAAGTAATACATAGATCTTGGTATTTTGTGCTACACAACATGCAAACAAAGCAAGCTGAAATGTTATGGTCAGCAAAAAACATCCTGTCTCTCCCCACAGCTGCTTACCTCACAGTGTTCCTCTGTAGAGAGTCTGAAAGGCCTTGAGGTGTTCTAAAACAATCCCATCAGGAAGGGTATGATTTTGCAGATCAATTTCCACAAAGTCTGGCAGTGGCTTTGTTGCCTCTGCACACAGTACAGCAGAGAAACACTGGCATTTATTTCTTGTGTGATCTAGCTTAAAAACATCATAAAAATGTAACTTCCTGTACACATCTGTGGACACTTTTAACTGAGCTAAATGACCGTCAACAGTTATTTAATGATCAGACTAATTACTGAATACTGAAACAGTTCTAACACAGAAGTCTGTTAGTCTCAACTTACAAATAATTTGTGTTACTAGACCTCAACAAAAAAAAAAAATAACAGTACAGCTGGAAAAGGGGAATGTTAAAAAAAAAATATCATAGGCTATATATAAAAGTCTGTGTTGAAAAACAGAGGTTGCAAACATTATTGCATAATAGGGAAGATTTCACCTAAGAACTGCTGATACTGTTGCACCTGGGCTGAAATATCACAAAGTGCTGCTGCCTGCTGCTGAACTGTACCACCTGATGTCCCATTGACAACCGCCTGTGTCTTCTGAACCGGCTTTATCCTATTTTGAGGAGTACAAATAATTCAGAGAAACACAAAGCAATGTTACAAAGACGGATTATGATGTAACCTGGAGTGCATATAACAGGTTGCAATAAAATTATAAACAAAGCAAAAGTTGAGAATTGTATTTGAATAAATCTTTTCTCACAAAGATGTGTACTTTTTAAACCAAATGTCAAATGCTAAAGCTGCAATAGCAAATTGAATTAAAGCTGCAAGTAGCGTTTATCGGGCCCTCGCACCCATGGCCACCGCCTCCCAGGTGTCCACCACCTTCCCAAGCTAGTCAGGAATCAAGGCAATACAGACATAATTCCATTTGTTTATAAAATAGAAAAGTTGCTGCCCAGCTTGAATCAAAAGGTATGAAACAAAAAAACTGGCCTGGAATCTACTCAGAGCTGAGTTCTCAGTTCCCATATCAAGGCTGTAACTGTCACAGCGGTCTATAATTTTAAGCAAATATAAAGAGCCAGAGATGTGATGTCCAGAGCAGATTTACAGAAACTTATTCAGCCTCCATCTCCTGCAAACTTGACTACCATAATGATCTTTTGTCTGATTAGACAGCTTCAGATCATGATGAACCCTGTTGCCAGAATTCTAACAAAAACCAGGAAAACTGAACACATTACTGCTGTTACCTCAGACTCATCCATGCACAAAATTTGGATGGTGAATGAGGACTTTTATCAGTATGAGCTGTAGGAATCCAAGGCTGATCTGATAAAGCACAGATAGGATACAAAATACACTAAATGTGACCAAAATCATGGTCCTTTGATGAGACAGTAGCACTGTCCAAGACTGTCAGATACACTTGTTCAGAGTGAAAAAATCATCAAATATATGAATGTTCAAGCAGATTGGATAATGCATGTGTTATTCAGAACAACTTTTCCATTCATGGAAAGAGGTCTGTTTAGTAGAGCCTATAGTTCAGGTGTCACCAACGTGGTGGCCGAGGGCGCCAGGTAGCCCTCCAAGAGCTTCTGAGGTGCCCACCAAGGATGTTAACTAAATAGTGACAACTACAGGATTTTAGTTATAGTTAATATTTTTCTTAATTTAAATATGAGATTTTTTCTTTATAACCTATAAAGAACAGTTCTTTATAACATATAAGCAAATTATCATTCAATCATAGTGATTTGAGAACAATGTCAAGACATCAGTAGAGGCTTTTAAACAAACAAGTAGCCCTCGGGTAGCCCTTGGTAGCCCTCAGACCCATAGGGCCAATAGTCATAGCTATGGTTACAGGAATGGATGAAGACCAGACTAGAGCAGGCTGGTCTGAAACACAGCCTCATCATAGCTATGCTGCTATAGGTCTACGCTGGCAGGGAGACACCAACATGATCCACTGACTGGTGTCCTCACCTTTTCTCTTCACACTTTCACCTTTCTTATTCAGCTGTAACCATAGTTACTTTTTAAATGTCATTGCTCTCCTGTAAAGTGACAATAAACGGATTTCTATTTATTGATATTCCTACTTAATTACCATATTGGCCAGAATATAGGACGACACAGGCTGGCTCACAACATTTCTTCACTGTGAGAGAACGCGCACAACATCCTGTGATGTTTGCTCGATTTTTTTCTTCATTTTTGTATTATATTATATATTTCTGAAAAATCCGCAAATAGCTAAAACCGCGGAACTTAAAGCACAAATTGGCAAGGGATCACTGTATGATTTCTAGCATAAAATATCGTACTATATTCGGGCCAATACGGTAGTAACACATCATAAATATATCTGAACTCTTTGATTAGGATTGAATAAGATAATTTTAGGTTATGATATTTGCTCGGGGGCATGATCTGGGTCTGAAAAGTGCCAAGCGACAACTTTCTTTTTTTTTTTTTTTTAAGATTTTTTTGGCACTAGCGGCCTTTATTTGATAGTGGAGAGACAGGAAGGGGGGACAGAGAGAACGGGGAAGACACGCGGCAAAGGGTCGACGAGCTCGCGACCAGCCGCACGAGGACTGTAGGCCGCCAGCCCTAACCACTGCGCCACCGGGGCGGCCCAAGAGACAACTTTCATTGAAAGAGACACTATACACATAAAACTGAATTGAATTAAACCTGTGGCCCTGTTATCTATATTCGACAGTGATTTCTCACTAAAGTATTTGCACTGTATTTAAACAAACAAATAATGATATGGGTGATAGGGTGCGAGGATGATAGGGTCCTCGCACCCTCGGTGCTCGGGCCCTAAAAAAAAGCACGTCGAAGTGTGAGCACCTGTTTTTCTGTGAGAAAGGTTGTTGCCTCATTGCCATATGGTGTTGTTCATCCATCAGTCTGAGGAGTGGAGAACCGGACTTGATCCTCAGACCGTAGTAGTGGTACTTTGAGTTTCCTCTGAAATGCACACAATGGAAAAGTTATGGCAATACTCCGAAGTACGGGTAAAACACAATTAATCTGGCTTGTGCATGTGTTTCTGTACCTGGTTCCTAATCTCCGTGTGCGTAGGCCCATGAAGACAGACCTGATGAGTTTGCCAAAGGATGCAGCATTTACTGGTTCTAGTTTCTGCTCCTGGCAGTGCAGCAGGTAGTGGTAGTAGAGGGTACAGCGAGGTAAGCTCACCCCCTCCGCCCCCTCGTAGTTATCCAGCAACCACTGCACCTTTTCATGATAGACGTTACAAAATCTTATGATTTGGTCTTTCATAGCACTAAATATGACCCATGTTTCACTTTGAGCTTGTGTACTCACAGTTGCAGGTGGGGCGCGAGAATTAGGACTGGAGTAACTCTGTCCTCCTCCACCTGCCACTGCTGCTCCAGCTCCTCCTCCTAACACATATCCTCCCTGAATCACGTACCCGCCTCCACCCGTAGCAGCAGCTGCCCCACTGTTGACTCCTGCTGTTGCCACAGAAACTGGCTGTGAGGTTCCAGATCCGGTGATGTCTGACTCAGAGCTGGGCGTGGCCTCATAGAAGGTTGAGGAGGACGTGGGAGTGGTCTGGGAATAAAGGGCCGAATCGGAGAAGGGGTAGCTGCCTGATCGACTGGACAAGAAGAGACACGAATACACACACACACACAAGTGCACAGACGTTTGACCAAAAAAGTTACGTTAGTGTGACTCACTGATTATGTGGGGCTTCTTGCTACTTACATGGTGGATGTGGTGAAAGTTGAATCTCCTGCTCCGTCCACATACTGCACTTGGCCAGAATACACTTGCCCCACCTGAGCAACAAAAAAAGACCTTTACATCAGTATTACTGATTTTAAGATGGCAGAACAAAAATTACAAATTATTATCTGATATCAGACAAACTTGTTGCCACACAGTAGATATACTGCTGTAATTTTTTTAGGAATCAGGGCAGCTAATGGCTGATTTATGATAGATTTTTTCTCTCTCAAAAACCATTTAAAATTTTAAGCTGCAAGCAGCATTAAGCAGGCCTTCACAGCCATCACCACTACACCCAAGTGCCACAACCCTTCCCGCACCAGTTGGGGTAAAGGCACCCGGTTGCCCAGAAGACAAACACACAAAGAAAGTACACCATATGGACAAAAGTAGTAACAGGCCTGACCTCTACACCAGCAAGGATTGTAATGATATTACATATGCAGGGCATAAAATCGAGACTAACTGGTCGCCAAATGCGACCAAAATTTGACCATTTCTACTGTTTTTTTTTCTGCCTTGTCGCCAGTGGCGAGGGCCAAAAAATCCACCATCAACTTAGAAAAAAGATGATTTTTTTTCTATGATTTCTGCACAAGGCAAACATATCTAAATAATTTAGAAACAAAGTTTATTTGGAAAAAAGTGGTCATGTTTTGGGTACACAAAATGCGCTTTCATGTGTTACCATACAGCCTCTGGTCTCCAAACCGTAGTAAGGAAACCGCCATACTGTGCTATTCCAGGCTTGTGACAAGCAGGTAACACGCCAATGAAAACAAAAGAAAAAGTTCGGTTTTCTCTGCTTGGAACGGCACTTTATTCAGGCACTGCAGGGAACTGACAGCGTTACACAGTCTGTATTTTTCGCCTCCTGTCAGTCAACGGAGGATGCTAATCCATAACACTCAGCCGCTGCTCATCCTCACTTCACTTGCTCCATTCATCTGCCCGCACCTCACAAACTACTATACATTACCCATCAGGCTACCCCCCCTTAAAGGGCCAGGCTGTCTTAAAACACAGGCTTGTAAATGCTTCTAAAATGTAGTGATAGTGGGCGATAAAAGGGGTTTTTCATATGCGATCTGTCAAACTTTTCTATCACCATATATACATTATATAGGTCAGGGTTTCTCAACGAGGGCGGCTTCACAAATGGAAAGCATAGACTATTTATCAGAATAACCACAGGATCATAAGTATAGGTGTCAGTGGAAAAAAAGCGATGATTTTGTTCAGACTTAAAATAAACATTTCACACTAAGAGAAAATAATTTTCTGCTATTTTTCACAGGGTTAAAGATGATTCATATTTTCTATATGATGTAATGTGAAATATTTTGAGCATCTGTTTACCTCCTGGTTTATATGCACAGACTGAAGGTTGCTGATGTGGCCTGTCTGAATCCTCTTGGCTGCCTGGGACACCGCCTGCAACACTGACCTCTGAGGATGAGTAAATCCAGGGTCAGATGGAGCCTCATCAGAGCTCAACCCTCTGTAAAGACCTGCTCATAAATAGTCATATACATAGTATTTGTGTGTGCATCTTACCTGTGAGGCAGTCTGCACAGGCTGGACTACTTGAGTAGGAACACCAGGGGCAGGCGGGCTGGAGTCTGACAGACTGTCATTTGAGTGAACAGAGCCCTCTGTGAAAGACACGTGAGGGATGAAAGAGAGACCTTCACCAGATCATCAAATTAATCTCCACCGTAAAAGTAGACACCGACCCTACAAGTTCAGTACTCACGACATACTGCCTCCAAATCATAGTAACAACCACTGCAGAACATCTTGCTACCAAAAATGTCTTTTTTTCCTCTCTACTTCAAAAAACTGTTAGAGGAGGAGGAAGAGTGTGCCTGTCCAACTCTCCTTTCATCCTTATATCTTGCATGCAGTGAAGCAGCCTTGGACAGCTAATCTCCCCAGATGGAGAGAGAAATCCTTCCATCTTGTAAACATGCAGATCAGATGAGAGAGGGAAATGAGCGAACACATGTGGGAAGATGAATAGATGTAGGAAAAAAGGGGATAGACAGAGTAAAGGGCAGACACTTTTTTTGTTACCTTCAGTTAAAAAAAAAAACGAAAAATTTATTAAGCAGTTGTTCTGCTCCCACTGAGCTTCTCTGCCTTCATCTTAAGCAGACAACAGGCAGTTTAAGTAAATGTACAGCTAGTTTCACTAGGGCAACGTTATGCTAGAGACAAAACACAAAGGCACATTTCTCCAATCATCTAATTTCTACATTATGGTAATGGTTCTGAAACTCTTTAGATATTTGTAAACTTTGACAATGCCATCTAACTGTGCCGCTGCATAGCTCAGTGGTTCCAGCAGGCAGCCCATGTACAGACACTACAGTCCTCCTGCAGTGGTCGCAGGCTCAACCCCCGGCCTGTGACGTTTTGCTGTGTCTTCCTCACTCTCTCTGCCCTGGCTTCTTGTCTCCTCTTCACTGTAAATCAAGAACACTAGTGCCCAATAAATAAATATAATCTAACTAAACATAAAAAGTAAGTAAATTTGTGTTTGATAAATTGTTTTTGTTATAGCAATTCTTCTTGGCAATAGATCTCATACCACTGGAAAACCTGTTTATTTATATATATTGTAAACAATTTCACAATATTTTCGAGTTACACTGCACATTCAGATTGTTTAGTCACTTAAGTGGTAAACCGAGTAAAAGACAAAAAAGCGAATGTGTTTCATTCTACTGTCCTCTTCCATAAAACATCTAAACATTACAACATAAAACACCACATCACCAGTCACACAAAAAAGACACTCAATCTGCTATCAAAAATGAAACCACATGAAACAAATGTGTACAAATGCTGAAGTGTATCACATTACACAAAGCAGGGTTACTAATTTAGATGCAGGACTGTACTGAGTAAGTTCTGATCCCAAAATCCCAGAATATAAGCATAGTCATTCAGTGCGTTTATGAGTTCTACTTCATGAGGAGTTTGCCTGTGAGTTTCTCACTGTAGATGACAGTACAGTTCTACCTGATACTAGCAGGCAAAAAGATCTATGAATAGATGCCCCCATATTTAGCAAACTGAACAGACTGAAACCAGTTATGGGGTCAGCTGTCTCTCTTTAGATAACCCGATATTTTAAAATGCTAACTAGTTAGCATGTTGGGGTGGCTGTAGCTCAGTTGGTAGAGCGGGTCGTCCAGTCACTGGAAGGTTGGCGGTTTGATCCCGGCTCCAACTGTCCACATGCCAAAGTGTCCTTGGGCAAGACACTGAACCCTAATTCGCCCCCAGTGGGTTGGCAGCACCTTGCATGGCAGCAGCTGCCCACTGGTGTGTGAGTGGATGTGAATGGATGAATGAGAGGCCAATGTAAACCATTTTGAGGGCACCTTGATGGTGTGGATAAAGCAGTATATAAGTGCAGTCCATTTATCATGTTACTCTGTATTCTTTTCATTCCAGGAGATACTGTATTTTCACTTAGTATAAATGTATGTCTGAAGAAGTACCTTCATAAACACACATTACATTGGATTAGGTTATCTAAGTTAATATTGGTCTGTTGTGGAAAGTGCAATCAGCTTTGCAGCCATCTGCTGGGGCAGCAGCATCAGAACCAGAGACCTGAAGAGAATCAACAAACTGATCAAGAAAGCTGGATCTGTGCTGGGTGTAACTCTGGAGCCGCTGGAGCTGATTGTTCAAAAAAGAGTGCTGCACAAGCTGATGAAGATGATGGAGGACTCTTCCCACCCTCTCCATGACACAGTGATCAAACAACAGAGTGTGTTCAGTGAGAGGCTTCTTCAGGTCCGTTGCAGGACAGAAAGATACAGAAGATCATTCCTGCCAGCAGCCAGCAGCCTCCACAACAAGACATAAAACCTACTAATATTAATTCAATATTATTATTGCTTTTATTTATTTATTGTTGAAAAAAAAACCTTACTACAATGTTGAATTTCCCCTCTGGGATTAATAAAATATTTTTCATTTTATTTCATTTTCATTTCATTAATATGGTGAGAAATGCTATTTTAAAGCCTTGTTAATGAATACCATAAAAAACACAACCATAATCACAATCTATACAGCAGTAAAAGCAGCAGAGATGTGAAGTCAGGCTCCATTAATGAGCCCTTTTACGCCGTACAAACCAACTTTGTCATATCTCACACCACCAGTTAAACCAACAACATCACTGTTTGTTTGTTTTTACTCAGGCTGGTCTTTATACTTGCCATTTGATCAGAAATGCTATTTCAAAGTTGGCATCAATCAAAGAGGGCATGGTTCATAAGAAAAAAGCCCTCCTTGGTATTGCCACAACATGCTTTTGTTTTTGAAGCGGTATGTATGCAAGTTTCATCACCAATTATTCAATAAAGGGAAAAAAAGCCATTAATTGAGTTCAAAAGCATTTCATAGCAATTGCACCTTTTCAGTGTAATTGAATCCCATACTAAATTTCATTCAGATCTTTCATTACTGGAAAGTAACTACAACGACACATAAAAGGTTTCATTTACATCTTTGATCAGATGTTGTTGAGCGAGAGGCAAGACATTGCAACCTTTAGTGGTAGATGTTAAAAAAAATGCAACAATCCACTTTTTTGAGCTCTGTATCTGCTTTCTATGCATCATACTTCCCCATTACCGATACCGATTGTGATATCAAAGGGATGGTGGTATTGTTTGTTGTTTTTAAATTGAATATTTGCAATAAAGGTGAAAACATTGTAGAAAAAATAAACATCTACATTATCACAAATAAGTTAAAAACAACAATGCTTCACATGAACAGGTCTGTATTTGAGGGATTGAAAGACCTTTGAGTATGGTGGTAGGGGAATTGGAGTATGAAAGGAAGCATAAGTAAAATAAATACCCCAGATAATGTGCACCTTGGAAAATTAATGAATTAGATCTTAGCAATGACAAGCCCAGAAAGCACCCCTACAGGATTTCAGGAACCACAAATGACATCACTTTTTTCCCCCCCTTTTTGTTATTTTTTTAGAACCAACAGCTCAAAAACTAAAGATATTTAGCTTGGAATGACAAAAATTGGAGGAAAGCAGATGATCCTCACTTGAGATCTATGAATCAGCTGCTTAAAGTTATATCTAAAGTGGATGATTACCCATTTTGTGACAATCATTTCAACTGTTTTCATAAAGTTATTCAAAGATTATTACAGTGGTGCGAATTGGAAACACATTATTATTATTATTATTATTATAAGCATCTAGACAAACAAAGACTATTATTGCCTTGATCATGTTGTACCAAACAAATTATCAGACTCCAACCAGTATCCAATGGATACCCAATGATCTGACTGAAACACAGACTGCGCTCCATGAGTTGAAGAATGTGTATTATGTATGTGTGTCTAGTATCTATAATAATATATATGTTTATGTCGTTCCCCAGTTACTTCCCATTCTCTCACCTGTAACAGTTACTATGATGTATTGAGGCGAGGTGTTCGGCCCATTACTCTTCTGGACGGAAGAGTGCTGAATATCAGGGCTCACATATTGCTGCGCAGGAGTAGTCAGGACCAGTGCCTTGTGGCTCTGGGCCTGTGTGGGTGGGGCTTGAGAACAAAGTGCATCCTGTCCTGTTTTAGAGGCAGTGGCTGATGGGTTAACTGATGAAACCGTTCCAGAGGCTGTGGGGATCTCAGACAGGAAGTGTGCAGACTTTGCAGATGAGGGTGTGGTGACAGCAGGGGTTGCTATGGTGACCGCATCGGCCTGCTGAGGCTGAAGGTCCTCAGAGTACCCACAAGTTGCCATGGCAACCTATGCTTTGAGGCACTCTTTCTGTGGATAAAATGAGGCGGCACTTGTTAATGAAAGTGCTACGAACAAACACAGAAACACACATTGCTTCCTTATTATCTAGACATTTGGCCACACAAACATGGTGTGTGCACTAGTGAGTGTGTATGTCTGTGCGTGTATATGTAAAACATCAACCAGGGAAGGAAGTAGGGCTTTTGTCTGAGACTAAGTAATGGTCTAAAGCCTTTCCTGCTTCCTCCAATATAAAATGTGATCTTAACCATTAAAAAACATATTAAATAATTACACTTTTAAAAAAAGATCGTGTAGTGTCTGTGTTATCGACCATGCACAATGTCACAGGTAAGGTAAAACGACCAAAGTACACGTTTAAAAAAAAGAAAGAAACAGGAGAAAATATGCGAACGTCGACAGTCTCGGGTTATACAACATGGATATAAACTTATACTAATAATTCAACCCACTGTCTGTCAGGACTTTAGGCCAACCTACAAGGCGATAGACCACTCCTGCGTAAATCAACACGGCACACAAGACAAACACAGTATCACCCAGCAAACCGTGCGCAAGGGAGTGACTTGACGAGTTCAATGTCACACCAAAAACTTTTTGAAAGTTACAAAATGATTACGGAAAACACTACAGCCGGATATCTCATTTTAAAACTGATCAACGCTTGAAATGTCCGAGCTATTTCATGTGCGTTTCTGTGTATGGTGCTTTTGGACAGCTTGCTTCGAAAGTGAGTTCAGAGCGACAAAGTGATAGATAGCTTTCGCTGCTAGCAGCTTACGTCGAGTTGTGACGTTAAAGCGAGCTAGCCAGTTGCTAGGTGCTTATTTTGGTATAGTCAATAAATGTTTGGCCACGCTGGCAATTGTGTCTCATTATAGTTTCGTGATAAGACAAACTGTAAGAAACAATGTGAACAATATGACAGATGACACAAAAAAAGTACGATTAGCACCAGAACACACCCGCCATCTTGTGCTCTTATCAAAGATCTGACATCGCCATAACAACGGAGTGCGTTTGGAAAGAAGCTAGCAACCACTTTCATCACCGACACGCTTGACGGATTTCACAGAAGCGCTCACGATTATGCACACAAGCACACGTATGTAACACGTGGAAAACAAAATAAAAAGTCTGCAATCATTTACCTTTGTATTCCAATACTGCCTCTAAAAGTCGTTAAACTTTATTTCCACATATATATTGGTTGTTGTTGTTGACTCCGGTTGCTTGGTTCTTGTCACCAGGACTACCGTGGCTATGGCGCCTAGCCTTCACCGGGGCAACTGTTGCTATCCTGTGGTCATGGAGCCGCCCATTACTAAGGGCTGATTGGCTAACAAGCAAAGCAGAGGCGACGTCAGTGAATACGTGGATCGTTGGTTGGAAAGCAGCCCTTGTCCGTCACTGTCTCCACAGCCTGACGTCAAATGATCACTTGGACAGAAATGTTACTTTTAAGAGTGCGCAATATTTTTGCATTGTTACGTTTTGGGGGGGTTCTACCTATTCAAATCGTTATTAAGATCAGGGAAGTCGTAACGAAATAACACGTTATATCTTATGCTACTCATGTATGAATGAACAAACATGATAATATCATGCTGAACTATGGAGAATTAATTATCACACAGCCAGTGGACATAAATTACTCCAAAGTGCAACGTCGTAGTATCGACATATTTATCGTCTTTCTTGCCAGATTAAATCATTGTGAACAAACCGTGGCTGATGCTGGTTTTGTCTTTTGGTTACCTTTGGGCTCTGCACAGACACCTCTGCTTACTGATATGTTTCTCCACAGTAGATGGACAACAATGACGCACTAGATATCTTTAATCACCCAGTGCACCTTCCATCCCTGTTTGCTCTGCTCCCATCTGAGGTTTTCGGATCTTGAGGTAATGCGGGATTAGCCCAGTGTCCAAATGTATTTATTTAAGAGTAAAATGAATGTAAGTTGTGTTGTCATAGTCTTCTGCACAGGACTTGCTTTTACAGCATATAATTAAAGCAAGTAAAAATTTGAGTTCTTATGGAACATTGTTTGCATTCTTTGTTGAGACCATCATATTTAAAACAGAATAATTCAGAGGCTTGGTATGGATTATAGACATATGATAGAAACCATACTCTAACACTTTGCTTAAACCTTTACATATACCAATTCATGTCTCAGTATTTCTGCCTGATCATGTGACATGTTTGTTTTTGAACTTTGACAAACTGTGTTAACTAAGCTTATCTATATGATGCCTTACTCTTCTTCACCTGTCCAGCTCCTACAGTGTCTCGTCTTTCTGATAGACTCTTTATCTCTTTTTGTATTATTCATGTTCTCTTCTCTCCAGTTCTGCTCATAAAGATGTTGCAATCACAACCAATATCTGATAAATACTGTTGCCTCACAGCTAGAAGGTTCCTGAATCAAATCCCAGCTGGGGTCTTTCTGTGTGGGTCACTTAAGCTTTCTCCAGGTACTCCAGCTACTTTTCACAGTCAAAAAATATATGGGGAACCCCATAAAAAATATGCATGTTTGGCTACTTAGATATTCTTAATCAACTCGAGGAGGGAATTTATGTGGTTAGTTGTCTCTTCGGGCTCCTGTGATGTACTGGCGACCTGTCCATGTTGTTGACAATTGGGACAGGCTCCAGCAAACCTTTGTGACCCTAGAATGATAAAGCAGGTATCAATAATGGATAGAGGCATTTTTAATTTATTGGCCATGTACTCTTTTTCTTTTTATTTGGTAAAAAAAAAAAATGTTCTCAGTCTGAGATAAAGTCTCCCAATGATACATAATTTATGATAATTTGTAAAGTTAATCCTTAAAAACCTGTTTTCATAAATCATGTTTCTTGTTGCCAAAAAAGTTTCAAAACTGAGTAAGACAAACTGGTCAGAGATTTCCCCTCCTCACCAACATGTGCTTGGAGATGAAGCTATGCAATGTGTGTGGGTTTATAATGAAGGTAATAAGGTAATGATAAATGTAGGCGTTGGCTACTTTCTCTTGTGATCAAACATGTCAGGTGAGTATATTATTATTTCTGTGGGTTTAATATATGAGTGGCATTGATCTGATTTGCTTTTCTTCTCTGGGGCTGTTCATAAAACATTTTGGGTCACAGCACCGTAAACCAAGGCCAAATGATTTTCAGCTAAGATGTGCTTCATTCTACTCTGTAAAAGGTCACATTTGCTTAGTACTAAGACTGTATGATTATATGAATTTAATTATTTTTGAACAGCATAATAGTATTAAAAGAGACGTTACTAAGTTTTGCACATGATTATCAGTCATGTTTGATCAATCAAGTTCACAATGAATTTGTCCCTGCAGTAACATCTTAAAGTTATCTGTGGTGTATTGCGTCTCTGTAGTCTCTTGCATCGTTGTCATCCATGAATGGATAGTGATCTCTATCCAATGCTCAGCAGAGCAGATAGCAAAGACGGAGATTGTGCTCTTGACACAGTGCAATCCAAGTGATGTCAGGGACAAAAAGGCCAGCAAAAGGTTGCAGTAGATTAGATTGCCAAAGTTCTGTTGACATCAACCCCAGCATCATTCACTACTTAATTACAACTTTTTCTTTTTTCTGTATGTTTTGTTGCCCCTAAAGGTCTCCAGTCTTATCTCTCAGGATGACGATAACTGGAGGTGAGCTGAGGTCCATCTGAGGTGCTGAAGCGTATATAAGGTGAATGTGCTGTCCAAAAATAAACACAAACCACAGAGTCTTTCATTTCGCACCAAAATGTGGAAGGTGGCACTTTTAACCTTATGCTTGTTGGTGGCACTGGTAGAGAGGGCACAGTGCAATGATGGTCAGCCCTCTTTCTATGGGGTGAAACTGTGTGGGAGAGAATTCATACGTGCTGTCATCTTTACCTGTGGTGGTTCTCGCTGGAGGAGAAACGTAGGAGAATCAGGTAAGACAATGGAAAAAGACTTTAGATACAAGCTGATTTTTTGTAATAAGATATCTCTTCCTGGACTCAAACAATGAAATTAAGAGTTTTTCCCCTCTTTTTAATCAGCTCTATTTGGAGAAGAAATCCTTGACCCGTGGAGCAAAAATCCCATCCCTCAACTTACCGGCAAACAGGATTCTGCAAAGTCCCAACCATGGGACAATCAGGTGCTGGATGTGGCGTCTGTGGCTGGTGGATTCAGTGAGCTGGCTCGCTCACCAGTCTCAGATGTGGTGCTGGAGGCTCTACAGAGCGCAGATAGGAAAGGAAGGGACTTAGTTGTTGGACTGTCTAACTCTTGCTGTAAGTGGGGCTGCAGCAAGAGTGAAATTAGCTCTTTGTGCTGAACCTGGTTTCTTCTTGTCCTATTACTCATGGAGAGCTCCTGTCTCATGTGATCCTTTCTTTCCTTTCTTGCATGCAGATTTTTTAGAATTCCACATTAATACAAATGACTATCCATGTAGTGATTATTGTTAAGAAAGCATAATTAAAATGTGTTGCTATGCCTGATGGATTTGTTTTATAAAGTGTTGTGTTGGTAGTGTCAACTCCTTTGAAAAGAAAAAAATCCAGTGAAATTCTAACATTTCAACACTTCAGTTTACTCAAAAGCTTGTTTCACATATGCAGTTCTGTTAAGAATTTCGAAATAAAGGAAGCAGTGATGACTGTACAGAGTGGGCTATGCTTTACTGAATCACTATTATTTCTACAGGGAGACCCCATATTACAATATAATAATATAAATACTATGTATAAATATTGCAAATACATATACATATTATTATATGAATACAATTTAAAGATTTATAATTCAATTCTAATTTGTGCATTCATCATGTAAACTGCAATTTGTAAGACTATTCTTGGAACTTCATGCAAGCCAGTTAGAGTTACAGCAGAATGAATCTGGCACCATCTAGTGGTGAAAAGTTAAACACAAGCGTGCACAAACCATGTCGGTTGACAGGATTGTGTTTTGTGCTTTTATGTCAAAAATGTTGGTTTTGAAAACGCTGAGTCATATTGATAATTATCACACATGAAATGTTATTTATGTTTCTATGTGTTGTCTTAGTTCAATAGATCAGCTCCCATCACCTTCACACGTGGTGGCTAGAAGTGATGACAAGTGGCAAGGGACAATTTTGTTTTTAGAAAATTTTCTATAAAGATTACAAAGAGATAGAAAAAAGTGACAAGAATCATTTGTTGGTTTATCTACGGCCTGGAATATAACATATTCAATTGAGTCTTTGGCTCCATTCATTCACTGAAATTGGCTACTTGTCCAGATAGACTGCATAAGAAAAAATGGAGAAACCTTCCGTGACGTCACCCACAGGTTTCTGAAGATCGATTCTGAAGCCTCTTTTTTCCTCTTACTGCACAGCGCCATGTTGCAAATGGGCAAGCAGGGCTGAGAAACTGGGTGGAACACACCATTCACACTCAGTTCAATTACAGTTTGCTCTTTTAGCTTTGCTGTCTTAGCTTAGATTAACCTATGATGCCAACTGATAATACTTTACATTCATTCTGATTGTATACATCCTCATTTCAAGTGCTGCTTTTGAAACAGAAAATCTGAAAAACTAATAATGTCAAAGCTGACAGGACTAGCAGACCTCTGCTAGGATTCTCCAGTCAACAGTCGGTATTCCCGGCTGATGTGGCAAATAAACACATTCCACCAATCACATGGTGGCCTGCCATGTTACTGGCAGCTGGCTTAAATGTTATTGCTTTCACTGTAATTTTACTTGATTCAGCCCCCCCCCCCGTACAACTGTCATGGATGTAAAGTCTAACCAAGACCATTTTAACATAGAAGTCAATGGAGACTTGTTCTTGTTTGGAGCCAGGCCCAAGTTGTCTGTAGGGAAACTGGAACAAAATCTATTTTCTGGTAGGACACAACCAAGAAGTGGGGATGTTGGTGCTTGAGTTGTGCAACCGGACAGTAATATAGGAAATACACGAAAAGTCAAATAGGTCATAGCTAGTCGTCTATTTAACAGTTCTAAACAGTGTTTAACAACAAATTGAAAAAAAAAAAAACTGAAAAGATCATCATGTGCCTATCTCATAGCAGCATTTGGAGTTTATTAAAAAGATGTTAATTAAGTGGCACCATTAACACCATCTGATATTTATCAAGTGATCCCGAGATATTTAAACTATAAAAAGCCTAAATGGTTACAATCTGCCAAATCTGAAACTCCACCTGGCATTAATTAAATTCCCTCACTAATTCAGCCAAGTGTGTTGGCATATATTACGTAATATATGCCAACACACCCTAAAGGAGGCCTATTTTTTTTTTTTAAAGAACAATTTAGGAGTGTTGTGTAAACTTTTAATAGAGTACAATATCTCTCATTCAAATTCAATTCAAACATTCAATATTGATCTCCGAAGGGAAATTCAGTTGTTGCAACTGTCTTTTCAAAGATTCATTGTAGATGGTTATCGCTGTAGACAGGAAGGATCTCCTGTAGCGGTGTGTGTTGCAGCAGACCTGAAAAAGAAGCCTCTGAGTAAAGACACTCTGTTGCTGAATCACTGTGTTGGTTAGAGCCTGCTGATAGTTGCCCATGACGTTCTTCATTTTATGAAGTATCCGCCTTTGCAGAATCAGCTCTAAAACAGTCCCCAGAACAGAGTCAGCCTTCCTATCAGTTTGTTCAGTTTTCACTGGTTTTAATGCTGTTCCCCCAACAGGTGACTGCAGATAGGACTAATAGAAGATATGCAACTTCTTGCGCAAACACTAAAGAACTTAAGCCTCCTTAAGAAATAAAGTCTACTCTGTCCCTTCTTATAAACAGTCCAGTCTGGCTGTCCAAGTAAACACTGAGGGATTTATATTCCTCCACCACCTCCACTTCTTCTCCCATGATGGAAATGCTGTTTGGTCCTGGTCCTCCTGAAATCCACAATCATCTCCTTTGTCTTGTGGACATTTAAGATGAGATGATTGTTCCCACGCCGCAAAGCGGTCCACCCCCAGAGACTGAGTTCTCTGTACTCAGTCTCTTGTCCGTCACTGATACACCCCACAGCTGCAGTCATCTGAGTATTTTTGCAGATGACTTGTACTAGAAGTCTGAGGTGTACAGAGTGAAGAGGAATGGTGATTGTACAGTCCCCTGCAGTCCTCCTGTGCTGCTGACTACCTGCTCAGACACACAACCATTCAGTCTCAAGCTGTGCTCTGTTCGTCAGGTAGTCAGTAATCCAGGTGATTGTGGAGGAATCCACCTCTATCTTCTGGAGTTTCTTTCATAGTAAAGCAGGCTGGATGGTGTTTAATGCACTGGAGAAATGAAAGAACTATGGTCTCACTCCCTGCCTCGCTCCCTGCCGCTGCAGCAAGAGCCGCTGCAGCCGGCCGAGACCCCGCCTGAGCCCCTGCAGCTGGAGCTGCAAGCGGCCCCGAACCATCTTTTGCCGGTGCCACGTTGCCTCCTGGTTCCAGTCCAGTCTGCTATACACAAGTGAGTGGGTTGGACAAACCACCTGTAGAAACATGTTCTCTCAACATACAACAGACATTTTTCTTATAAATACTGTTACAAGGACTCAGTAAGGAAACATGTTTACTTGTGAATGTACAGTGATTCCTTGCCACTTCGCGGTTTAAGTTCCACGGTTTTAGTTATTCACGGATTTTTTCAGAAATATATAATTTAAAAAAAAAAAAAAGAAAAATCGCAGAAACATCACAGGATGTTGTGTGCTTCTCTCACAGTAAGGAAATGCTGTGAGCCAGCCTGGCCCCTTTAAGAAGGTGGCCTTATGGGTAATGATGTGGCCTTATGGGTAATGTAGTGTGTGTGTCGTGGGACGGCAGAAGAAAACGGGGTTAGATGAAAAGTGGAGTGAGCATAAACAGCAGCTCAGCGTGTATAGATTTACATTCTCTGTTAACCGACAGGAGCCGAACAATACAACCTGTGTGATATTAAAAGTTCCTGCAGTGCCAGAATAAAGTGCTCGTTCCAGGCAGAGAAAATTGGACTTTTTGTTTTGTTGTTGTTAGCGCGTTAGCCGCAAATTACGAGCCAAAAATAGCACAATATCAGCAGTTTGTTTACTACGGTTCAGAGACCAGAGGCTGTGAAGGTAACAGAAAGACCACAGTTGAGCCTTTGTCTTGTTTCGCTGCAGTGCCTTGCTACTTCTTGGGGGTTTTTAAAAACATATTTCAAACACATTATTGAGGCTTGGGGGGCTCCGGCTCCAGTTCGCGGATTTTGATTTACGCGAGGGGGCGCCGGTCCCCATTAACCGCGAAAAATAAGGGATCACTGTACCACAAATCATATTGCACAACCTGGCTTTCAACCTTAAATACCTCTTTTGCACAATGTCTTGCACATTGTTGTGCACTACTATACAAAGTATGTAAAGTTAGCTATGTATAGTTCTAAAATCGCTCTTAAGTTTAATGTTGTCTGTCTATACTTGTTTATTTCTGTAGCGCTGTGGTCCTGTGAGACACGACATTTTGTTCCACTGTATGTCCACACATGTAGTGGAATGACAATAAAGCTTGACTTGGCTTGAGTTGGCAGGAATTCAGACACAAAAATAGCAATATCAAGACAAAATACCATGAGTGGGCTTTAACTCATACATCAGCATTACGTTAATGCATGGAGGCTGTGGATATACAGGAGAGTTTCAAGAGAACTTCTAAGCCTGAGACAAGTCCTGACCTTGGGTTCTGTATTTCAGTGCAACCTTCAGTGGCAGCCTTGATTTGGATGGCAAGAATTAATTTAGCTGGCCATAAATGGGTTAGTGACAAAAAAAAAAGGTCCTCCGCTCCCACCTTCAGAAATGTTACAGGAAAGAAAAACAAGCATGCAGGTCAGTTAGCAAATTAGAATAAATAATGACTGATATGATTACGTTCTTTTATTTAAGAATAATCCAGTTTGGTATAATAATAATAATTATTATTATTATTACTATTATTATTATTATTATTATAACAACAACAACATCAACGCTTTCCTCACTAGACAAGAGGGTAACTTCCCTGCACCTTCAGGTCAGGAAACAGGGTCTAACTGTTGTTTGTGCTTATGCACCAAAAAGCAGTTTGGAATACCCAGCCTAAGATGTGCTGGAAAATGGTCTGAAAGGGGCTCCATTGTGCTATTGGGGGACTTCGATGTTCACATGGGTGACGACACTGTTACATGGAAGGGTGTGGGAGCGACGGCCTCTCTGATCTGAACCCATGTCTGTGCTACTTATAGTTTGTCCATAACAACACACCACAACAACATCATACTGCAAAATCAAAAATGCAATTTTAACACCCTCAGAGTTTAAATTAACACTTACCCAGAGTTTATATGGGAACCACTGTCAAAGTTTTAAATTAAAACTTTTAAAAGCCTTAACATTATTAACACTATGACAGAGTAATCTAACCAACTCTTATAGTGTAAAATATCAACACCATAATCAATAGCAAGAACACTGAACAGAGTTAAAATGTCTTTCATTTGAGACCATCATGGAGCAACTCCTCAATGCTGCACCTATTCAAACTTTCTTTTCAGCTGTCCCTGTTAGGGGGTGCCACAGCGCCACACTACAGCTGCTCAATGTGATATAACACATTTGGGCCAAGTTTTATGCCAGATTTACTCCATGTCACAACTAGGAATCAAACCCATACCTCCCACGTAGTGGCAATGATTGGGAATCCAGCACAGGGTCACTTTCCACAGACAGGCTGGCAAGTGCATGTAGTGTTAACATGGCCCAATCTGACAGAGAGTGAAGGTTGCTTTGCTGCTTAAATAGGCGGAGAACAGGTGAGACTGATACTAGTTGATGAGAGTGAGCAGGAAAAGAGACACAAACAGAGAGCAGGAGGAAATCCAAATATGGCCAAGGAGTGAGACGCAGAGAGCAGAGACTGAAACTGAGGACCCTGACAGTGATGCGTGTCTTATTCCACGGTTGTCACGTTGCCCCTGTTATAGGGGAATCATACTCAACCTCCCTGATAAGCTCCATGCAGGGGTCCTGGAGAAAAAGAGTCTGATTGATCATCAAACTTCAGATGCAGGAGGAACAATGTGGGTCCCATCCTGGCTGCGGAATACTGGACCAGCTCTATACACTTGCAAGAATCCAGGAGGGGGGATGGAAGTTAGCTCACAGGTCTGTGGTAATGAAGAAGGAGTTGAGCCAAAAGGAAAGGCTCTCTGTTTATTAGTCAATCTGTGTTCCTACCCTCACCTATCACCACAAACTACTGTTAGTGAGTGAAAGAATAAAACTGCAGATACAAATGGCTGAAATTAGTTCCTTTACAGGGTGGCTGGACTCTCCCATAGAGTCAGAGTAGAGTTGCTGCTCCTCCACATCGAGAGGAACAAGATGAGGTAGTTCAGGCATCTGGTTAGGATGCAACAGGGAGGAGACCCTGGGTTAGACCCAGCACACTACTCTGTCAGAATGTCTGTATTCCCCTGGAGGAGCCAGGGAGACGGAGGTCTGGGCCTCTCTGCTTAGGCTGCTGCCCCGCAGCCTAAATTTGGATAAGCGGAAGTTAATGGATGGATGGATAGTTATAGTAATAATCATGATAATCACAACATGCAATATAATTCCAGAGTGCATCAGTTTTTTTTAGTTTGCAAAAAAAAAAAAACAAAAAAACAAACAAAAAAAAACAGAAAACAACAACACAAAAACAAGAAAACACCAAAGTTAAGATCATTCCTTGGTTACTAAGATCTACTCTTGTTTGGGTGAAAACCAATTTATTGACTGTGAATACCAGAAAATGGCTACTGACAATAATAAATATCAGTAGCCATTTTAAATACCATCAGACATTTAATTGAATGATACCGCGTGTGTAAATGCTTGTAGACGTTAATTTAATATGTGTGAACATGAAAGAAGTTCTGTTGAACATAGTGTTTATTAAATGCTTGATGGAGATGAGAATTAGGCAAATTGCGACACTCTCGGCTTTCCATAACAACAAACTGCATTCGGTTCGTTACGGAAGCCGAGCATGATCAAGCTAATCACCCGGCTTGAGTGCAAAGCATGAAATTGCTGTCATATACAAGCTAGCGTAGCAATCACGTAGGTCTCCTGAGATTTTCTATTAAGCCACAGAGGTCTTAGTGACATTGTATTTGATGTTAGTTATTACAGCGCCACTGTCATCTTCTTTACAGATACATAGATCGACCACATCGGAAAGACCAGGTAAAAGCTTTCGCGGTACTTTTAAGATGATGCTAACTACACATGCTACTTGTTGTAGCCGCTGTGGGTTGATATGCGGCTCTTTTGATATGCATACTTTTAAAAATCCCTTGATAGTTGTTGTGGATAGTAGATGCAGCATTTGATGGTTCAGCGTGGTGTGCGGATAACTGATGTTAGACGGTGTCCTTTTCCATGGATCACCTAGATAAAAACCATCGTAGCGGTGTTTGGCTAGCTTGCTAGCTGTTCAGACAGTCGTCTGGGCCTCGCATAAAAAAGATCGTCAAGTCGCAGTTTATAGTTGCTATGTGATAGCAGCTTATCGAAACAGTTGCAGCATAGTCGAAGGCAACGATGTGATTGTGGGATTCATGGCTGGCAACGGAAAAAAAAATGTTAATAAGCAGCCAGGACTCCACGAAACCCTGTAGAAACGTTTATAATATATACAGTATTATGCCTTCTGTTCATAGTGAACCTTATTGCCGTGGAGCTTGCCCTTTTCTTTTTTTTTCCTCTCTTTTTTTTGGGGGGGGGGGGGGGGGGGTACAGGTGTGACTACTTTGGGTAGTACATTCTTTTCCAACAGCTAAGGAATGTGTTATCTCGTAGGATGGAGTGGCAGCCAGATGAACAGGGTCTTCAGCAAGTACTTCAGCTCCTGAAAGATTCTCAGTCCCCAGACACAGCAACCCAGAGAGCTGTGCAAGAAGTATCCTTACCTGACTGTTGAGGGTGAGAGGAAGAAGTGTGACATGCCTGAGGAATTACCTCCTACAAGAGCTTGTTTGTTATTGATTAGGATGTCGTCTTGTGTAGTGAGTTAATGAGCATTATTCTGAACTGCTGAAATGCTAAAGAGGGACTGAAGTTCTGTGATGGAGTGATGTGTACATGAAAAGTTAAACTTCCTTAACAGATTCTCCAGAAACTGGAGCAGCTTAACCAGTTTCCAGATTTCAACAACTATCTTATTTTTGTCCTCACAAGCCTCAAGTCTGAGGGTATGTTTTGCATTTCCTAAACAAAAATACCAACAATAGAGCTATTGTTATTGATGAATACCCTTTGTATCTTTGCCTAGCTTTTGCAAACATTTCTGTATCTTAACCTCTTCCTTCCTACATTTAAAAAAAATGTCTTTTTATGGTGTCTTTCTGCTTCCTTACCTCTTAAGATGAGCCCACTCGCTCTCTGAGTGGACTTATTCTGAAGAACAATGTAAAGGCTCACTACCAGAACTTCCCTCCTAATGTGGCTGATTTCATCAAACGAGAGTGCCTAAACAACATCGGAGACCCTTCGCCACTTATAAGAGCTACAATTGGTGGGTGTGTGTATGAAAGAAAGTGAAAGAAAAGGCTAGAGTGAGCTGGATTTTCTAGTCAGTGTGAGTCAGACTATCATGTTAGAGGCTGACTTTTTGCAGGCTTATCTGCTGTGTGGGTGCATATGTTCTATTTTACAGATGTTTTAAATGAAAAAATGTCTTGAAGAATAATAGTTTATCTGGAGCTCGAACAGTTAATCTCTATTTACCATTTTTTTCCCATCATAAAGGTATTCTGATCACCACTATAGCCTCTAAAGGAGAGCTGCAGACATGGCCAGAGCTGTTGCCTCAACTCTGTAATCTACTCAACTCAGAGGACTATAACACTTGCGAGGTAAGGCTGCAAAAATGCATGTTGCAGTGTCACAGTACAATTCATGTTCAATATTTGTTCATAATATACATTTTTTTAATGATTTTTTTCTCCCGTTCAGGGTTCTTTTGGAGCGCTGCAGAAGATTTGTGAAGATTCATCTGAGCTGTTGGATAGTGATGCTCTGAACAGACCACTTAACATCATGATCCCTAAATTCCTCCAGTTTTTCAAACACTGCAGTCCCAAGATCAGGTTTGCCAGGCTTGAGTATTTTGTCATCTGAATCAGTTTCTCATGTCCAGTCTTCAAAATTAAAATCTTCTTTTGTTTTTCTTTTTCTCAGGTCCCATGCTATAGCATGTGTGAACCAGTTTATCATTGGTCGGGCTCAGGCTTTAATGGATAACATTGACACCTTTATTGAGGTGAGAATAAACATTTGTTGAGGTAGAACTTCAGAATGCAAGCATTGAATGCATTTAGAATGAGAGCATTAAAAATTGTTAAAACATCTAGATTTTCTTACTTTATATAAAAAAAAAAGTAATGGTATTCAGAAAAGTCTCCTTTGACTCTGCTATCCTGCTAAAGACAAACTTAAAAGCATTTCTGCTGATTGTACGAAGTGTGTAACCCAAACATTATTTGCAAAATTTTTGTAACCATGTTGATTCACTCTTGGCATCGGAACTATGTCTGAGTTTTACTTTGAAGAGGAAAGACAGAGCTATTACTTTTAATTAAAAAATATTTTACATAGTGTTTTATAATGGAATAGATGTACTTCACTTTATTTAGAGCACACCTCTGATCATCTCAACGTTGTTTAATTATTAAATTTATTTTACATTTTAAGCCTCACTTAGCTTTAAGAAGGCAAGACTGGTTCTTGCATAAGTTTTTACCTTGATGCTCATCAGTTAGGTTTTTGCTCATAAGAGTCCACTTCAAATGAAGGCCACTTCAGTGCTGGAGAGTAGGAGCATCAGGGACTGGAAACAGACTGATGTGAAGGTTGGTTTTGAAGCACTTACCACCTCTGCTGGCCAGTTTTATGGGGAAAGCCCTCTGCTGGTTTCTTGTTTAAGTACTTTGTAAATTACTTTGTAAAGTACTTTGTTTAAGTACTTTGTAATTTTTCTCCCTGGAAGGCTTAAGCACTGCATGTTGATGAGGTGTTAATTTGTTAAAGGTTGTTGACCTCCATTTTTATCCTTTCTGTCAAGAGTGGTGGCTGAACTATTAAAACTGTGGGGTGTATATATATATATATATATATATATATATATATATATGTATGTATATATTGTATGTATGGATATATGTATTATGTGTGTATGTGTGTGTATATAATATATATTATATATATATATATATATATATATACACACGTGGACAAAATTGTTGGTACCCCTCAGTTAAAGAAGGAAAAACCCACAATTCTCACTGAAATCACTTGAAACTTACAAAAGTAACAATAAATAAAAATTTATTGAAAATCAAATAATCAAAATCAGCCATCACTTTTGAATTGTTGATTAACATAATTATTTAAAAAAACAAACTAATGAAATAGGGCTGGACAAAAATGATGGTACCTCTATAAAAGATTGAAAACTATTTGACCAGAGTGACATGATTAACTCAGGTGTGTCCTTTAATTGACATCACAGGTGTTTCCAAACTCATAATCAGTCAGTCTGCCTATTTAAAGGCAGACAAGTAGTCACTTTGCTGTTTGGTGAAAAAGGTGTGTACCACACTGAACATGGACAACAGAAAGCGAAGGAGAGAATTGTCCCAGGACATCCGAAAAAAAATTATAGACAAACATCTTAAAGGTAAAGGCTATAAGACCATCTCTAAACAGCTTGAAGTTCCTGTGACAACAGTGGCTCATATTATTCAGAAGTTCAAGACCCACGGGACAGTAGCCAACCTCCCTGGACGTGGCCGCAAGAGGAAAATTGATGACAAATTGAAGAGACGGATCGTTCAAATTGTATCCAAAGAGCCCAGAACAACCTCCAAAGAAATTAAAGGTGAACTCCAAGGCCAAAGTACATCAGTGTCAGATCGCACCATTCGTCGTTGTTTGAGCCAAAGTGGACTTCATGGGAGACGACACCACTGCTGAAAAAAATCATAAAAAAGCGAGACTGGAATTTGCAGAAATGCATGTTGACAAGCCACAAAGCTTCTGGGAGAATGTCCTTTGGATAGATGAGACCAAACTGGAGCTTTTTGGTAAGGCACATCAACTCTATGTTCATAGACTCAAAAACCAAGCATACGAAGAAAAGAAAAGAACACTGTCCCTACGGTGTGAAACATGGAGGAGGCTCAGTAATGTTTTGGGGCTGCTTTGCTGCATCTGGCACAGGGTGTCTTGAATGTGTGCAAGGTAAAATGAAATCTGAAGACTATCAAGGCATTCTGGAGAGAAATGTGCTGCCTAGTGTCAGAAAGCTTGGTCTCAGTCGCAGGTCATGGGTCTTCCAACAGGACAACGATCCAAAACACACAGCCAAAAACACCCAAGGATGGCTGAGAGAAAAGCGTTGGACTATTCTAAAGTGGCCTTCCATGAGCCCAGATCTGAATCCCATTGAACATCTGTGGAAGGAGCTGAAACATGCCATTTGGAGAAGACACCCATCAAACCTGAGACAACTGGAGCAGTTTGCTCATGAGGAGTGGGCCAAAATACCTGTTGACAGCTGCAGAACGCTCATTGACAAATACAGAAATCGTTTAATTGCAGTGATTGCCTCAAAAGGTTGTGTGCAACAAAATATTAAGTTATGGGTACCATCATTTTTGTCCAGCCCTATTTCATTAGTTTGTTTTTTTAAATAATTATGTTAATCAACAATTCAAAAGTGATGGCTGATTTTGATTATTTGATTTTCAATAAATTTTTATTTATTGTTACTTTTGTAAGTTTCAAGTGATTTCAGTGAGAATTGTGGGTTTTTCCTTCTTTAACTGAGGGGTACCAACAATTTTGTCCACGTGTGTATATATATATATATATCTCCTCAAGAGAATAAAAATGTATGCAAGTAATACGGTGATGGGTAATCGAGAGGTAGAGCCGTTTGTGCACGTCCACATGTGACCAGGTGGACGCACATTTATGCCATTTGGACGCGCTCTTTTACGCGACGACATGTGAGTTGCGCTTTCCGCACACTCAGTATCTTGTGATCGCGTGTTGCGGGTTTAGGGTAGCAGGTGGTCTGAAACTGTACCGAATCCATGACACAAAAACCGAGGTACGGACCGTACCGTGAGCCACCTGTACCGTTGCACCCCGATATATATATATATATATATATATATATATATATATATATATATATATATATATATATATAGTATATATATATATATATATATATATATATATATATATATATATATATATATATATATATATATATATATATATATATATATGTATATATGTATATATATATATATATATATATATATGTATATGTATGTATATATCTATATATATATATATATATATGTGTATATATCTATATATATCTATATATGTGTATATATATCTATATATATATATATGGTATATATGTGTGGTATATATATATATATATATATATATATATATGTGTATATATATTTATATATATGTGTATATAATTATGTGTGTGCGTGTATTGTGTTTTTTATTTTTAAACAAGAGCTTAACCAAGTGGCCAAACTTTGATTTTTAAGTAAAGGGAAACTCAAATGAAGTATTTAGTCAGTCAGTTATTTAATATTTTAAACAATTTAAATAATTGACAAGATTGCAACGGTTATAGATTTCTGAATGTTGACTTTGAATCATTTTTGATCAATTGTATACCCTACCCCATTCCCTGTTTTCTTACATATCCTGCGTGTTGTTTCTCCTCTTTTTAACTGCCATTCTCTTTTGTTTTCTCTTTCTTCCTCTTTCCAGAGCCTGTTTGCGCTGGCTGGCGATGAGGACAGTGAAGTCCGGAAGAACGTGTGCAGGGCTCTGGTCATGCTGCTGGAAGTTCGCATTGACCGGCTCATCCCACATATGCACAGCATCATACAGGTGAGGCTGTGATTTGATTTCCCACACCAGTGAAAATATACACCACCTCCTCACAATGACCTCTTTCTGTTTTCCTCCAGTACATGCTGCAGCGGACCCAGGACCCAGATGAGAATGTGGCTCTGGAGGCCTGCGAGTTTTGGCTGACGCTGGCTGAACAGCCCATTTGTAAAGAGGCTCTGTCTGGTCACTTGGTTCAGTAAGTGCTCACATGCTGATCGAGTGCAGAACTGGGATGACTATGAAATTATTTCATCTGACTTGTCTTTTTTCCCCTGCAGACTGATTCCTATCTTGGTCAATGGGATGAAATACTCAGAGATAGACATCATACTTCTAAAGGTTAGCAACCTCTTGACAAATATAATGTTTTGGGTTTTTTTTTTTGGTACAAGGTCTCCCCCTCTTCTCGGCTCTTGTTGTTCAGGTGTGTGCACATTGAACATTAACCCTCATCTCTGACCTTCAGGGAGATGTTGAGGAGGATGAGACGATTCCAGACAGCGAGCAAGACATCAAGCCTCGCTTCCACAAGTCCCGTACTGTCACGCTGCAGCATGAGGGAGGGGAAGGCGAGGAGGGCGAAGACATTGATGAAGATGAAGACGACGATGATGACACGTTGTCAGACTGGAATCTGCGTAAGTAATCAAACTGCAGTTGCAAGAAATATTTAAGGCAACCAAGGTAAAGTGTTTAAGATTGTATGAGTTTTGAATAATGTGGGCTTTTTCTCCCCCTTCTGTATTTTTTATAATTTGTCATCTGAATAAATGTATGACTTTTATATTTGCTTGGAGCAGCTTATTGTAATCTAAACACAAAAATGAAAGCATGTATGTTGGGCTTAATGCATCCGAGTCTCAAAAATGAACAAATTTTAGGATTATTTCTCCGATGTTAAATGTAAGATTGGATGACTTTTGAACATGGGTTTTAAAATTCAGGCTGGTGGTACGTAAATAGGGACCGATTGATTTTGACAAATGGCTGATTGTAGAAGATCTACCTGGTTGGATTTCTAAACTTGTTTGCTGGTTCTCAGGACTAATAGGAAGGATTTGAATTATATTCTTGTACTTTAAATTAAAAAAAAAGTTATGATGTTTTCCCCTTCCAGGGAAGTGTTCAGCTGCAGCTCTGGATGTTCTCGCGAATGTGTTTCGTGAGGAGTTGCTGCCACATCTCCTACCCCTTCTCAAAGGCCTGCTTTTCCATCCTGACTGGGTCATCAAGGAGTCCGGCATCTTAGTGCTGGGGGCTATCGCTGAGGGTGAGATGCGACACAAAAAGTTTGAAGTCTTCTTTGATTTCAGAAAATGATGAACATATCTTCTCACCGTCGCAGTGATCAAAAGACTTTTCCTCCTTTCAGGCTGCATGCAGGGTATGGTACCTTACTTGCCTGAACTCATCCCCCACCTCATCCAGTGCTTATGTGACAAGAAGGCCTTGGTCCGCTCCATTGCCTGCTGGACCCTCAGTCGCTACGCCCACTGGGTGGTCAGTCAGCCACCTGATGCACACCTCAAACCCCTCATGACCGAGCTGCTCAAACGCATCCTGGATGGCAACAAGAGAGTGCAGGAGGCAGCCTGCAGGTTCAGAATTTATTTATTTATTTCGTCCTTTATTTAGTTTTCTGCCACTTCTTGCTTATATATTCTCTTAACCCAATCCTGTGGTCTCTACAGTGCCTTTGCCACCCTGGAGGAAGAGGCATGTACAGAGCTGGTGCCTTATCTGAGCTTCATCCTGGATACGCTAGTTTTTGCTTTCGGGAAGTATCAGCACAAGAATCTGCTCATTCTTTACGATGCCATTGGAACACTGGCAGACTCAGTGGGACACCATCTCAACCAGCCTGTGAGTCCAAAAATCTCACATATAATACACAGCCACACTCTTGTGAAAAAGAAAGTACACCTTCTTTCAGTTCCTGGGTTTTGTGTGAAAACGTATGAACAAACCAAAAGTCAGGTCCTTTTCATGCATTAAAATTAAACATATGATTTATTATACCACATCATTATTGAATTAACAATAGTGGCAACAGCACCTTGAATTCATCATTTTCTGTATGATGTCAGTCTTGCACATTGTTGGTGACTCAGTCGTCTTTACAAGGTTGTTTGAGTTTATTGAGGTTTGTTTCTTTCTTAAGGTTCCACCGTGTATTTAAATTGGTTTTCAGTCTGCAGAACTGCAAAAACAACCCCAAATCACCATGCCTCCACTTATGTGCTTGACAGTTGGTATGAGGTGTTTGTGCTTATATGTTAAACTTGGTCTTCATCAAATATTTCATTGTGCATCATGGTCAGACATCTTCACTTTGGTGTCAACAAAGACACCAAAGTCTTTTTTCTCATTTTGGAAGTTTAAGCTGTATTGTCATGTTTGATTGAGAGAAAAGGGCCATTTTCCTACTAAGCTTTCTAAATTAGCCTTACTTGTTCAGTCTTTTTCTAATTGTATTATAATTTCTTTGAGCATTGCATAATCTGGTTTTGGGGTGATTACTCCAGGGAAGATTGGCAGCTGTCTTGAATGTTTTCCAGTTTTGAATTATCTTTCCCACTGTAGAAGGATGGACTTTAACCTTTTTGAAAATTGCCCTTTAACCTTTCCCAGACTGATGGGCAGCAACAGTTGCTTTCTCAGAGATCATTGCTCATGGGGCAGCTGGCAGCTCGTGACGCCACTAGTAAAAAATAAAACCCTTGATGACATCTTTCATCCTTGGAATTGTGTTAACTTACACTTGAGATTTCCAGATCAGCAAACTGCCCAAGTCTATGCTTTTTTAGAGGTGATTACTCTTGCTGATGAGTTAATCAGATGTATCACATTAGAAGCCCTTGACTGCCAGTTGCTTTCTTTATTCCTATGGAAGCATTAGAGGGAGTAATTTGTTTTTTAACAAAATACTTCTGGGTTTTGGTTTATTTTTATATTTTTAATGACTTGGTCAAATATTGGTTATGTGTTGTTGTCATCTGAGGTTGTAGTTATCTTAATTTTAAGACCTGATAAGAACCAATTGAAATTTTAGGATTTGTTTTTTCTATATGACCTGATACTTAACCCTTTTTTCAGGTTCTATGGCATTATTTCTTTTTCAAATCGACTATTGGCACATCCCTGTTTTTTGGTATCGCAGATAAAATTACATCTCTTTTGTTTTTAGGAGTACATACAGAAGCTGATGCCTCCACTGATCGCAAAATGGAATGAACTGAAGGATGAGGACAAAGATCTCTTCCCTCTGTTGGAGTGTCTGTCATCTGTTGCCACGGCATTGCAGAGTGGCTTTCTCCCATACTGTGAACCCGTCTACCAACGCTGCGTCACTCTCGTCCAGAAGACGCTGGCTCAGGCCATGGTGAGCCACACATAAAAACTCATGCTCATTTGATGTTCATTGCTGCTTTACATAAATGACACTTGATGTGTTTGCTTCAGATGTACAGCCAGCAGCCAGATCAGTATGAAGCACCCGACAAGGACTTCATGATTGTGGCCCTGGATCTTTTAAGCGGCTTGGCTGAGGGACTTGGGGGCCATGTGGACTCACTCGTGGCCCGCAGTAATATCATGACCCTGCTTTTCCAATGCATGCAGGTGAGAAGAGTTGACAGGAGTGGAGAAAACAAGGGAGATGTTGCTTCTGCACCACTTTGTCAACAGGTTTACAGCCTGCAACCACATCTGTGTAGAGTTGTTGTGTTTTTTGTTTTTTTTTCCCCCAACTGTTTAAAGTTACAGTGAACCCTCACACTTCGCGGTTAATGGGGGCTGTGACCCCCCGCAAATGGTGAAAAACCGGGATGTGGAGTACTCCCTTCAACTTATCGAGAAGTTCCAGTTTTTCAAAAGAAAAGTTTGATTCTACCACCTTCTATTCCTCCGTAATCAGCAGTAGAATGTGCTGCGCCATCTTTTCTCTCACTCGCAATTCCTCCGGGTGGGACGGCGGCTTTATAGAGTGGTGGATGCTGGCATCTGGAGGATCGGAACACTAACTACGATGTTCAAAGCTCTGGTATTTATTTTGATCTCTGCCTAGCAACCCCAATGACACATATTAGACCCAATTGACGTCTATAGACGTGAATGGCAGTGAATGAGTTAACTTTAAAACGGCACTAGATCACTGAAATAAGAAAGCGATATTCGGAACTGACGAACGGAAACACCAAGTGTATCAGCGTTAAACTCGGCTTTGTCTCATGAGAGCAAAAGATGGGAGATGCAGGGACACGTGTCAGCCAATCAGCGTACAGACAACCGATGCCACAGTAATGCCAGTCGTAGCAGCCAATCACAGGCCTCGATTCTCGTTCATGGGGTATCCCATGTCGGCTCTTGTTGCTTCCTGAGACTCGTTCCAGATGTGATGTGTTTTGCTTCAGCCTCACGTCCTTCATTTGAATTTTCTTCGTTTTTTTTTTGTTTTTTAGATGAATATTTTTGAAATCTCCGCAATGTACTGACACTGCGATTGCTGAGACCACAAACTGTGAGGGTTCACTGTATTTTTACTTTTTTATTTTTTCTAAAATAGCCTCAGGAAATGCCTCAGTAAGAGATGTGCTGTGTTCCGTTCAATCTAATGGAAGCAAACATGTCAATGTCACGTCTGAATTACATGCCTGGTGTTTTTCTAAGATGGAGCCTAGTAACATATCAGTATTACTTTCTACATGGGACGTGTCTGAGTTCTGAACTTCAGCCGTGACTTTAATCCACAGAGAGGAGCAGAAGCAGTGGGTTAGTTTGGCTTCGGATCAGCTGTTAAGAGGATTCTGACAATCATGTTATTGAATGAATGAGTTATTACCTATGATAATTATTAGCAGCACCAGTTTGCTTCCCCCCCCTCGTGTCTGTTTTCACTGAGGGGAAAACATTTAAAACCATGTTTACTGTAATTAAAGCTTCTGTTATCAGTAGTACATCATTATTTTCAACTGCTCCTATCAATCAATCATATGTTTAACAAAGTTTTTGCTTTGTCATTTTTTTTTTCACTTTTTTTTAAAAATTATTATTATTTCACATTGAGGTGTTGCGAAAGAACTGAAAGAAAAACCAGGGATTCATGTTTCATTGTTTTGGTTTTTTTTTTCGTTTCTTTTGTGTCAGGATACGATGCCCGAGGTAAGACAGAGTTCATTTGCTCTGCTGGGTGACCTGACCAAGGCTTGCTTCCCTCATGTCAAACCATGTATTGGTAATTATCAGTGTTTTTACTTCAGTTTACATACACACACATACACACAGAATTGTACATTTGAGGATGTTGCTCGCTGTTACGGCCTGTACATTCATGCAAATGCGATGTCATCTGGTTCTCAAATGTATTTGTGTCTTTCAGCTGAATTCATGCCAATCCTTGGAACAAATCTGAACCCAGAATTCATCTCCGTTTGTAACAATGCCACCTGGGCCATAGGAGAGATCTGCATGCAAATGGGTTAGTCGCAGCAACACACTCCTGTGATGGAGTGAAATGTTGATGCTTTCGAATATCCGATACCTTGAGTCTTGCTTTTTTGTTTCTGTACTGTCAGGAGTGGAGATGCAGCCATACATTGCTATGGTTCTAAGCCAGCTGGTTGAGATTATTAACCGACCAAACACACCTAAAACCCTGCTGGAGAACACTGGTATGTGGATGCATGATTAAGTTTATACATGCTTTTCAAAAGAATGTGACCAGATTTGCCTCTCATGATGCCATGTTGTGATACAGACATTTTCGCCCTTTTTTAGCTGCATTATAGATTCATTTCTTTACTTCTCTTTCAGCTATCACGATTGGCCGCTTGGGCTACGTGTGTCCTCAGGAGGTTGCTCCCATGCTGCCGCAGTTTATCCGACCCTGGTGAGAGGCTGCTTGATGTGCTTCAGGCATCAATTGATATGTTTGCACAATGTTGAAAATCTTTGTGTAGTTATAAAATGGATGGAATCGGAAATGAACTAGAATGAAACATTGAAGCCTGAGTTTCTTCAAGCCAGGCATCAGATATCCTCCTACACAGTAACACAGTCACACTTGGGCCATTTACCATTTATTTCAGCCTTTGACACTCGGAGAGTTAATGTCATGTTTTGTGATTTTTGCACACTGTAGGTGTACATCACTGCGCAACATCCGAGACAACGAGGAGAAAGACTCTGCCTTTCGTGGGATTTGCATAATGATTGGTGTGAATCCTGGTGGTGTAGTGCAGGTGAGGCATTATGCACGGCAACTGTACATGTTGTTGGGTCCTATCTCGAGACTTCCCTTGATTGATTCGTCATGTCTCCTCCTTTATGTTTTGTCAGGATTTCATCTTCTTCTGTGATGCTGTGGCCTCCTGGGTGAATCCTAAAGATGATCTGAGAGACATGTTCTACAAGGTAAGGTCATGTAGTAGAATGAGATCTTGTACTTTTCAGCAAGTCTTGACTGATTTTAGTTCAGAGTCAAAACATCTCACATCCTGAGCATGTGCCCTTTTTGACTTTTTCCAAAGATCCTGCATGGTTTCAAAGAGCAGGTTGGTGAGGAAAACTGGAAACAGTTTTCGGAGCAGTTCCCTCCACTGTTGAAGGAGAGACTGGCAGCCTGCTATGGTGTTTAGATTCTCAACACCCACCCAAGAGGTAGACCCACATATGGCATTCATTTCAGGTACAACAAATGCACAATCTGTGTATTCACACTGATTTTGGTTTCCTCTCTCCTCTTAATTTTTTTTCCCCATCCAGGTGAGCCAGCAGGAGGAGGGTGAATGGGAAACTCATCCATCTGTGTATTGCACTGCCCTGATCTGGGGGGAGGGAGAGGGAAGCTTTTGGCCGCTCCCCCTGATGGACGGCCCCCACGCCCTATGTGTTTGTCCATAGAGGGAGGGTGGGCGGGTGGGAGGGAGGGACAGGGGGACACCTCTAGATTAACTAGGCAGGGACCCGACACAGAAAAAAAAACAACTAACTGGTAGGGACAGATAGAGAGAAGGACACAGAGGAAAGTCAGAGGGACAAATAAGATGGGAAATAGAGCAGTACAGAGAAAGTTCAGGGAACGAGAGGGAGGGAAATGACTAACAAGGCAGGGAAAAGAAGCTTCAAAAATGTCTGTTACTTGGCTGGGAGGACAGGGACAGTTGAGATTTTAATAGGATTCTTAAACTTGAGGGTAACTTAGCTTGACCGACAGACAAACCAACCTACCAGGACTGACGTACGTGTACGCACGTAAACTTGCACATGCTGTACATGGAAAAGACTGGGTGGCACTATAATTTAGACTTTTTGAGACCTACTACTTGTAGTTAGGGACAGACAGGTGTTTAAAACTCTGTTCATCATCTGGGTAATTACTTTATTTTCTGGGGAATAGCATTCGGTATCAATTACTTCATCTGTACTCACTGAACTCTACTTAATTGTAACATAATTTCGCTTCTCCAATGTTTCCTACCTTCATTTTGACCAGAGTGCTGCTTCTCAGAGCTATCCACCTATCACACATATTGCTGTCGCATTTTCTACCTGATCAAATGAAAGAGCAAGCATCTTTCCTTGTAACTTCACAGAAACCATTCCTCTAGGAAGGGAGGATTAGGGCTAACACATCTGTTTTCTCACCAGAGTGGAGGAAATCTCACAAAGAAAATCGCAACCTTAGTTATGTATTTGAGGTTCGGCGTAATCGTGTGAGTGGCTGTGTGCTTGTGCAGTTTGTAAATCCTTACTTCGGCATTCTGTGTTAACGATGTGAGAAATACGTGTCGTTTTTGATATGGTACCAAGCTAAAACTTGATTCCCATTGCAATGTCCTTGGCACCTGTTAACTGTGACCAAGTGTTTGTGTGTGTAAGTGTGTACATGTGAGTGAGTGTGTCCATGTTTGTCTGCATCCGTACTGATATCCATTTGATGCCATATTGATATCTTGAGTAAAAAAAACAAAAAACAAAAAAACAGTGATTGGCAGTATCATTGTGATCTTTATCATGTTTTATTATTGTTTTTTTTTTGTTTGTTTTTTTGCTGCTACTGATGATTTGTTTCTATAGTGAACTTAAATTCACATACTTAACACAAAAATTGAATTAATTCTTTATTCAGTGACTGTTGAGTTGTTTTTGCACTTTTTATTTTATTCAGTTTTCCTTTTTTTTTTTTTTTTTCCTATGGTATTTTTGACCTCACCCATATGATATGTCTTGACCCTAATGTCAGTGTTTGTCATACTGTGTTGCACTGTGAAATTAAGTGTCTTTGACTGGCAAAAATATCCCAATACTAAATGGCAAATAAAAACAACTTTGTGAAACTGCGACTAATCCGCACTTTTACAATGACTAACCTTGCCATATTGCTGAGGTGTGAGTGTGTGTGTGCATGTGTGTGCGTGCGTATGATCCTGCATGAGTTGGTGTGCATGAGTACCGTTTTTGCCCATGAGCATGGTTTTTTTTTTTTGTTTTTTTTGATAGTCTGATGGCATTTGTATGATGTAAGGGTGCAAATAAGATTTTTTTTTTTTTAGATAAGGGATGTAGCCTGCCCCAGCCAACATTGTGTGCATGCCTTGTGTTTTTTTACTTGTGTGTGTGTGTGTGTGTAAGAATTATATTCCAGAGTAAAATGAATACCCTTTACACATCAACACACCACCTCACAAGAAGAGAGCACAGTACACTTAAAGCCACTCAAGGCAGCAATACCACTTCTCACCACATGGGGGTGTGTATCTGCTTTGTTGACAAAAATGCCCTTGACAATGCTGAGCAAATGAGTAAGGATGGTTTGGCACATACCACTGTGTCCCACTATAGGTGCACTTCATTGTATCTTGCACATCGACTATAAACATAACTGGATAACTGGAAGCCCTGTGATGTCATCTACGGGCTTTCTGAAGAGTACTTCTGATGTCTCTTTTTGCGTCTGCATGACACCATGATGAGAGGAACTGAGACCACCAAACCCGGGTTGAAAATGGGCAGACCAAGCGTTCCTGGATACTGGCTGTAACATGCCCATTTTAGCTCAGTTACCATAAATTAGCTATTTTAGCTTGGCTGGCTTTGCTTATGCTAACCTATAATGCTAACAATCATCCTCATTTTAGATGTCACTATTGAAAACATCTGAAATGACTTGCCAAAGCTGAAACAAGGACTAATGGAACTATGCTGGGACTCTTAGTTGCCTGGGAATGGTGGGCTGATCACTAGTGACTGCTTGCTAGGTTGGCCAGCTGCTTAGTCACTAGACTTGCCAGCAACAGGTCTAGGCCATTCACCAGGAGAGCCAACCACAGTTGCCGGTCAACCAAGCCTAGCAGCAAATAGTTTAGTTTGGTGAAGCATGATTAACTACTTGTTAGCTGGCAGTCTGGTTGGTCATCTTGGCAGGGCCCTGAAATGTTTCAGAGGTGAAGGTCATTCAACACAATGACTCAGTTACTGCAAGAAGAAAAAGTAGATGAGGTAGAGATGAGCTAGAGATAACCGGAGGTAAACATAGCTTCAAGCTGCTTTTAAGTTTTCCCCTCAGACTCCTAGGCCAACCCCAAACTGGTTGCAGTAATCTTTGAACAGTATAAAAAGCCATATCATATTTAAAATGGAAATGTGCTCTGTTAGGTCTTTATTCACAGCTTGGAACTAAAATTCACCTGAAACGCTAAGTAGCTAAAGTGACAGGCATATAACACCAGGCATAGACTGTCAAAGAACACCCTAATTATGCACTACATTTGTGGCAGTACAGTAAACCCTCACAGTTCGTGGTCTCAGCAATCACGGTATCATTACATAGCGGAGGTGTCAAAAATATTCATCGAAAAAAAATTCAAATGAAGCCTGTGAGGCTGAAGCGAAACACATCACGTCAAGAACAAGTCTCAGGAAAGCAACAAGAGCCTAGACGGGATGCCCCATGAATGAAAATCGAGGCCTGTGATTGGCTGCTACGACGGGCATTACTGTGGCGTCGGTTGTCTGTACGCTGATTGGCTGACACGTGTCCCTGCATCTCCCATCTCTTGTTCTTGTGAGACAAAGCCGAGTTTAACGCTGATACACTTGGTGTTTCCGTTTGTCAGTTCCGAATATCGCTTTCTTATTTCAGTGATCTAGTGCCATTTTAAAGTTAACTCATTCACTGCCATTGACGTCTATAGACGTCAATTGGGTCTAATATGTGTCATTGGGGTTGCTAGGCAGTGCATCAAAATAAATATCAGAGCTTTGAACATCGTAGTTAGTGTTCCGATCCTCCAGATGCCAGCATCCCCACTCTATAAAGCCCCCCCCCCCCCGGAGGAATTGTGAGTGAGAGAAAAGATGAGGCAGCACATTCTACTGCTGATTACGGAGGAACAGAATGAGGTAGAATCAAACTTCTTTGAACTTCTCGATAAGTTGAGGGTGTACTCCACATCGCGGTTTTTCACCATTCGTGGGGGGTCACAGCCCCCATTAACCGCGAAGTGTGAGGGTTTATTGTATATAATTTTACCAGAAGGGGTACATTAAATAGATTTTAAAAAGAACTTTAAAGCCAAGTGATAAATATGAATATGTTACAAAGTTGGATAGTGTTAGGAAGTCAAGGGAGAATTATTTACTTTTAGACTCAGCCCCTAGTGGTCTGTTGAAGGACTTCAGTTTTCTTCACTTCTTGGATTGTAGTAGCAAGATGGATGTAGCTCCATTGTTTTACACCAGGGCTGATACATGAACTTTTTGGTGATAAGCTGCCCCCGTGTGGTCAGAAGTGATGTTGCTACATAGGGTGACTTTAAATAATAGCTAGGACACTGCCAAAGAGCAATAGTCACAAAAATTTAAAGATGGAGAATAAGTTGAGGGAAGCTTCTGTTTAATCAATAACTGCATCATGCTGATGTGAACCTACAGGTGCAGCAACGCTGTAACAATTAATTAAAGTTGAGATTTTGCCAGAAATATACAGGAAATTATATTTTTTCACTTAAAGTTTGCCACTGTTTTGGATAATTTAGTTATTTGGGCACTGACAGATATCAGCATTGGATTTGACCAAGACCGTGACCACTGAGATAATCAAACCAATCATTGGTCATTTCAAATAGTAGACAATCTGAGTTCCAGTCCAGCTCTTTTTTTCCACTCTTTCAAGTATGAGCTTGTAAAAGAACATTTCTGAGAATATATTGGTAGGTTGTTAATTTTTTTAATCCTTATTTTTTAATTGTTTTGTAGTTCCATGAACAGTTTTTGTATTAAAAAGGCCAGTGTACATGTTCTTTGGATGATAATCTGTTTCAGTCAGTCCCAGTGATGACTGTCATAGGTTTGAGTGAAAATAGGGGTGGGAAAATCTCTAAAGAGGAGAGGCACTGCTTTTTTTCCCTGAATTCTTTTTATGTAATGACAAACTTATTGTTTGTTTAGATTTCAGCTTGAAAATACATTGGCCTGATTTACAATATTCACAATAATAAGCTAAAAGACTTTACTACCTTACTTTTGGCAGTTGTGTTCCCTTTCTTTTGTAGGTGGAAATGAAAATAAAATGCTTTTGAGTCTATTATGTGCTTTATAGTTTATGTGTGTAAACTTTGCTGAAGTCCAGGTGGATTGTGGATTTTTGAAATAAATCAAGACATGCATGCTGAAGAATGCTTGTTATACCTTTCAGTATTTTGCCAAAAGATGGATGGATAGATGACTTTTATTAATCCCAGAGGGAAATTGGTTTGTCATAGCAGCCAGGTTAGAAGCATGTACCCCAAATTTTCAAAAAAATTACAGAAGTAAAATATATACACAGATTTAGATAAATACTACTTGGAAGGTGCAATCTTAGGGAAAAACTGGCAATAATAAAAATTTATAATAATGATAATAATGCCAGTAGTCAAAAGCATTGTTGTGTCGGATGATATTAAAGCATGACTTACTGTGAAGAAGAAGAATACCAAAGCCTGATATATTTTCATTGACAATGATCTTGTGTATGTGAGGTAGGCCATTAAAAATATCTGCACATGCTCAACAGGAACTGGTGTTTCACCTCTCAAAATATCCATGTTATAACTGGTATGTGGGATGTACCGGTAAATGGAAATGTGACCAAACCTGGAATATACTCAGATCACAAAACTGGCTTGAGATGTGTGTTGAAGATAAGTTATTGTTCAATTTCACACAGACAGCTTTGAATGAGTGCTGCTGTCTAACTGTCTTTCTGCACAAAACTATCAACTGCTGCTTAATACATTCAGCAGCTGTAAAATGTACAAGCCCCTAAAAGCATGAGGGTAAATTTTTTTTTTTTTTTTTTCTCTCATATTTTTGTGGCTCTAGTGGCCTTTATTCACAGTGAGAGACAGGAAATGGGGGCAAAGAGAGAACGGGAAAGACGCAGCAAAAGGTCGAATGCTGGAACTATGCTTCTGTACATGGGCTGGGCTGCCTGCCCTAATCACTGCGCTACTGGGGAAGTCCAAAGCTAAATTCTTAACACTCGATACTTTACTGTAATAAAATTACAATAGGTGTGTCTCTAGAAATACACACCTGTCTGCACAGAGATCACTCAGTGCAAGATGCACTTGGAGCAGTTATTACACAAACAATTTAAACATGACAGCAGAGAGAGGAAAAAAAAACCCTGATCTTTATTTTTTTTTTCTTCAACTGCAATATGGGTAACTCTACAAGAGTTGCAGTACAGTTCTCTTCTAAATTTCAAAACGATTAATGATACATTCACAAAGTTTACTTGTATAATACAAAAAATATGTCAAGTGTTCAGATTTGAATTTTTTTGAAAGATACCTCTAATTTTTAAATTTAACCATGGTATCATGGTTTAAAAAAATAATTTGTAAAGATTCTTCCACTGACTAAAAAGAATGTTATGAAAACTTTTTTTTTTGTTGCCATTTAATTTGCCATCTAATTTGACTACAGCAACACTGTCTACACTCAGACTGGAGTCTGGAATGAAGTGCTTTAATGGCAGAACTCTGCATGGAATTAATGCTTAAGAAAATAGGCATTCTGAATATAACATTTATTAAACTGTAACTCTTTTTTTCAGAAAATAAAAAAAGAAATTGACACAGAATGTTTTGAAGTTATTTGGTAATTATCAAAAGTATTGATATGTCAGTGTTTTAGCTTGGTGAAGGTTGTATTGCTGCGTTCAAAGAGAACACAAAGACATTTTTCAGCCAAACGTGGTAAGTATGTGTAAGTAAGCTTGTCATTGATATGATAAGAAGAAAAACCCTTAGAAAGATTTTTCAAATTAATATACATGTAGATTTTGTTACAGAACGGCCCAGCATTAACAAGTTAGCATGAGTAGTTAACTAAAAGCTATTGTACTAACTTGTGAAATCAAGCAAGCCTTGATTTGACAGTGATTTTTTCTTTTTTTTTTTAAAGGATGATAGAATCAATTGGTTAGCTGACCTTGTGTTTTAATTAAATTTTCCAGTATTAGTGTGTGGTCTTTTGTCTATTTTCACTGTGGGAATATTGTCTTGTAAGAGAAAAAAATGAGCCCACCGGTGCTGTAATAACAAAATTAACAGTTTTACATAAAACATTAAGGATTATTTAACTAAAGTTTAAGTTTTCAGATCTTCCAATTCATAACAGAAGCTTCTCACACTACATTTATATCAGGGCCCCATCTGAGGTCTAAATAGGCCGAAAAATGGGAAACGATAAGGGATTCCTCATGGTTTCCATGTAGATTATGAGGGTTATGGTTTATGTAGGTTAGGGTTATACATGGGTGATGAATGGGCATGGGCCCTAAAAAGCTGTTTTACTTAGACCAACCCCATAGCAAACCCAAGTGGGCAATTCACATGGGGCCAATACAGATCTGATAATAATACTATACAAATGTTGGCTGGGTAGATCTCTTTGTCCTGTTAGAGTAAAGACATGTCTTAAAAAGAACTCAACAGCTAGAATCTCTATAAAGAAGCTGATATGTACTTCATATTTATGTTTGCCCCTGTGACCCTACGTAGGATTAAACAGGGATAAATGGATGATAAATGTTGTGGTTTCATATTAGTCAAACTCACTTTGTACCTGGCATGTCACTGTGGTGTGACATTTCAGGTGATGTTTTTCGGTGAAACAGAAATTTTCAGACTAATTTTCATCAAGCACAGATTTTGTTTTGTTTTTTTTTTTTTTTTTCAATAAAGATTTGATTCTTCAAATCAGGGCTCAGTCCAGATTAATGATGAAGCAGCAGGTCTATGAGAAATCCCCAACAAACCTCTGATCTCATTTGTCTACAGCATTATACTTGCTACACAGGCCTGTTTTCTACCTTGATATCAGTTGTTGCCCTGAAGTTTGGGGTGGGGCATGTTCAGGAAAGTCCCTGCGTTGAGGTTTATTCACTTCCCTCAATGCATTCTTCATAATACATTGCTTTGCAGTTTTTATATTAAAAAAAAAAAAACATTATTACAACAACATCAGAGCACTTAAAATCTGAATTTGATAGTGAATTTGATATAAATATTGTGCAGTTCTGTATGGTTTGAGGGATAGAAATTCAGGCTGCACACACAAGTGTTGGCCTCAAAAGTAAATAAAAAAATAAAACGGCAAATAATTCTCAGACTTCTCATTTTTCAGGGGTGTGCTTATTTAGCCTTTTGTTCACATCCCGGTGGATTCGTCGTTGTTGTCTGGAAGAGGGGGCAGTTTTCTTATATGGCACGTTTGCTGGCTAAAGTTGACCGCTTGTTCTGATAAAATTTATAGTCCATTCAGTCAAGCTAGAGTCTCATATTTTGTCCCCCTGTCCAAATCAAATCAGTATGAAGTCTCTGTCATCATTCGTCACTGTATGCCGGCATGTTGATAGCTGGTGGTATTGCCAACATGAGTATCTGGACGCAGAAGTGAAAAGCACTTGTTTTGGAGAATGAACTGTGTGGGTGCTGGTAAAAATAAAAGGTTAACACTGTGTTGTGATTTCTGTGTTGTGTTAGTTAAATGTGGCTCATCGCCTTGTAATATATGAAGCAACTGACGCTATTGCTGTATTTCAACCATTTTCTAAAAGTTTATTTTCCATTGGGAGAAGTTTAAATCAAGAATGATGTTGAGAAAAGTATTCAAAAGCTAAAAGTAGTCCGATGGTCTACTGTTCCAGTTCCATCCATATATTTATATTCATTTTCAGAAATAGTTCTGGAAATTTTATGAGAAGCACTGAGGTGATTAAATGCAATTTCTTTTACAAATTAGGTTAATCTATTGTTATGAATTTACAGCTACATTGTGTCAAATTTGAGGAAGAAAATACACAAGTAAAACTACTTTAAGATTTAGAGGACTTGGCTGCAAGTTATATTCACATAAAATCACTATTTCCTAAGGATGAAATCCACAGAGGTTACAGCAGAAAAGTTTATATTTTGCAAATACAGCACAGCTCAAGAAGAAGCTAAAGTCATGGATGCAGATGTGCACAGAAGATCATACAGATGTGGTCACTTGGAAATGACAAAAAAATATATATAACTGGGATAGGCAGGAATTGAGATGAAACAAACTGCAATGACACTGAACCACTTACAGCTGCAACTATGGGCCTTTAACCACATGAAGCAATTGACATGTTGTGACCATTTATCACCTTCCTTCACTGAAAATCTTCCAACATAGACACTGTGACCATTACAACACATCTCCATATAACAGGAAAAAGGTAGCAAACATCATTCTGGTCCCTTCCTGTGATATGGTCTCCCCATGTGGTCAGGAGTGGTATCATTACATAGTGCAGCTTTAAGTTTTTCACCATTGGAAGAGATGTGCAATTTTATAAAGTATGAAAACAGAGTGAGTTGGGGGTGTGGCAGACTGGAAAAGACTGGGAAATTTCTGCCTGTCACAACTTTAATAAAGAGAAATGTAGACTGACCAGACACCACTTGCATAGATGAATGTGCCACTAACTGCTCTCTCAGTCGTCGTTTGATACTTGCATTTCTTTCAAGGTCCTGACAGATACTGCAAAACAAGCACCTAGAGAGAATTATTTGATATTTTACAGCAAGCTTTTCCACAAAGCAGGTATTGAAAATGTTCTTATCCTCCTTTTTTTCCTACTTTCCCTTTTACACTTTTATTGTCCATATATGTGCAAGATTGAGGATTGACAACATGAAGAGAAAAGAACCATTATATATAAATATTCTTCACTGAATAATGTTTCTGTGCTTCTCTTCCTTTAAAAAAATAAAATAAAATCTCATTGGGTCAGAAACTGCTGAAGAGTTCTTGTTTCTTGCTCCAGTCCATAGCTGGTGCTCTTTTCTTATTGCGGGCAGCCATGGCCTTTTGTTTAGCCTCTGCAGCTGTGGGACTCAGGCGCAGGCCGCTCTCCATGAAAGGGTCTGAAATACGTCTATCATCCTCGTCAGGAACCTACAACACATGCAAGCAGACATGACATAGTTGAAACCAGAAGTTTATATACACTGTATAAAAAGATACATAATTTTTTTTTCCTCCACTGACATTAAATCAGACTAAAACTCTAAGACTCCTGTTTTAGGTCATTAGGATTACCAAAATTATTTCTATTTGCTAAATGCCAGAATAATGAGCGATGCAATTTTTTATTACTTTCATCAAAGTCAGAAGTATACATACATTTTCTTAATATTTAAACTGTATGATTTGGGCCACACATTTTGAGTTTCCTACTACAAACTTCTCATAATAGTTTGCTTGTGTAACTAAGTCAGGTTGGTTGGCCATCATGCTCTCACATGCCTTTTCAGCTCTGACCACAAATTTTCTGTTGGACTGAGGCTTTTGTGATGTAACTTCAAATCATTGACTTTTTTTCTCCTTCAGCCACGTTGAAACTAATTTGGTGGTATGGTACGGGTCATTGTCTATTTAGAAGATGCATTTGCCCAAAAGCTTTAACTTCCTCCCTGATGTCTTGAGATGTTGTTTCAATATTTCTACATAATGTTCTTTCTTCATGATACCATCTGTTTCATGAAGTGCACCAGTCCCTCCTGAAGCAAAACATCCCACATGATATTGCCACCCCTGTACTTCACAGTTGGGATGGAGCCTGGTCCCAGGACTAGAAAGGAACTATATAAACACGTTGTTGTTGTTGTTGTTGTTGTTGTTGTTGCGCTCTTAGGCTTGTAATGTTTCTCTTGCAGTGTTTCTCTTTTTTCCTCCAAATGTAATAATAGTCATAATGGTCAAACAGTTCAATTTTTGTTTCGTCAGAGAAAAATTCTTTGTCTTTGTATGCATTTGCAAACTAATCTGTCTTTTTTTATGTTGCTTTTGGAAGCTTCTTCCTCGCTTTGTGGCCTTTCAGCCTCTGTTGGTACAAGACTTGTTTCACTGTGGATTTCAATTCAATTTTATTTGTATAGCGTCTATTACAATGCAAATTGTCTCTCTGCACTTTACAGAGACCCTGAGCTTGAGCAAATATCATTAACTAAAATTATAATATTAAATCCTAATTTTTAAAAAAGGCAAGTAAAAAAAACTCCAATAGCAGGAGAAAAAAAACCGTTTAGTGGCAACGAAAACTCCACTTTAAGGAAGAAATCTCGAGCAGGACCTGGATCATAAGATGGGGGACCTTCCTGCCGAAGGCCAGTTGGGTAAAGAAAGAAAAAGAAAAGGGAGATAGGATAGAGAGAGGAGAGCACATACATCCTGGGAATACTATATTAGACAAAATGTATGAATAATAATTATCCATTAAGTGGAGAACTAAGAATTCCATGCACTTATATTCTGACTGATACATTGTTAGTACATGAACGACAGAGATGACTATATAAACAGGTGTAGGCAGCAACACTGAGGTGGTCAGAGGATCAGACTGCAGGTAAGCATGTGGATAATGACACTCCTGTGCCAGCTGCAGCCAGCATCCTTCACCTTCCTGAGTGGTGTGATTGTATGAACACACAAGGAAGTGTGTGTTTGAGGTGTGCATTAAAATCAGAAGCTTCCAAAGCCATGACATCATTGTTGTGGAAATTCTATCATCTCTGTTTTAGCTACTAAAGACTAAGGATTCTGAGTAAGACCAAGAATACACTTAAAAGACAAGACTGGGCTATTGACTGGAATACAATGAATTAATTAGCCATTTGCATGCAAAAAGGGTCAAACCTCACACCTCAGCAGCCGGTGCAGGAAAGACAATTTGACAGTGAAAGAGAGTAGGATTTATCAGTGTCCGAGACCAAACAAGTTCTTCCGTGGCGGAGACATCAGGAGAAACCCAGTTAGATAGAAGGATCATGGTCAGAGCATAATATCAAAGACCTACTTTCACGCATACTCTGGACAACAGGTCCCGATGACCCTGTAGACCTCTAAGCGCCAGTTTGCCAGTACAATCATCATCTGGGCTTTCCAAAATTGTTCAAGGGCATAGTAACCTTAGTGTATGTGAACTTCTTACTTTAATGAAAGTAATAAATAATTCTCAAAAACAAATCTCTCTCTCATTGTTATGACATTTAGTAAATAGAAATAATTTTAGTAATCCTAACAAACCTAAAACAGGAAAAGTTTAACTTTATTTAATGTCAGATGGTGAGACAAAAAAAGGGTTTTTATACAGTGTACGTAGACTTCTGATCTCAACTGTATATTCTGACAAACACACCCTTCCCAATATTTGACTCTCTTGCCTGCTCCCCATATTATTCTTGTCTCACCTGAAAGCTCATGTCTGAGCTACTGATCTCTGACTGGGTGGTGGAACTTCTAGAGGACTGAGATGCTGAGCTTCCATTGGCCCGTGATTTTGGGGATAATTTTGCAATTGGAGAATCTGTCAGAGTGACATTTATGATCGGCGCATCTCCAGCAGGGAGGTCAGTTGTTGGATAAGGGGTTGGTGAGATGCTTTCTGTAGGTGGATCATCCACATAGACCTCTGTGATAAAGCAAACAGAAATAAAGTTAAGCATTTCATTTCACAGAGAGAGTTACAAATGAGAGCATGTGTGCTTTTTGACCTTTGATATGGCTGTTAGTTGGTGTGATTCCTAGTCGGTGAAAGAGTTCGTCCGTCGCCTGGTCAACCACTAAGAGGTGGACTTCCTTCCCTCCGGCTCTGATGAGTGCCACCACCTCTGAATGTCTCAAGCCCTCTGTCGTGACTCCATTTACCTGAAACAGAGAAAAATGAAACATCAGCGAAGACAGAGCAATGTAGGAAATGGAAGACAAAGAAAAAATAACCACAACAAAATGTCAGAGGTAGGAGGATGCACTGTGGAGTGCATTTTACTAAACAGATGAAAACCAGATAACAGAGAGGAAAGAAATTTGCATGAATTTGCTTCCTGTCTCCACATTCTTCCTCTACACATTATTAACTTGAGTGCTCATATGCAGATGAAAAATGGACTCAGGTATATATATATCTGTTAAACTGTGACTCACAAGCAATCATAACAAAAAGCAGCTTTCTCCTCCAAAGTCCTTCTCACTCTTATCTGCTGTCTCTCCTTCCTCTCTTATTATAAATATCTCTAATCTAACCACATCTTAAGTCAGAGCACAGATCTGATTGACAGGACTCCCCCACCCCGTCAGTTACCTCAAAAATGTCGATAACTATAATTTGTAAAAGGTTGTTGAAGTCGTACCTCCACTAGTCTGTCTCCAGGCTGAACACCTGCTCTCTCAGCAGCTGAGTCAGGGTCCACGGCTCGCACAAACTGTCCATGCTTTTTCTTATCACTGTGCAGGTTAAAGCCATAACCGTGATCCCCCTTTACCAAATGGCACAGACGAGGAAGGAGCTCAACTGCTGGCTCTGGTGAAGGCTCAACCTGCTCCTGGAGATAGAGAAGAGACAAAAGCAACAATGAGAACTATGCAGAAGGTGGAGTGGAGTGGTCTCCTGCTGGTGCCCAGAGTCAGGACAAAGCAAGGTGAAGCTGCATTTCAGTTTTATGCTCCTAAAATCTAGAACAGTCTTCCAGAAGATGTGAGACAGGGCTCAAGTCTGACAATGTTCAAATCCAGGCTGAAAACAGTTCTGTTTAGATGTGCATATGACAATTGAAAGGATTTTATCTGCACTCTTCATTTTTAATTGAATTAAATTTTAATTTTTTTTGTTTTTGTTTTTATTAATTTTTAAATTAATTTATTAATGATTATTTTTATGCTTGTATGGAACTGGCAAAATGGCCATATCTGTCCAAGGTGAACATCCCAAGCATAAAGGCAAATGTCAACCTGTTAATTGGAACCAACGCTCCCAAGATACTGGAACCTTGGGAGGTTATTACCAGTCACGGGAATGGCCCATATGCTGTAAAGACAGTGCTTGGGTGGGTTGCTAATGGTCCACTGAATGGAAACAGTGGTGCTTTAGAGGCAGAGCTTCCCTTGGCTGTGGTAAATAGGATATCTGTGTGTAAACTCGAAAAAATGTTGGACAAACAGTACAACCATGAGTTTAATGAGAAGATGGTAAAGGAGAAGGAAATGTCCAAAGAGGACCTCAAATTTCTGGAAATTATGGAACACTCAGCAGTGCTTCAGGAGGGAAGATACTGTTTAAAATTGCCCTTCAAGGACAAGGAAGTCTGTCTACCTAACAACTTGCTTTGTGTCTGAAAGGGAGCTTCATCTTGAAAAAGTGGACCAGTAACAGTCGTGTTGTTAGATCTGGACCAAGAGAAACTTCCAGTGGAAAGGGCTCTGGGTCTACAATGGTGTGTCGAGACTGACTCTTTCAGGTTTAAGATAGAGATGAAACAACAGCCTCTCACCAGACGTGGTATGCTGTCGGTTACTAGCTCTGTATATGACCCATTGGGTCTGTTGTCACCAGTTACTTTACTTGCCAAAATTATGCAGCAAGAGCTCTGTAGAAGGGGTTATGGATGGGATGATGGCTTGCCACAGGACATCTTATCCCAGTGGAAAGAATGGTTGAAGGACTTGGATCAGCTGGCTACATTCAAAGTGGATCGATGCATCAAGCCGGTGAATTTTGGAGAAGTTAAACGGGCTCAGCTACATCACTTTGCCGATGCCAATGAAAGTGGATATGGAACGGCAACATACCTTCAGATGTTGAATCATGTAAACAGCATTGATGTCTCCTTTCTGCTCGGTAAAGCCAGAGTGACACCACTAAAGGCTGTAACTATTCCCCGACTTGAATTGACGGCTGTCATGGCCTCGATCTGCCGTGATTGTTTTTCTGTAGTTCTGTGTGTTTTGTCAAGTTGGCGTCTCTTCATGTCTCTAGTGCTTCCTGTTTTACTTTGAAGGTCTGTCTTGTCTTCGTAGTATTCAGTTTTTCTTCCTCCTCCTTGTCAGCCTGATTGTTCCACACCTGCCTCTCATTTGTTCCTGTGTGTTTATAAGTCCTGTCACTCCCTTTCTGTTTGCTGTCCATTGTTGTCCTCACCTCTGCATGTCAGTCCTGTTCTTCACCCAGCTTCTTGACAGTTAAGTTAAGTTTGTACTTTTTGGATTTTTGTGTTTTGGGATTTTTGAAGTTTTTGGATTTTGGATTTTTTTTGCTAAAGTCTTTCTGTTTTTTTTTTTTTTTTTAAACCTCCTGCATCTTGGGTCCTCCTTCCACTCCCCCCCATTGTGACCACGGCAGCTGTCCTTACTGTCAGAGTGGACTCATTGTTAAAAGTGGAGCTGAATTTCCAGTTGGAGGATTCAGTTTTTTGGACTGACAGTACTTCAGTATTAAAGTACATTAACAATGAGGATAGATGCTTACACACATTTGTGGCCAACAGAGTCTTGACCATCAGAGAAACATCTGAACCCTCACAGTGGAGATATGTCAGTTCCAAAGACAAGCCAGCTGATGATGCATCCAGGGGAATGAAGGTCTCGGACTTTCTGAACAGCAGTAGCTGGCTGGAAGGTCCCACATTTCTCTGGAGGCAGGAGGAGGACTGGCCACAAACTGTGTTGGATATTTCAGTGGACACTAATGACCAAGAGGTCAGAAAGGAAGCAACAGTGAATACCATTGGTGTGTGTAATATCTTGAATCCTACTAGCCAGCTTATTGCTTACTTTTCTAGCTGGAGGAGGCTCAAGACAGCAGTTGCCTGGATCCTCAGGTTAAAAGCCATGTTGGCACAGAGTTACTTGAAGAAGCAGTTGGAGGCTTCTGGAGCTATTTTTCCAGCAGAGGAGAGAGTTCGGCAGGTCACATCAACATGCAGGAATGGCACTTTGACGCTGGATGAGCTACTGGGAGCTGAAGTGGCATTATTCACTATTGCCAGCAGCAGAGATTTGGAGAGGAGATTTCTGCTTTGTCATCTGGGAAAGTGTCAGTGAGTCGAAGGAGTCCCATATATAGATTGGATCCAATGTTGGAGGATGGGCTATCAAGAGTTGGAGGAAGATTGAACAGAGGAGCAATGCCTGAGGAAGCTAAGCATCCACTTATTCTCTCTAAGAATCTGCACATCTCCACACTTATTCTCAGATATGCACCAGAATCTGGGCCATAGTGGGCGAGCTCATACACTGGGTAAGGTGAGGAAGAGATTTTGGATCACCAACTCCCATTCAGCTGTTAGGAAGGTCATTGGTGAATGTAGCTTTTGTAAATGCTACAATGGAAAGGCAAGTGGAGCAAAAGATGGCAGATCTACCAAAGGTGAGAATTCTTCCTGATTTACCTCCATTCACCAATACTGGAGTGGATTACTTTGGACCAGTCGAAGTGAGGAGAGGAAGAGCAACCTGGAAACGATATGAGGTGATATTTACATGTATGGCTAGCAGGGCAGTCCATCTGGAGGTAGCTGTCTCACTGGACACGGATGCATGTATCAATGCTGTCCGTCGTTTTATCAGCAGGCGAGGAACAAGTGGCACACGTGACATCTAACAATGGCACTAACTTCATTGGGGCAGACAGAACTGAAGGAGGCTTTGGATCAGGATAAGATTCAAGGAGTTCTGTCACAGGTTGGAATTCATTGGAGTTTTAACCTACCAGCAGGTTCGCACCATGGAGGTATGTGGGAACGCATGATCCGCCCGGTGAGAAGAGTTCTTAGTTCAGTTCTACGTCAGCAGAAGCTGGATGATGATGGAATGCATACATTATTCTGTGAAGTGGAGGCCATTCTGAATGATCGTCCAATTACTAAGCTCTCAGATGATGCCAACGACCTGGAACCACTAACGCCCAATCATCTCCTTCTCCTTAAGGGTAAACCAGCATTGCCCCCTGGGGTGTTTGAGCTGCATGACCAATATGTGAGAAGACGCTGGAGACAAGTACAGTATCTCGCAGATCTTTTCTGGTAGAGGTGGATATGAGAGTACTTGCCCTTGCTCCAAGAGAGACAAAAGTGGAATGAGAAGAAGAGGATTTTGACAGCCGGAGATATTGTGGTTGTCATGGATTCTTCAGCTCCACATGGTTCCTGGCCACTTGGCAAGATTCTGGAGGTTTTTTCAGAAAAACAAGGGCTTATGCGTTCCGTGAGGCTACAAACAAAGACCAGCATTATTCGAAAGGCCAGTGACGAAGCTCTGTTTGGTGCATGGAACATAGATTTGTTTAAGTTGTGGTGTATAACATCTTCGCTCCTTTATTTTTTGTTATATTTGGTTTAAATTGTTATGTTGATTTGCCTTTAACAATTAGGGGGCCGGTGTATAGGAGCCAAATATGTTGTTTTATAAATTGTAGTTCATTCTGTGTGGCTGTGGGGGTCGCTGTATTGTTACCTGAGGGTCAGCTATAAAGGTAGCTGCCTACCTGTTATTGGTTAGGTGTTTGACCCGGAAGGTCAAACGGTTTTTTGGACTGCTTTGATGCTAACTGCCGGTATTATGGTTTGTCAGTTGAGTTAATATAATGAATAAATATTTTTTGACTACATCAGAAGAACATCGTTCCAGCTTTTCTTTTTTGATCAATACGAAACGTGAGTTAAGCGAAGTGCTTCAACCAGGGTACATGGGTCAAACATCTCAGTAGTGTAAAGCATTAGGTGTAGCTCCTTCATAGCAGTTTGCGAGTAGTGCAACCTGCTCTTAAAGGCAATGGCTACTGACGCACTGTTTGGTTTAACAGATGGAACGCCCTAACAACTCCTACGCATAATGTAGCGGGTAGAGCAGGTGGGATGGTGGGTTTAGCAAGGTGGAAGATTGTGTTCTTTGCGGGGGAATGCCCCTCCTGCTACCCGCTATCCCTAAATACTGGCTTTAGGATATCTGGCGGAAGATCATGCCCTATTAATCTTTGGTATAATATTGTCTCAGCATCATGCAGCCAACTACTAATCCTGATTCAAAAGCTAAGCTTTTATAAAGACAGATTTCCTTAGGGAGCTGTTAAATTGGACTGCAAGATTGCACAAGTTCAGGAAGGGTTTTTATTCAACATGGTATATCAGTTTTCAGTAGAATAATTGTGTGACAATACATTCAGATGACCTAATAACAGGCTTCTCTTGTTTTAATCGCTAAAAATAATTTCCTAATTAGAACATTTGACATTGCTTTTGATATTATTTTTGATCATTCCTTCTCGTAAAAGTTGGCATTTGTTGTGTAACTATTATAGTTTTTCCTGTTAAACTGTGTATTAGTGTGTTTGCAGCATGGCTGCCAAGAATAGCTGGCACAGTGGACAAAGTGGATTGCATAATGGAGACTTTAGGTGCATTCTTGATCTTGATGACCTGCAAGAGTTGACACATTGCATGCTCACCTGTCCAGACCTTGAATTTCACTATTCCCTACATGCTGGCTGTGTGTGTGTGTGTGTGGGCGCGTTTGTGAGTGTGTGTTCTGGATCAAAGCTTTGCGTTAGCCCCTGTCCTGGAGGTCGCCATGGTTATTGGTGGTGATGTAGCAACTGAATGCGCCTTCATGTCTAAGATGACCTGAGGGCTGTCTGACAGATCTCTCTGTCCTTTCTGCTTCATCAATAACAGACTAAATGGAACATGAGTGTTGGGGCTAGCTAGTGTGTGTATGAAAAACATCAGTGAAGCAGAATATGTCCCTGTCGTACGACTGAAGTGTAAGCTGTCATGATGTAACACAGCATCTTGGCGACAGACTGCTGATATGTAAACTGGCTTTTAATGGTGGTTTTCTTTTTGAGGACTATATCCATTTTTGCCAGTAAAGCTTTTACCACTTGGGTTGTAAATATTGCATTTTTCATTTCATTTGGATTTTTTTTTTTCATTTTGGATTGTTGTTCTTGCACTTATTATACTGCCCTTTTAACCATATTCATGTTGTCAGCCGCTTTGTGATTTTTTTTTTTAAATCTATTCACACAAGCACATTTGCACTACAGCACTTTGATTATATATTTACACAATATACAGCAGCACGATGTGAAAGGAGAAGTGATTGTTATGGCAACTATCCAGTTAGATGGCAACTAACTCTACCCACAGATCCATGGGCACCCCAATGTCATCTTGAAATCAGTATATGTTGCTCTAAAATCATAATATGTTTTGCTGCATTAATGTTGCCATGTAGTGCACTTAAACAATCTCATACCTGAGCCAGGAGGCATTGATCCCACTTCTGGAATAGCTTAACTTAAGGTGTGTAAAATTTGTGAATGTGGATTCATGCTGTTGTTCTTGAAAAAGGTTCCTAAAGTAATCCTTTTACTATGCTGATGATATCACCTTAACACACTGTATACTGCCTGTCATACTTATTTGTTATTTTATTATTTTAATATTTTGTTTTTAATAAGAAAATCTTACATTTACTTTGAGTCTCATTTCTTTGCCAGCAGTGTGAACCCAAGATGTTACATGCTTTTTCTTGTCAGCTTTCTTTCATATATTAATATGCATCCATTGCAACATGCATTTATATGCAGTGCATCGTATTTCTGGCCTGCAACACATTCCAATATATAATTGATATTGGGTAATTTAGTGCTTGTAAAGAGTTAAGAGAAAAAAAATTGTTATGATACAGTATATGAAATAGGATATTTCAAAGAGGTAATGTCAACATGTTAATGTAATAATCATTTGATGGAAAAGGAGTACCTATGAAAGGCTGAGACTTTGGAGCAAAAATGGACAGAGGATTTCCAGTTTTTCAGCAAATCATTGAAATGTTTAAAAACAAATGTTCCTCGAAAATAAAAATAAAGAAATGGAAGGGATCTCTACATTTCTCCTTCTATAGTGCACAATATCATAAATACAACTGAAGTAATCTGGAGGAATTTTCAGTGCGTGAAGGGAAAAGCCACATGCTGAAGCTGACACCAGTGGTCTGACTCCTCAGGTGGCACTGCATCAAAAACCGTGATCCCTTGTCTATGTGGTAATAGTTGATATAACCACATGGACTTTGCAAAACTTTTCTCAACTGCTACAGTACAGAGCTACATTCACAAATGCAAATGTGTTGACGTTCTGGGATGGATCATCATACATTGACAATATATAACATATAGCAGTCAGACGAATCAGCATCCCCGATTTTCTTTTAGTTCTGGAAGAAATTGGTGCTTTGTGCTTCAGACCAAAGATGAAACAAACCATCCGGGCCATCCAGTAAAAGCCAGGTTCTGTGATGGTACTGGGGTATATCATGGCCCTTGGCAAAACTCATTTACATTTCTGTGATGGCAGCATTAATACAGAGAAGCATTTCAAGATTTTAGAGCAACATTTGCTGCTTTCAAAATTTGATCTTTTCCAGGGACATCCATGTATTTGCAACAAGGAAATGAAAAAACACATTTTGCATACATTACTAAAGGCATAACTAAGAAGAGGGTATGTGTACTGGACTGGCCTGTGCAAAACATGTATGGAGAGCTCAGAAAAGAAAAAAAAAACATCAACAATATTCCCCAGCAATTGCACACCTTAAGATATATTAGCACTGCTAATTTAGCAGGAAAAAAAGAGACCAAATAGCAACTAAAACCCTTCATAGCTTGGCCAATGCCTCCACCCTCTGACCATCCCAGTGTTCACCTGAACCTGTCTATATAGATGTCTCTGGGGTATCAGCTAATATGCTGACCTGCAGTCTGATCCTCTGACCACCTCAGTGTTGCTGCCTACACCTGTTTATATAGTCATCTCTGTAGTTCATGTATCAGTCAGAATATGAGTGCATGGAATTCTTAGTTCCCCGGGTAATGGATAATTATTTATAATTTTTTTCCAATACAGTATTGCCAGGATGTTTGCCATTTTTCTTTGATTGGGATTTAATATTATAGGTATTATAAATATATAAGTGCAGTCCATTTACCATAATTTTAGTAATGACATTTGCTCAGGGGTCATGTTCTGGGTCTCTGTAAAGTGCCTAGAGACAATCTGCATTGTAATATACACAATACAAATAAAATTAAAATGATTTGAAAAATTGAATTGATTCAGTGCTTGTAATTAAATATTTCTGTTTCAGTTACCTGGTTGCTAAACATGCATAGTCTCATAAATCTTTTTTTTACAGTCACATTTTATACTATTTTACAGATAACAGATATGATAAATATATAAAGAAAATCTAGAAATATATTATTATGAAAAACACAATAAAAATCAGTCTCATTCAGTGAGATCATTGAAATTGAAACTGCAGTGTGTGTTTGTGTGTGTGAGAGAGATCAAGTCAGAACAGGGTGTGGCTGCCAACACTGTAGTTACATTCCACTGCTGTATATGGGTATCTGCTGCCAAAATAACATTATGCAATAAAGTTGCGTCTGTATTCACAGATGCTATTGAGATGAATCTCAGTCACAAGACAAGGTGGAAAGATGAGAGAGAGGTTGTTATTTCTCATCAACCACATGAAAATTATAGATCAAAGTGTGGCTTTTATCTGAAATTAATTTGTCAGGATGGTTTTCCTAATCTGAACAGCTAAACTACCAACACATAATAATCACAATTAACTTTATGGAGATGAAGTGGCAACTACAGAGTGAAATTTTAATCACTGTACAGTATAATGGTTATAAAACTTATAGTTGGAGCCACGGCTGGCAGTGATGTAATCATGTTGGGCAGGAGCTATTCTCATAAATGTTTCACCTTGTTTTGTTGAAACCTTTTTTTTAATCTAAAACTGAGAAAGACAGCTGTGATGACCAGCAAAAGAATAACCTCTGTTTACGCTCCCTTCAGCTAAACAGAAAGAAAGACGCCAGCCTGGCAGATCCTGGTCCACTTTGTTTAGACTCTAAACAATGAGCCCAAACTGTGAGAGCCAGTTCATGTGTTTTTATTCTGCAGCCCTTCTGACATTAACACGTCATGCTGACGTGTGGAGGCACTTGTGGAATCTAGGTTTCTCCTGCAACCTAGACATTGAATTTTAGGAATTCTGTACAATCCATCACAAGCATTTGTCATAAGATGTCATTTCATAAGATATCCAAGAATATACAATTGTAACCAGAAGTTTGTATAAAGGGTAGAACAAGACATACATTTTTTTTTATTCAGACATGGACAGGCTTTTCTAATCTGTATATAAACTTCTAGTTTCAATTCTATTTGGGTTAAATATCAACTTTTTTCCAATCCAGAGTCAGAAAATAATAGTGTGTTGCTGAGTTTAACCATGAACTATGCAATTTTAGTATCTGAACACACAAATCTAAATTTCCTTTTTCCCCCAGCAGACATACAAATGCTGCTCTGTCCTTACACTGGTACAGCCAAGCAGATGAGTGACAAAATCTGGGAGTATCATAGACACACATTTAGTTTGTTCAGTGCCTAAAGGGAGACAATTGGCAAAAGTCATAAGTCATAAGATAAAGATGTACTGTATGTTTCATTGTCATTATTATATCAACAGTTACGTTCTTCAGTATATGGACAATGATTACAGCCTAAGTATTTTTTCTGCCTTTATATGGAAATTATTTTAAATAAAGCAATCAAGAAGTGAGTAAAGTGTAGACTCATCTTAAATTTAAGAGGTTTCACAAAAATATGGCTTTTTTTTTCATTTAGGAATTAGTCATTTTAAGCAAAGTACTTAACTTTCGAGGGCTTAAAAGTACTTGGACAAAGTGACATAGTTGTAAATATAACCATAATTTTGAATACTTGGATGAAAGTTTTTTGCTGTCAAAACTCCCTGAACTCTGATACCCATGGACATGACCAAATTCTGAGTTTCCTCTCTCGAGATGTTTTGCCAGACCTTCAACGCAGCCATCCTTCAGTTGTTGCCTGCTTATGGGGTTTTCTCTTGTGCTCAGTAACTGAAAAGCATGTTTGGTTGAGATCAGGTGACTGACTTGACCCCTGAAGAATATTCAAGTCTTGCTCTTTCAGTATGTTTAGGCTCATTATCCAGGCTAATATCCATCACTTCTGTAGTATTTTTGACTGAGAGTGAGCAGAGAGTATAACTAAAAACTTAAGATTTCATCTTCTGTCAGCTGTCACATCATCAATACACATCCCTGAACTCATTCCAAAGGCAACCGTAGATGTCTATGCCATAACACTGCCTGCACCATATTTGACACATGATATGGTGTACCTGCTCTTTTCCTTCTCCATACGTTTCTCTTTCCATCATTTGGACAGAAGTTTATCTTGGTTTCATCTGTCCAAAGATGTTTTCTGGCAAAGTCCAATCTAGCGTAGAGTTTTTTGGTTATAGGTTTTGACAATGATACATCTACCTTCTTCAGAGTATTCTTGACTGTTGTTGTGAAGAAAAGATTTTGTGTTCATCCACTTTAGTTGTCTTCTGTGGTCTTCCAGGCTCACCAGTGTTTTGTCTCTTTTGAATGTACCCAACTGTTCATTTGACCACATCTAAGATGTTTGCTATCTCTCTTGTAAATTTATATTGCTGTTTTTTTTTTTTTCAGGTAAATGATGGCTTCTTTCACTTGCACTTGCTTTGTAGATGTTATTTAGGAAGTGTCAGTGCCAATTCAATACTTGGTATCAACTTCATGACCTTTTATCTGCTTCATTTGTCTTGAAGTAACAATGGAATGGGCCGCACCGGGACAATTAACTTCTTTTCAGTCAAGTGTCCAGATACAAGCCCTTGAAAAATGGAGGAACTTGATTTAAAATTGCTGTAATTCCTAAATGGTAAATTGAATATTTTTGTGAAACTTGTTAAATGAAAGCTGAAAGTCTGTACATCTTGATTGTTTTCTTTCAAATCCATTGAAGTGTGTAATGGAAAAATCATAAAAACTCTGTTATTGTCCAAATACTTCTGGACCTAAACTGACAGTTTAGTGTCTAGGCTCTAACATCATCATTTCCCAGAGATAGTACCAACTGTACAGTAAGATATTGGAAGCGATGACCAACAACGTAACTCTACTGTCCTAATCCTTAGACTCAGAGCCTTCAAGTGGATGCTGGTGGGGTGTTGGTGGAATTTTGCAACTGCAGGAAGCTGGTCAGCAGGGCACTGGTTGACAAGATGGAGATGGGTCATGATTTACTATTTGAAACAGACTACTGAACCAGTGGATGTAACTAAAATGAACCATGTAAATGGGTATACGTGAGCACATGCTGTCTGCTTGAACTAGCTTGTGAGTATTATCACATATTTGGTAGGAAGAAAATCAACATTTTTTTTAAAAAAGTTGACGTTTGACAACTTTTGTAATTCTTTTCATGAAAGTCCATTTACACCTCACACAGGGCCCGATTCTCCCTCCAAACTTTGCTTCCACATTCCGTGAGAGTTTTATAATTGAATCAGAATTACAGTCATGGAAAAAATTATTAGACCACCCTTGTTTTCTTCAGTTTCTTGTTCATTTTAATGCCTGGTACAACTAAAGGTACATTTGTTTGGACAAGCATAACCATAACCACAAAGATTGCTCATAAGAGTTTTATTAAAGAGCTGATATCTTACCATTTTCCATGGTTTTCTTGATTATAACCTAAATCACTTAAGTTTTTACATCAATAGCTATGGCGTTGTACTGCCAAAAACACTGCTTTTATGCATTCAGTGTTTTCTTTTCTGTCTGTTTTAGTCACATGATGACGTTTAGTGGTACCAGGTATTAAAATGAACAAGAAAGTGAAGAAAAAATGGTGGTCTAATAATTTTTTCCATGACTGTATATATTGGCCAACGGTATAACATTCCAATATTTCAATATATTACTAATATGAATATTTCAAACTACTAATTGATTTCAGGTTGCACAGTAGGCACACCTTTGTGATTTTCAGATGGACTGGCAAACATTGCCATACCTCACCTGGATTTCTTTCTTTTTAATCTTTTAATAGGCTACTGGATTATATCATGCCCACTCTTAAGGCAGCCTGTTCAAATTTGAAGCGTGGTTTATATTTTTCATGGATTTCAATGACATTCACAGGTGTTCAGCAAACCCTGTTACGTGATTTGGAATGAACCGCCACAGATGACATCATGGTTGGGTACGTAAATTTCAACTTACACGCCGACAGGAGAATCGGGGCCATAAAGAATTAAGAACTTCCAGTTCTTGTGAGTTCTTGGTTTACACTTTGAACTAGTGAACATACAATTTTACTCAGCCATCCCAAGACAATCTTTAATTTTGACTACAATACCCATTGTTCTGTTTTTTGCAGAAAGCACAGTCACTTGACGAGAGTTTTGTCCCTTGTCTTCACTCATGTGAATAACTCTACCATGAAAGGGAGCTGCCGACTCTCAATGTGCAAACAGAAGCAGTACTCTTTGAATACAACAGGCAGTTTAACAGCTCACATTGCTCACAGACAACAGAGGTTCATGAAAGGATGTAACAGTGGGTTCACACAGTCCTTAAGCAGACGTTTCATTGCCAAGGGAAACTGGGAGAATAGAATTTGCTGGTGCACTGTGAGTTAGAAGAAGTGAAAAATCTTCCTTACTTGGCGTAATTACACTGATACTAAAAATTTTGATTTCCCTGGAGACCCTATTTACCAGAGTGGCCAATGATTTCATTTTAAGCGGAAGAAGCATGTAAGTATTGTGACATTTAATTGATTTAAGCCATCAATATGGATCAAACCTGTCTTTTGACCCCCGTTTTACACTTTTAGCTCTCCTCATCAGTGCACTTCATCGTCATCCTGTTTTTGTTTGTTTCTTATTCAGGTCCACCTGTTGAGACAAGCTTCTCTTTCTAAAATAACATTGCTTTAGATCCAGCCAAATCCAAATAAAAGCTCAACAGTTAAGTCTCACACACTCTTACAACAGTGGCCCAAACAACAACTTCTGTGAGTGAGCCATTAAAGGTGGAGTAGGTGTTGTTTGAAAAACGGTTCCATCAATCCAACTCAAGTGAGATTTTGAAAATATACACTCCCTCCCTCCTCCCAAAGGCTCCGCCTCCTCCTCTTCAGCTCACTCCTCGAAACCACGCCTTCACACGATTCACGACTACATGAACCATAGAGAGGGAGGGAGGGGTGGGTGGGAGTGCATTGATATTTGATGGAGGTATTAGGCAGCCAATCAAAATAGTGATGATCACTATTTTGATTGGTCAGAGTTTTTCTCTGATTATACCCTCTAGACTGGACCAAAACGATTAGTTTTTTTTGCAAACATTTTATTTCAGTGGGTGCAATGGGAATGTGAAAAGGTTTTCAGGCAATATTGTAAAAAGTGTTGCAAAAAAACAACACCTACCCCACCTTTAAATGTTCTACTTTTAAGGTTTGGTCTCATCCCTCCCTTTCTTTTGGACTCTTTTGGTCTCAACATCTATTCTTACCTCTGTGTCTGTTGCTGAACTTGATGCTACTGAGGATCTCTCGACTTTGCCTTGTGTGGTTATGAGAGTGGGTGACGCTGCAGCAGGAAAAACAAATGACTGGCTATGGTTGGTTTTAAGGGACAAGGGTGAGTTCCCTCTGGGTACAGATGAGGCACAGGGTGTGGGCCTGGGTGAGTGGCGTGGAGAGAGGGTTCCCATTTCAATGGCCAGCTCTTCTGTGCAGGCCAGACCATGTCTGCAAAGATAGTCATCCGTTTCCCTGTCTACCACCAGCAACCTGGTGCGATGGGGCACCTCACAGATATGGTTCACCACCTAAAGAGAGGGAAACGGGGTTGAGAATGAGGAGTTGAAGATGAAAAACAAACAAACAAATATAACATCAATTGTATTATATCATTTTCTGAATGCTGCTTATTCTGAACGGCCTTGTACTGAGCTGTTTCTTACTACATGAGGACTATGCAGATGTGTACAACACCCGTAGCCATTAGTGGGCCCCAAGCCACAAGTTAGCTTCAATATACATTATTTGGGGAGAAAGTGAATTACGTCTTCATCTGTAGTCACATTGTGTCCATTTAAACAGGCACAAATTAATTTTTTGAAAATTTTAGCTCAAACTGTCTGGCGTTGAGAGTAAGTAGCTTTTACATCACTGTCCAAGATTACTCTTGTTTGATCTCGTCCTCTGTCACTCTCATTTTCTTTTCCATCATTTCAGCCTTGAGCCTCTTAGTCACTTCTGCCATGATGTCCATGGTAGCTCTGTGAGTTAGGTTTCATTGATGTGTGATATATTGCCATATAGCTATACGCAGATGGGAACTGCATTTGCTGCTTTTTTTTTTTTTTCAATGGTAGGGACAGGAGACCATGAGTGCTAGACTTCCTATAAGGAAACAAATATTTCTTCAAATTAAATTCAAACTAGTGCTTTAACATGAAAAAAAACTCCTTTGTATTGGTGTTACAAGAGGCTCACGCAGCAGCCTTGTGGCAAACCTTGACCACAGGTATTTTGGATGTACCGCCCTCATAGCATAAGCAACTAATCAGATTTTCTCCTGAAACAGTGACGCCCCAATATACGATTTCATTGGCTAATTCGTATTGCAGTATAAAAAGTTGAAAACCACCCAACTTTTGATGGAGACAACGCTGCCACTGGCACTTACGGAGCTCTTGGAAGGAGTTAGGCAATGCTTGTCGTTACCTTCAAAGTGCACGTGTGAGTGAGGGGTAAGAGCTCCACTAGGAAGTGCTTAAATTATGCCTAAAATATGCTCTGTCTGGGAATCAAAACAGTTTACTTACTTCCAAATTTGTGAGTAGGCCTATTTCTTAGAAATTTCTGGTATATAAATTCAAAAGATTCATATAAATACACAAATTTGTAAATTTGCCATTTAATAAAGTCAGAAATTTTGAGTTGTTATTAGACAAAGGTAGTTTTGAGTCTACAAAAAGTGCATTAAAAAAAGACTGTACAGGAATCTCCATTTGTTTCCTGCAAATTGGCTTGTCTTAGTTCATCTGTAGAATCCCATGTCCACACCACAGTCTCACTTAAAGGTGGGGTAGGTGTTCTTTGAAAAAATGGTTCCAGCAATCCAACTCAAGTGAGATTTTGAAAATATACACTCCCTCCCTCCTCCCAAAGGCTCCGCCTCCTCCTCTTCAGCCCACCCCTCGAAACCACGCCTTCACACGATTCACAACTACATGAACCGCAGGGAGGGAGGGAGGGTTGGGTGGGAGTGCATTGATATTTGATGGGCGTAATAGGCAGCCAATGAAAGTAAAGATGATCAGTAAATTGATTGGTCAGAGTTAATCTCTGATTATACCCTCTAGACTGGACCAAAACGTTTAGTTTTTTTTGCAAACATTTTATTTCAGTGGGTGCAATGGGAATGTGAAAAGGTTTTCAGGCAATATTGTAAAAAGTGCTGCATAAAAAGAACACCTACCCAACCTTTAAGTGGAAAGGCATTGTATGTATATGTATATGTATGTACATATATTATATATATATATATATATATATATATATATATATTATATATACTATATATATATATATATATATATTTATTAGGGCGGTATCATCACATTAACTCATTAATTTATTAACCAGTCCAATTGTGGATTGGTGCGAGCAGTCCTTCCTTCAACTAAAAATCTCAAAAACAAAAAATATGCATGTGGACTTCAGGAGACTCACCAATGATGAGGAACAAATCAGCATAAAAGGTCAGGCAGTGGAATGTGTGGACAAGTATAAATATCTTGGGACCATTATAGACAGCAAATTGTCTTTTGTAAGAAAATTGTGAGGCCGTCTATAAAAAGGCAAACCACCGTCTACACTGCTTAAGGAAGCTGTCATCTTTTCACATTGATAAAAAGCTGCTCACCATGTTCTATAGATGTTTTATTGACTCTATAATCTATTTTAGCTTAGTGTCCTGGTTTGGCAACTTACAGCTAAAAAATAAAAACTTGCTTAATCAGATTGTGAAGTGGGCCATTAAGCTAATTGGAGAGCCACAACTCAACAGAATGCCTCTTTAATGGGCAGCTACAGAGACTAGCTGAGTCCATCTTAGATGATACATCTCATCCACTATACGGCAAATTCCAGTATCTCCCTTCTGGCCGTAGGTTTAAAATGCCTTTGTGCAAAACTAAAAGGTTTAAATGTAGTTTTGTCCCCTTAGATATTAATGCCCTAAATAGGACATGATTTCCCATTCTCCATCTAGGTCTATTTATTTATTTATTTATTTATTTATCTATTGTATTGCTTATTCAATCTGGAGCATTCGTTTTTGTTTTTGTTTGTCTGTCAATGTTTTGATTTGCATGTTGCTAACACGCTTTTAATTTGAAAAGTGTGTTTCTGGTTGCCACGAAACTGGAAACCGGAAACCGGAAGATAATTGACGGAAAGCTAAAACAGACATGGAGGGTGTGAAGTTGCAGAACTTTAACATGGACATTTTCATTTTAAAGTTCTCCCAGACAGCGGATTTGACAGAAACAAGGTTATTTGTAACAACTGCCAAGTTGAACTCCTCATTAAAAGTTTCTGCTGTTACCTCAAAAATTACCTGTTTTAATGTTATGATTGTGGCTCAGGTTTTTGATGGTAGGCTTTTTTTTTTTTTCATTAAAAAAAAAGAAACAGGATGACATTAAAGGTGGGGTGGGTGTTGTTTTTTTGCAACACTTTTTACAATATTGCCTGAAAACCTTTTCACATTTCCATTGCACCCACTGAAATAAAATGTTTGCAAAAAAAACTAAACATTTTGGTCCAGTCTAGAGGGTATAATCAGAGAAAAACTCTGACCAATCAAAAAAGTGATCATCACTATTTTGATTGGCTGCCTAATACGTCCATCAAATATCACCCCTCCCTCCCTCCCTCCCTATGGTTCATGCAGTCGTGAATCATGTGAAGGCGTGGTTTTCGAGGGGTGAGCTGAAGAGGAGGAGGCGGAGCCTTTGGGAGGAGGGAGGGAGTGTATATTTTCAAAATCTCACTTGAGTTGGATTGTTGGAACCGTTTTTCAAACAACACCTACTCCACCTTTAATGCCCTGGCAGTGGCAATAAGCTTTATTTTATTTTACATTTTTTAAGATGAGATTTTCACGAAATATGTGTTACTGACAAGTGCTGATGTTAAAAGTGTTTGAACAACAAATGTTATGGCACTTTAGTTCATATGGCAGCAAAACATTTAAATAAAAGTGACCTTTACACTACTTTTGAATTCATTATTTGATTTTGTGTATACAATATGGTTAATTGGGGAAATCATGCGATTAATCCCGATTAAAAATTTGAATCATTGCCCAGCCCTAATATATATATATAGATATAAGTAGTTGCTCCATTGCCCCCTGTGCTAACATTAGTTGCCATTTTGCTGCAAACAGATTAATCCGAATCTCCTTCAATTCACATTGTTTTGGGTGTCTGTAAAGCATCTATAGAGACAATTTGTTTTGTAATAGCGACTATATAAATAAATTTATAAATAAACTGTTGGATTCACGAATGTAGTCTGCTTTCTTTTTAAATGTCCCAGATTAATGCATAGTCATGCATCAGGGCCCTGATGCATGACATTCAAATTCAACCCGGGTTGAATTTGAATTCCACCATTGCATTCTACTGTAGTTTTACTAAATAGCCCCCCGCATACATTAACATGTGTAGGACCCTGAAACTGCAAGACACACTCCTGACCTTCTACATAATATACTTTTGTGTAACGACAGAGACACAGTGATTCTCATTTCATAGGATCATATTGACCCACTTAGTGCCCACCCTCCTCCCCCTCGAGCAAGAAAAAGTTGCCAAACCGGTATTGAACTAACTGTACCTTTGAAAATGTATGTCCTTTTCCTTGATCGCTTCTATATTACAAGCGTTAATTGTAAACCTTCATTTACTGTACAAACACTCACTTGATGATGGGAACTGTTCTCCACATTCTCCCCGTTCACCTCCACTACCCGGTCTCCAGGTCGCAGTCCGGCCAGGTCCGCCGAGGAGCCGGGCTCCACTTTACGGATAAACTGCCCGCCTCTATTCCGCTCACCGTGAAGGTGAAAGCCATAACCAAGTTCTCCTTTGATCAGAAAGCAAAGCCTGGGTCTCATCTCGATCTCCATCTCGAAGGGAAAATGGCTCAAAGTGTCTCAGGGGAATTAACAGGTAGATTTGCTCCGAGAGCTTTGGAAAGTCGCCGGCTCTTAATCCAATCTGTGTCTACACGCTCCAGGGACAAAAAGACCGTCATCCTTTAGCATCATGCGCATTCCTTGTTGATCCACAAAAAGGTTCGGAAGGACAAACCAAAAGTCAACCTAAATCTACCGAGCGATTAATCCATCATAAAAAAAAAAAAAAACCCGGGAGCGCGCAAAATATGAACGCGCAATGTGATGCGCGGCAATCATAAACTGTGTATGGGGGGGGGCTAAATCCTTCCAATAGTAGAATAATCCAAGAGATCAGAGATTAGAAAGCTGTTCCCCGGACGGAGCACGTAATTCTGCTCGTCATTGGGGCGTGTGTCCTCCCGGCCGATCCAGTGAGTGTGAGGAGGCGTCAACAACAGATGCCACTGTCCCCCGGAGCGCGCACCTGACCAAGCGCTCTGCGAGCGGGACGTTATGGCAGCATGTACGGAAAACTGAAAGAGCTGTTATGAGTTGCTGTAAAAGGAAATAAAAAAACGAAACAAAGCTTAAGTACACAGAGGACACCTGTGTACTTAACCCCCCCCCCCCCCCCCCCCCCCCCCCAGAGAGGCAGAAACCTGCCTCAGGCTGACTGGGATCTGGAGAAGGAAATCTTCCTTATCCATCCATCTGACTATATCTACATTGAAAGTCAATAATAGAACAGGTTGTGTAAAATGGGATTTCATGTTTCAAGAAATATATAACGCTTGTGTTTGTCATGTGGCAGCAGGTGCCTACATTCAGCCTGTTTTAAGAAGGTTTCTTAAGCAGTTAGGGTCAGCCCAGGTTAAAAGTGTACCTGAGGACCATCAGGGAGGCTGATAAGTTTGCATGTTGTGAGAATGAGAAAATATTAGTTGAAAATACTCCACTTTCAAAGGCAATGTAGCTTATTTTTCTTCATTGATGTTATGTCCATATAGTTCTATTTGTCTCTAATGCATTTAGAAACTTTTTAAAATAAATTCGTGAAAGTTTTGTAAATAACATAAAATACTTACTTTTTTTTGTGTGTGTGTGTGTGTGTTTGTGTGTGTGTGTTTCCACATCACTCTTGAACACAAAGTTCCATCCAGTATTAGTATCTGAGGCATTTTCTGATTTCATTGGATCAGATAAGACATTCACACGTGCAACTAACAACAACAACAACAACAATTGCTGTGCTCCATTTAAGCATCTTCAGCAAGTCATGACAATCAGTCATGCTCACTCCCAAAAACTCTGGAGCACACACAAATGTGAATGGCATGTCAGGGATATTGTTTATATTATTTAAACCTGTTCAAATCTTGCTAATAAAAACCTATTATACTGAAGGGAATATAAAAAGGATTAGCAGCATAGTCTCAAACATCAAAGGTTTGTCAAAAAATATGAAGATGCAGAGCATGCTGAAGCCATACACAGGATTTGAAAGAATAAAACATCTACAATCATTCAAAATATACTTTTTCCTGTGTTCTATTTAAATTAACTTTAGATAAACTTTGAAAAATCTTCTAGCACTGATTTAGGATTCTGTTTTATCTCTTTTAATAACACTTAGTGTTGGGCAAGTTCACTTTCTACATGAACTAGTTAAGTTCATAGTTCACAGAAATTAAAATGAACTAGTTCAGTTCACCATTTCAAAAAATGAACTAAATAGTTCATTTTTAGTTCATTTTTTTTAAATTCTTTTTTAATGTTGCTGCGAACAATTATTTGTCAAAATGATTACCACTGCCCATATACTACATATACTACCCCACCACAAACAGCAATTATTTTATCCATTTTAACTGTCGAAAAACTATTGGTCCAATTCCGAATCCTTAACCAACCAGGCGTTCACATTAGCATTGAAGGGACAGCCCATGTAAAACTGTAATTTCCAGTTTCAGCTTCTCTCTACAGCAGCCATTCCCAAACCTCAGAATACCACGGCCCAATTTGAAATGTTAAAAATCTCTGCAGCCCACCGAAACCTTTAATCACAACTCTGATCTACATACAGGACAAGGAACCATGATGCGATATTCAATGTAAGGGGTCAACAAATAAGGTGACACTTGTCATATTAAGTAAAGATGACAGTGGAATAACACTTAACTGGTTTGTTGTATTACTTCTTATTGTTTTTTAATCATGTCATGAATATTTTACAGTAATTAAAAACATTTAAGAAAGATGGAGGATTTAAAACACATTTGTTTAATTTTAATGACCTCTCACGGCCCAACTGTAGTCCCACGACGGCCCACCAGGGGGCCGCGGCCCACATTTTGAGAATCACTGCTCTACAGTATATTAAAAATATGAGGAAAAACTTGCTGCTAAATGGTCTTTATTATAAGACAAAAACAGGTCCTTAACGTGCAAATGTTTTTTCCCCCCATTTCAATATTTCAATCCCCCCCGGGAGTCGAGGCGCTCCTCCGGCTCTGGGTAACTGTAGCTCTCATCTTCCTTCATGATCGTTTTAAACGTTTGATGACGCAATTGTTAGCGTGACAGAAGCAACAGCCCATGTTGCAGTGTTTGAATTTTTTCAGCAGATACATATCAGGCTCGTTTGTGGTGTATTTTAAATGGGGTTCGCTGGAAACCTGGCATGGTTTTGACCGTGCGTGAACTTTGAAAGAGCGTCGTTCACAACTGCCCAAATGAACTCGTTCATGCCCCACGCTCGTGAAGGGGAAAGTGAACGCGCTCAGTTCAGGTTCGCGAAAAATATGAACTAGTTCGTGAACTTTCGTTCAATGAACGCGTTCAGGTACAACACTGCTAACACTGAAATATAAAGACTGAATATTTAAATGGACACAAATTTCAAGGAACAAAGCATATTTCACCATGCATTTGGGCACAGGATTATTGTTTTCAGAAAGAGATAAATAAATAATTTCCTGTTCAACCGGTATTTGGAAAGTTTTCATCATATCTAATAGTGCCTGGTCTTTCAGGCATTTCAGCGCCACTTCAATCTACATCAGGGGAGGCGGGGCATAGCCGAGATCTAGTAGCTCATTGGCTACTGAATGACTCAGCACGTTATATGTAGACATCAGATTGCCAAATGTTTGCGCAAAATATTTGTGAGCAAAAGTTTATCAATATAACTTTTTTGTGCACATGTAATGGTTGCATTTGAAACATCTTTACAATGCGTCTATAAGATATTTCTGTACAACAGTTCCTGCTGTAGATTGACATCGGCTTGATTTGACAGAGTTTTCAGACTTGCAACCAAGAAAAGAAAAAGTTCAACAGAGAAAGATGGTTCAAAAATCTAGATGGTTTTAGAACTGACAGTGAGAAAGGAAAAGGGTAACTTAGGAAGATGGTTACGCTCTGGTTTACAGATTTTGATTTCTTGGTTACTAGGGGTTTGTAACGGTATGCAAAAATCGCGGTTCGGTACGTACCTTGGTTTTGAGGTCACGGTTCTGTACATTTTCAGTACAGAATGGGAACAAAATGCAAAACCATTTTCTTCAACAATGTGTTGTTTATTTAGCCAAAACATTTTCAATATAAAAACACTCACTAGGGACCCAGGTAGCAGGAACATACCTGGACAAGTTTTGGATTAGAAAATAAGCAGTATCCCTTACATTTTTGGTGTACAGAAAAGCCAAAATCACAGCTACACTACTTCTTTACACTTCAACCAGCTCTTTTGTTTCCTGTGTGCCATTATTGGACAAATTGATCACTCCAGGTGTGTCTGACCATTGCTGTGAGGGCAGACGCACCTTGATTAATTAGTTTGTTAATTAATGGTACACAGGAAACACAGCAGCTGGCTGAAGTTCAGGAAGTAGTGCAGCTGTGCATAAAGCCCCATTGACATAATGTGAACATTCATTATAGCCTAAATGAAAACAATAAAAGGGTATATATGAAGGGTAATTATTTGAAGGGATTTGCATTTTTTGTTCATTTCACATTGCTTGTATTTACATTTACATTAGATTTTTTATTCCACACATTGTTTTCATTTCATATTGCTCTTCTTTACTCTTTTAATGACTTGTTGTATTCATTTGTTGCAGACTTTGCCTTCTTTATGACTGTTTTGGAAGGAGTGTATTTGTGGACTGGTCCAGAGTAGTTTATTTTACATGAGAAAAGAGCGCAAACAGTTCTGTTGTCTAAACACACCCTATTCTCTGTAACAATCTTTTTTTTCTTCACGCGCCGTCACTCATCGGATGTCACACACTAACCTCGTGATATCTACCACCTACAGTACCTGTAGTAGCTACTGCTGTGGCAGTTATTCGCGAGGCAAGTGACAGACCGGGAATTTTTTTTTGTTTTGTTTTGTTTTTCTTTTACTCTGTCCGATGCGGTAGCTGCCGGGCAAACCGGTAATAACACGCTACAGCAACACGATTGTTTCATGACAAACATGCCACGTTAATGAATAATCATTTAACTGGCCCTGAGTCCTGACATTGGCTGCCACCGCCTATATCTTTACCTCTCTCAAGGAAACGCGGAACCCAGCCTGTCAGAGAGCACCGACCGGACCTGAGACAAACTACCGATTCCGACCCGAACCCAGAGTCACGTCTTTTGAATGGACCCTGAGACCTGATTCAGGTCGGGTTGGAACCTCGGGTTTCCGGGTTGTTCTATAGGTTTGTGATGGCTGCATATAAAAATGCATATAAAATGACGCTATTCGTTCGGTAAAGCACTGTACCGTACCGAAGGTCTGTTCGGTACGGTTCGGTACGAACACATTGTACCATTACACCCCTATTGGTTACAGATTATGGGTTTTGGTTCTAAGATTTTGGATTTCGATTCACAATATATTTCACGCTGAATTGACACCATACTCCTAATCTGCTGGCATCTTGGACTACGCCTTGTTTGCTTTGATGGAAGAATATGCCTCCCCAGTGTTCCAAAAATTCACTTCTGCATAGTAAAGCCTGGTTTATGCTCAAAAATCAGGTCATCTGCGTGTGTGACGCAGACAACGCAGATATTCCCCCCACCCTCCGCAGACACTTTGGTGCACCTCCCCAAAATTGTAGGTGATTGCAGACACAGATAGTGCTGCAGGGAGGAGAGAAAGGAGGCCTCTGATTGGTCAATTCTACATCTGCGTAGAAAAGAGCGCGTCATCAAAGAAGTGAGGAAGTACCCACATCTGTACAATTCTGGTTCTCCACACTACAAAGACAGCACATATTCTAGTAATTCATGGAGAGAGATTGCGATGAATGTGGGTCTGGATACGGCCGAGACGGTGAGGAAGTGGAAAAACGCAAGAGATAAGTTTAGTAAGTTTAGCTAATTCGTGATAGTCCCTCTTGTGTTGTGGCGTGGAATAACATAGCGGTAGACCGCGCTTCAAAATTGGGCATTAATCAAAAATAACTGCGGCATACCTGCGACAAGCTACTGTGACACATTGATGCGAGGGTATACACAGCCCTTAACTTTTCTTGCAAGTCAGGCAAAAAAAAAAGCAAGTTGAAGTGTGGCCCCCTCTGACCATAGCCCACTGCCTTTCTGTCCATCTGAGATGAGCTTGTCCTAGAGAGCATTGTAATATTTTTTCAGGGTTTCCTTCTATGTGTAATATAGATTCAGATTCATGGATGCAGCAGTGGACTGTGCTGAGTGATTACATTTTTTTAAAAAGGTACTTCTGTGCACATATCTTGATCATGGTGGCATCATGTTATCTCATTGTAGTGCTGCCCGAAGGTCACAATAAACACAAAAAACAAAAACACATCCAAAAGTGGTTTCTGATCCTGGTCTTTATGAACTGAGATTTCCCCAGACATTCCCCTGACATCTTTTGACAGCATTATATGCTGTAGATGTCACGGTTTTGTACGGAGGACCCAGAATGTGGGAGTTTGAAAAGAAGGTAGTTTATTTGCCAAAAAAAAAAAAAACAACAACACCAAAACCAAACTTAACTTAAAATGTCCAAAAGGTAAAGGAATAGTAAGGCAGGAACAGGAAAGAAGACAGGCAGGCAGCGACATCAAGGAGAATACAGATGAACCAGCAAACAGAAAGGGAAAGACAAGACCTAAATACATAGAGGGAACAAACGAGGGGCAGGTGCAAACAATCAGGGAGACACAAAGGGGGAAGTGAAGGTGAACATTACGAAGACAAGACAGACCTTCAAAGTGTGACGACTCCTCCACCTGTACACCAGGTGGTGGTGTTGGTTGTTTTTGGTTTCTTGTCTGTTGCAGGTGGAGAGTCGTCAGCCTGAGGAGACACACCTGGGCTCAATGGTTCTGCTCCCATTAAGAAGGCCATTTCCAGACTGTTGCAGTTTGGCTGTGACCAGGCTGAGGCTCTGCGGTTGGGCTGTGGGCCCAGTTGACCGGACTGTGATGGCAGAGCGTTTTGGCCGGGGGTTTTTGTCTGTGTTGTGGTGACGCGACTGATTGTCAATAAATATATATATATTCGGAACCGACTGTCTTGTGCTGCCTCCCTCATTTTTGTCACGGCCTTCGAGCCGGGTTGTGACAATAGTAAAACAGGAAACAAGGTAGACTACAGACAGGTGAGTCGAGAACAACTCAATACAGAAAACAAAGAACGCCTGCCATGGCTGACCCAGACCATGACAGTAGATGCTGAAACACCAGCATACTTTCAAATTATGCATGTAAGAGAGAATAACCAAGCACAAGTCCTCAAACTTTGATAGGTTGACCCTGGGTTGACCCGGGGGTTCAAACCTGCAGGTTGACCTCTGACCCCGGCCCAAACACACCCACATCTGTTTTTGTTCTTAAATCGATTATTGTACCGAAAAACAATTAAAACACTAATGCAGACATACATCAAACTGACAGTTTAATGTAAAACTGACAGTTTAACATCAATCTGACCCAATCAAAAGGACACAACTAGCACATTAAAGAGTTTTAAGTTACAGACACACATACACACACACACGCGCACACACATGTACACATACACTATGTGCTCTGAATCACTGATCACCAGCAGTGTCAAATGTGAAATTAAAAAAAAGCATGTAAGAGAGACAGGGGAGAATGCCAGTCAGATCTGGTAGGCCCAAATGTGTAGTGAGGGTTTGCTGGGAACGTCTGGCAGAGGAACCTGTCAGAAAGATCTTCAACTCACACCTCCGACAGAGCTTCAATCACATCTGAATGGGCCATGTTCCGTGCCTCCATTGCTGAAGCGGCTGACCGGAGCTGTGGCCGTGAGGTCGTCAGTGCCTGTCGTGGCAGCAATCCTCGAACTCGGTGGTGGACACCTCGGGTGAGAGAGGCCGTCAGACTGAAGAAGGAGTCCTACCAGGCTTGGTTAGCTTGTGGGACCCTGAAATCAGCAGACAGGTATCGGCGGGCCAAGCGGGCGGCAGCTATGGTGGTCTCTGAGGCGAAAACTCGGGTGTGGGAGGAGTTCGGTGAGGCAATGGAAAAAGACTTTCGATCGGCTCCACGGAGATTCTGGCAAACCGTCGGACGGCTCAGGCTGGGAAAGCGGTGCTTCACCAACACTGTGTATAGTGGGGGTGGGGTTCTGCTGATCTCAACTGGAGATGTTGTTCGGCGGTGGAAGGAATACTTAGAGGACCTTCTCAATCCCACCAGCATATCATCCGTTGAGGATGCTGAGCCTGTGGACTTGAGGGTGGACTCGTCAGAGGTCGCTGAAGTAGTTAAGAAGCTGCACAGTGGCCAGGCTCCGGGGGTGGACGAGATCCGCACTGATTTCCTGAAGGCTCTGGATGTTGTAGGACTGTCTTGGTTGACACGTCTCTGCAAGATTGCATGGAAATCGGGGGCAGTACCTCTGGACTGGCAGACCGGGGTGGTGGTTCCCTTGTTTAAGAAGGGGGACCCGAGGGTGTGTTCCAATTACAGGGGAATCACACTCCTCAGCTTCCCTGGTAAGGTCTATGCAGGGGTGCTGGAGAAGAGAGTTCGATCGATTGTCGAATCCCAGATTCAGGAGGAGCAATGCAAGTTCTGTCCTGGTCGTGGAACACTGGACCAGCTCTATACCCTCACTAGAGTCCTTGAGGGAACATGAGAATTTGCTCAACCAGTCCACATGTGATTTGTGGACTTGGAGAAGGCCTTTGACCGTGTCCCTTGGGGGATCCTGTGGGGGGTACTCCAGGAGTATGGGGTGCTGGGCCCGTTGTTACGGGCTGTCCAGTCCCTGTACAAATGGAGTGGGAGCTTGGTCCGCTTTGCCGGTTGTAAGTCGGATTCGTTTTCAGTGAGAGTTGGACTCCACCAGGGCTGCCCTTTGTCACCGATTCTGTTCATAACGTTTATGGACAGAATTTCTAGGCGCAGCCAAGGAGCGGAGGGGTTCCAGTTCGGTGGTGTCAGGATCTCATCTCTGCTGTTTGCGGATGAAGTGGTCCTGTTGGCGCCATCGAGTGGGGACCTACAGCTCTCGCTGGAGCGGTTCGCAGCCGAGTGTGAAGCGGCAGGGATGAGAATCAGCACCTCTAAATCTTAGACCATGGTCCTCAGTCGGAAAAGGGTAGAATGCCTCCTCCGGGTCGGGAGTGAGGTTCTGCCTCAAGTGGAGGAGTTTAAGTATCTCGGGGTCTTGTTCACGAGTGATGGGAGAAAGGAGCGGGAGATCGACAGACGGATTGGTGTAGCGTCTGCTGTAGTGCGGACTCTGTACCGGTCCGTTGTGGTGAGGAGAGAGCTGAGCCAAAAGGCAAGGCTCTCTGTTTACCGGTCGATCTTTGTTCCAACCCTCAGCTATGGTCATGAACTGTGAGTAGTGACCGAAAGATTGAGATTGCGGATACAAGCGGCTGAAATGAGTTTTCTCCGCAGGGTGGCTGGACTCTCCCTTAGAGATAAGGTGAGAAGTTCAGTCATTCAGGAGAGACTCAGAGTAGAGCCGCTGCTCCTTCACATCGAGAGGAGCCAGTTGAGGTGGTTCGGGCATCTGGCTAGGATGCCCCCTGGACGCCTCCCTGGAGAGGTGTTTCGGGCATGTCCAACTGGGAGAAGACCACGGGGCAGACCCAGGACCCGCTGACGAGATTATATCTCAGCTGGCCTGGGAGTGCCTCAGGATTCTCCCAGAGGAGCTGGTGGAGGCGGCCGAGGGGAGGGAGGTCTGGGCCTCTCTGCTGAAGCTGCTGCCCCCGCGACCCGACTCCAGACCAAGCGAAAGTTAATGGATGGATGGATGTAAGAGAGAGAGAGAGAGAGAGGAATACCAGAACATATGGTAAAGTGTGCTCCTCTTTTCCTTTAGGTTAAAAGAAACTGAGCTAGTCTCTGTTTTCAGTCCATCTTGTCACACACTTGCAAAAAACCTTGTTATTGTATTTCATAGCATACTGTGTTAATCAGTTTGTTACCTTCAAGTCTTTCAATGGCACTACTTCCATCATAAACAACCACATTCATTTGAGTTTTTTTTTGTGACATGAAAAAAAATTTGGGAAAGACTGCACAAAAAAAAGATGTTAAAATTAATAAAGAAAATTCAGGATGCATTAAGATTAATGCTGGAAATTCACTGTCCAAATCATTGTAGGTTTTGTGATTTTGTTTTGCATGCATTGCTCTGGCCTCACTTTGTTTCATTTTTCTCCTCTCTCTCTCTCTCTCCTCTGTTCCTTCTACTCTTTCACCTGCCCCCCCCCCCCCCCCCCCCCACATCCCACACCCCAACCCTCTCTCCCCCTCACTCTATGATGTGATAAACATCCTAATTTCCTTTGTATTTTTATTAACAATTTCCTTTGTATTTTTGTCTGATAAAGATTTAAACAAATTAATAAGTATCAAAGGTAAGTTTTTGTTGCATTTGAAAAAAAACTTGACATTTTTTTCTGGAAACTGGGTTTGTACAACAGGAAAACTCAAATAAATGGTGAAACCAAAAAAATAACTTTAAATATTTTATTTTATTTTATTCTTTTAAAGTAAGAAAAAGACAAAAATATTTAATCCAATATGATTATATAAGAGCTGCTATTAAAGAGTCAAAAAAATCCCATGGACAAAGACAACTAAAAACACCATAAAACACCTTGATGTTTACTAGAATACATTGTTGTATACAGTAAGGCATGTTTTTAGTGTGTATAAACACAAGATGTATGTCTTTGTGTTGAACATCTGCCCACACCTTAGAAAATAACATGTGATGACAAAAATGATCAGTTAACCTTGGTTTTAATCCTCCTCCTCTGTCTCAGGGGTAAAACAGATGTGGGTGGTGGCTCCTGCTTCATCATTTCATTTTTCATACCAGTTTCCTGCTCCGGTTCGTTTTTTACTTTACAGGAGGATGTTGGACTTTGAGCATGAAGTGATCCAGCTTTAGGCCTCTTTAAAGGAGAGCTCTTATGGGCTGATGGGCAGCTGAACTGGTTCAGACACACAGAACAGAGGGGATTAACAGGCAGACAAACCTGCTGTCCAAAACCCACAAGAAGCCAGTTGATCTCACTCCACAGCTCCCTGTAACAGAAAAAAAAAAAAAAAAAAAAATCAAGGTGACTTTAAACCTACATTCTATTTGTTTCTATGTTTACATATTTTTGCCTACAAAAAGGTTTTTAAACAACATTAATATAATACAGTTTTTCATATGTTCAAGTGTAAAATAAAATAAATATTTAGTATTCCATGTAGATCAAAGTCATGCCTTGTCAACTCTGGTTTTGAGTTATGTCCACCCAATTAACATATACAGCGTATGGACAAAAGTAGAAGTCAAATGTTTCAATCAGAGTTGTCACAGATGTACAGAATCAAGCACCTGGCCACACAGTCTCCATTTGAAAACATTTGTGATACAAAATAGGTTGTTCTGAAGAGCTCAGGAGACCACAAGTGTGCTACTGTGATAGAAAGCAACTTTCGCAATAAGATTTTTCATCCCTGCTGGATATATTATAATCATCATATATTATAATACTGATGAAAAAATGTAAAACTTTAAATGTTGAAATGTTGAACTTTGGAAAAGTTAAACTTCGGGCAGAGCTGCATGAAGTGAGAAGAAAGTGTAGGATATGTATCACACTGCAACAGAGGAAACAGTGGAAATGTAGGAAAACAAAATCATCCATTAAAAAAAACAACAACTTATAAATGATAACCAAATATATAACATACAGTATCACTTTAAAAAATATTGATTCAAATGATTTTAAACTAATCATTTTGGGGAAAAACACACATTTAAAACATCTTAAATGGCCAGTTTTTCCAGCCTTGAAGCTATATTAAGCATGATGACAGTATGTCATTGAGCAACACATAACGTTTAAATATGATAAAACGACATTATACTGCACAGTATGAATATATCCTACAAAAAAGAGAACATTTTAGAATGAAGACTTTCAAAACTTGGCAATCCAACACTGTGAGAAGGTTTAATGCAAGAATTATTCATTTGTCCATTCTCTATATCTGCTCTGAACAAACTAACACACTGAGGTATGGATCAGAGCAATGTGGGGTTCAGTGTTTTGTCCAAGGACACTTTCACATACAGGCGGCAAAGACCAGGTCCTGAACCACCAACTTCCAATTTAGAAGTCAATTGCTCAACTTCTGAGCCACATGTACCCCAATGACACATATGCATCAATTTTCTATAAATACAATTTTTGAACACTTATTTCAAGTTACATTTATTTCATAATACCATATTCATTCATTTTATTACACTTAAAATTTATTTCAGTTGGTGCTGCATTAATCTGGAAACAGCTCTGTGAGTAGAATAGATACTATCGAAATCAAAACAAATTTCATTGTTGAAGAAATAATTTAAAGATTTCTCTGAAGATGAATGTAGATGAATGATCATTTGGGCAAGTGCACTTACAAATGTTAACACAGTACATAACAATGGTGTAATTAGTCAGAAAGTCTTCCTTTAGAGCTTTGGGAGGCAACATTTTTCCCTTATAGGGCTGTATTACCTCAGTTACAGCAGACAAATGGCTGCATATCGATCATTTTAATTAAAACTCAGTTTACCAGGCTATTCTATCTTCCATTTTTGAAATATTCACTGTCTTGATGAAGGTGTGCTCAATTTCGCCTATCTTCTACGGTATCTTTTCACTGACCACTACTGCTTATTTGTGCACTATCAAAACTTTTTTGCATGTAGATTCATTTGGAAAACCTTTCAGGGCTTTGTCTCATCTTCACATCTATGACAAGTTTGTGCTATAGTTACCATGTTTGGCTGAAAAATATCTTAGAGTTCTTTTTGAACATGCAGCAACACTTACTTGACTTATCAAACATTCTGCCAGTGAATCAATACTCATGACCAACAGTGAATAAAATCACAACATCCATCCATCCATTATCAATATCTGCTTAGTCCTGTGTAGAGTCACAGGGATCTGCTGGAGCCTATCCCAGCTCTCTTCAGGTGAAAGGCAGGGGTTACACCCTGGACCGGCTGCCAGTCCATTGCCATCCACACATAGACAAACATTCATGCACACTCACACTCATTCCTACGGGCCATTTAGAACCACCGATTAACCTGACATGCATGTCTTTGGACTGTGGGAGGAGGCCAGAGTACCTGGAGGAAACCCACACAAGCACGGGAAGAACATGCAAACTCCACAGAGAAAGACCCCTGCTGAGGTTAAAATCACAACATTCTATGTCAGTTTTCTTCTTTTCTAAAGCATTCATCCCTAAATGGGGTTCTGTCGTCAAAAATGCAGCATTTCTCCACAGCGGCAGATGAGTGACCTTTTGGTTTAATCTGAATGTAAACAGCACTCTTTGCTGTAGTCAAGTTAAATGGGAATATAAAGTGTACACATTGTTTCCAGTCACATGAAGAATCTTTACCAAATGCATTTTTTTTCTAAAGTAAATGTTTGTGTTGTATAATTTCTATCTAAGAATAGCTGGACTATGGGCCATATTTTGCCCTTGAGCTGGCTGCAGCCCGTGTTGGCTTAAGAGGAAAAACATATTTATTTCTGTATATAACAGTAATTTCACTGACCAGCTACTCAAGAAAATCAAACAACTTTAAAATGTGCCAAAATAAGGAAGTTTATAAAAATGAATAACTTTGCAGATTATCCTTTTTTTTCCCCCTCTTTCCTGACATTTAAAATTAAACTGGTGAATAGTCAGGCTTCCTATTTTACTTTTTTTAAATGCTTACTTGTTATTAGCCTGTGTGTTTTAAAGTAAGGAGTCTGTTGTCAGTAATGTATCTAAAGCAGTGATTCTGATCTTTATGGGTTTTTGGTCATGAATCATTCTATTATATGGTAATATATGGTCTGTCAGTCATTCTGTTACCTGGGTAACCATTCCTCCAGGCACCTGCGCGTTCCCTCAGGGTTTTTGCTCGGCTTCTTGAGCCAGCCCAGCCTGTTAGAGATACGATGCACATGCGTATCCACACCTAGACAGAAATTTTGACTCAAATAAGAACATTCACATAGTCTCTGCTCAATAATGCATCCCCATGCGACAGTTCTGCACACTAGACACACACTAGACACTAGCCCCCACCGATGCCAGACACTTGGTTCCAAGCGATGTCCATTGCCAGGTGAGCCATTTTAGGTCCAACTCCTGGCAGGCAGACTAGTCCCTCTACACTGTTTGGGATATCTCCTCCAAATTTAGTCTGCAGCATGGCTGATGTCAGCTTCAGATATTTCACCTTATTCTAGGGAGGAGTAGGAGACGGCAGGAGGACAAGTGATACAAGAGGACAGGTTAGTTCTCTTAAGCTCCTTTTTAAAAAAAAAAAAAAAAAAAAAAAAACAAGATGCAGCATATAGCAATAAAGGAAGAACATCTGAACAACTGTTACCCTCCAGAAGCCGACAGGATAGATGAGTTTGCCTAGTGTTTCATCATCAGTGGCAAGTATATTTTCTACAGTGCAGCCGTGTGCTCTGAGCTTCTGCATAGCTGCTCCTGTCACCTGATCCTTTGTCTGACTAGACAGCATGAGTGACACCAGCACCTGGAAACGTCTCACCTGTGAAAAGCACAAAGGGAATAATTGAAACTGTAAATTACATTGAGTTTAAAAAGAATAATATATAGTTTACACCTACATGTGCAGGGGCCTCTGTGTCATAGCATTTTTCTGCTCCCATGTTATCTACAGGGGCATCACGACTGCTCCTCATCTCACGGATAGATTCTAACTGTTTCCTTCCAGTTCTGTGGTTCCCAGTGCTCTGTTTTCATGGAGGAAACACCATCCTCCTCGTCATACTCCATTTTCAGATGTCTTCTCCTCTGCCCATGTTGACATTTCAGTAAACCGTCTGTTTCTGTTTTAATCTGCACAGTGGATGACTGGATGACTTCATGACAACTTCCTGAACAAGAGGAAACAGCAACACAGCAAATTATTATATGGTATACTACTGAGTTGGGACATTTGAACATCCTGTATAGATTATATCAGAAGACATATTTAGGGCAAGCACTATAAAGCAGATTCAACTCATCCAAGGTTTGTTTAGTTGATCTGGCTTAAATGACCCTAACAAATGATGCTAGCCATCACCTCAGTGAGTCAATCAAGGTTTTCTGACTCTGGACAAGGACAGTTCATGTAAAAGGAACAATGAATATAAGACTATTAATGTGGAACTACATTAAAATAAATAAATAAATATATATATAAAAAAAAAACCAACAGCAGAGAAAACAAAAATACTATAATTAGGGCTGGGCAAGTTAACGCGTTTTATCGCGTTAACTCATCAATTTATTAACACCGACATTTATTTTATCGTGCGTTAACGCATGTTGCTCACATGCTTTTGTTTTGAAAAGTGTGTTACTGGGTGCTGCGGAACCAGAAGACAATTGGTAGGTAAACATGCGGACATGGAAAGCGGTAAAAATGTAGCAACTCAGGTAGCAATATTGACAATTCTGTCTAAAAAAAAAACTTTTAAACCCCTTTGTTCAAGACGATCGCATCATTCCTTCATTTATCATCAGTTCTGCTCCATGTGTTCACTGTCGTACTGTTCTTTAGCTGGTTACTTCAGTGCAGCTCCATCTGGTGGCACAGATGTGTAATGACAACAGAAAGTCTATTCCTTGATTATAAAACAAAGCCATTTCTGGGTCACGTAAACCAGACAATAAAATATTAAAAACAAATTCAGTCCCATGATCTGTTTGCAAAAATTGAAATATAAAAAAGCAATTTTTTTTGTTTTTTGTGTTAGATTAAAAAACATAAAAAGTAACTTTTTAGGTTTTTAAATTTTTGATTGACAATTGAAAATGAAAAAAACAAAAAAAAAAACAAATGATACACAGATAATTACGGATTGATAAAGTTACAGAACTTTAACATGGACATTTTCATTTTAAAGTTCTCCTAGGGGAGAACTGCCAAGTTGAACTCCCCGTTAAAATTTCCTGCTGTTACCTCAGAAATTACCTGTTTTAATGTTATGATTGTGGCCTCTAGGTTGTTACGATTTTGTTGGTAGACTCTTTTCACTTTTCATAAAAAAACAGGATGACATTAATGCCCTGGCAGTGGCAATAAGCTTTACTTTATTTGACATTTTTTAAGATGAGATTTACACTAAATATGTGTTACTGACAAGTGTTGATGTTAAAAGTGTTTGAACAACAAATGTTATGGCACTTTAGTTCATATGGCAGCAGAACATTTAAATAAAAGTGACCTTTACACTACTTTTGAATTCATTATTTGATTTTCCGTATACAATGCAATTAATCGTGATTAATCAGGGAAATCATGCAATTAATTGCGATTAAAAATTTTAATAGTTGCCCAGCCCTAATTGAAATATAAAAAAACAAGCAATTTTATCGTTTTTCTTTGTGTTAGATTAAAAAACGAAAAATGTAATAAAATGTCACTTTTTATTTTTTTTTTTTTATTTTTGATTGACAATTGAAAATGGAAAGAATCGATGATACACGGATTGGTAAAGTTACTGAACTTTAACATGGACATTTTCATTTTAAAGTTCTCCCAGATGGAGGATTCGACAGAAACAAGGTTATTTGTAACCACTGACAAGTTGAACTCCCCGTTAAAAGTTCCTGCTGTTACCTCAGAAATTGACCTGTTTTAATGTTATGTTTGTGCTGACCCACAATCATTTTATTGGATTTTGTTTGTAGGACTTTTTTTTTTTTTTTTTTTTTTTTTTTTTATAAAACAGGATGACATTAATGCCCTGGCAGTGGCAATAAGCTTTATGTTATTTTACATTTTTTAAGATGAGATTTACACTAAATATGTGTTATTGACAAGTGCTGATGTTAAAAGTATTATGTTATGGCACTTTAGTTTATATGGCAGCACAATATTTAAATAAAAGTGCATTTTACACTACTTTTGAATTCATTATTTGATTTTGCGTATACAATGCTATTAATCATTGATTAATCAGGGACATAATGCTATTAACCGCAATTAAAATTTTTAATTGTTGCCCAGCCCTAACTATAATCCTAAACTAATACTCATCTCTTTCATAACAACAATCCTTCAGTCAAAATAAAAGTCGAACCAAATGGTTTAATTCTTTTTTTATTTTTTCACATTTTCATTTAACTAAGAGCATTGATTGATTGGGAGACTGTTCCATTAATGTCTTAATCTCTTATTTCATAAGAGATCAACACATAACATAACAATGCTCCAGAACAGATTAACAGATCAGGCAGGAACTTTATTTATTTTCATGTCACAAAGCTGGTTTTCTTTTTAGCAGGATTTCTCCGATGGCAACTGTGCGTCCCTGAATCGCCACCTTAACGTGGTGGAGGGATTTGTGTGCCCGAATGATCCCGGCAGCTATGTTGTCGGGGGCATTTGCCCCTGGTAGGGTCACCCAAGGCAAAGTGGTCCTGGGGGACGGGCCAGACCAAGCGCGATTCATACAACTCTTATGAAAAAAATTAAATCAAGAGCTCGACGTCCCTCGCCCGGGTTAGGGTCACCGGGGCCCCACCCTGGAGCCAGGCCTGGGGGAGGAGCTCGTTTGGGAGCGTCTGCTGGCCGGGCTCAGCCCGAATGGGCTACATGGGTTCGCCTCCTCGTGGGCCCACCATCCGCAGGGAGGGTCATAGGAGTTGGGTGCAATGTGTTTTGGGCGGCAGCCGAAAGCGTGGTCCCTGGCGTGATGATCCCCGGCTGACTAAACTGGCTACTGGGACATGGAACGTTACCTCTCTGCGGGGAAGGAGCCTGAGCTTGTGCGTGAGGTTCGAGGGGTACCGACTAGATATAGTCGGGCTCACCTCGACGCACAGCCTGGGCTCTGGAACTAATCTTCTCGAGAGAGGCGCCGAATGACAATTCAGAGTACCCAGCCGTCTTGGGGGTCCTTGGAAGGGGTGCTGGAAAGCGCCCCTAATGGGGACTCCTTTTTCCTGCTGGGGACTTCAACACTCACATTGGTAATGACAGTGGTACCTGGAGGGGCGTGATTGGGAGGAACGGCCTCTCTGATCTGAACCAGAGTGGTGTTTTGTTGTTGGACTTCTGTGCTCATCGCAGTTTGTCCATAATAAACACCATGTTCAAGCATAAAAGTGTCCATGAATGCACGTGGCATCAGGACACTCTTGGCCGCAGATCGATGATCGACTTTATAGTCGTATCATCTGATCCTTCGGCCATATGTTTTGGACACTCGGGTGAAGAGAGGAGCTGAGCTGTCAACTGATCACTACCTGGTAGTGAGTTGGATCAGATGGCGGGGGAGAATGCCGGTCAGACCTGGTAGGCCCAAACGTGTAGTGAGGATCTGCTGGGAACGTCTGGCAGAGGAACCTGTCAAAAAGATCTTCAACTCACACCTCCAACAGAGCTTCAATCACATCTGGAGGGAGGCGGGGGACATTGAGTCTGAATGAGCCATGTTCTGCACCTCCATTGCTGAAGCGGCTGACCGGAGCTGCGGCCGTAAGGTCGTTGGTGCCTGCTGTGGCGGCAATCCTCGAACTCGGTGGTGGACACTAGAGATGCGCGGATGACGTATATTTTAACCCGCAACCGCTTCTTAAAATCTCTATCCGCCCGCTATCCATTTGCAGGAACGTTTTTTCACCAATTTTCAAAACCGAACCGACCCGCCATCCTTTTTAATAATATGTAAAATATTTTTTCTTATTATTATTATTTGAGTGCTTCAACCGCAACCCGCCCGAATTTAATTAAAGTATTATTTTTTGACGAGTCATCCGCCCGATATGCGGATTATCCGCTCCGCCCGCGGGTGCACGGTTCATCCGCGCATCTCTAGTGGACACCTTGAGTGAGAGAGGCCGTCAGACTGAAGAAGGAGTCCTACCAGGCATGGTTAGCTAGTGGGACTCCGGAATCAGCAGACAGGTATCGGCAGGCCAAGTGGGCGGCAGCTTTGATGGTCTCTGAGGCGAAAACTTATGTGGGAGGAGTTTGGTGAGGCCATGGAAAAAGACTTTCGATCGGCTCCACGGAGATTCTAGCAAACCGTCAGATGGCTCAGGCGGGGAAAGCAGTGATTCACCAATTCAATTCAATTAAATTCAATTCAGTTCAATTTATTTGTATAGCATCTGTTGATTAAGTTGACTTTTTTGAATTTCTGACGGGAACAGTGGCAGGACCCAGAATTTAGGTTAGCAGTGTATTTACACAAACCTACACTGCCTGGCCAAAAAAAAGGTCATACACTATAATATTTCGTTGGACCGCCTTAAACTTTGATTACAGCACGTATTCACTGTGGCATTGTTTCAATAAGCTTCTGCAATGTCACAAGATTTATTTCCATCCAGTGTTGCATTAATTTTTCACCAATATCTTGCATTGATGATGTTAGAGTCTGACTGCTGCACAAAACCTTCTCCATACATCCCAAAAATTCTCAATGGGGTTCAGGTCTGGACTCTGTGGTGGCCAATCCATGTGTGAAAATGATGTCTCATGCTCCCTGAACCAGTCTTTCACCGTTTGAGCCTGATGAATCCTGGCATTGTCATCTTGGAATATAGCCGTGCCATCAGGGAAGAAAAACATCCATTGATGGAATAACCTGGTCATTCAGTATATTCAGGTAGTCAGCTGACCTCATTCTTTGAGCTCATACTGTTGCTGAACCTGGACCTGACCAACTGCAGCAACCCCAGATCATAACACTGCCCCCACAGGCTGGTACACTAGGCACTAGGCATGATGGGAGCATCACTTCATCTGCCTCTCTTCTTACCCTGATGCTCCCATCACTCTGGAACAGGGTCAATCTGGACTCATCAGACCACATGACCTTCTTCCATTGCTCCAGGGTCTAATCTTTATGCTCCCTAGCAAATTGAAGCATTTTTTTCTGATTAACCTCACTGATTAGTGGTTTTCTTAAAGCTACACAGCTGTTCAGTCCCAATCCCTTGAGTTCCCTTCGCATTGTGCGTGTGGAAATGCTCTTACTTTCACTATTAAACATAGCCCTGAGTTATACTGTTGTTTTTCTTCAATTTGATCTCACCAAACGTTTAAGTCAGGGGTGTCAAACTGATCCATGAAAGGGCCGAATTTGTATAGCATCTGTTACAATGTCAATTGTCTCTAGGCGCTTTACACAGACCGAGAGCATGAACCCCGAGCAAATATCATAAACTAAAAATATAATATTGAATCCTAAACAAGGATAATGGCAGGTAAAAAAAAAACTCCTACAGTGGGAGAAAAAAAACTTTAAGCCAAACAGTGGCAAGGAAAAACTCCTCTTTAAGAGGAAGAAACCTTGAGCAGGACCTGGCTCATATGGGGGGACCTTCCTGCTGAAGGCCAGCCGGGTAAAGAAAGAAAAGCGGGGAGACAGGACAGAGAGAGGAGAGCACACAAATGACTAAATATTATGACCACATAAACATAAACAGATATAGGTAGCAGCACTGAGGTGAGATGGTCAGAGGACTAGGTCGCCGGTCACCACACCAGTCGGCACCCTGAACACATCTACACACACAGGTGGAGGTAAACGCTGGGATGGCCAGAGAATGGAACTGCAAGTAAGCATGCAACTCAGAAAACTCTGACCTGCAAACATACAGGCACTGTGTATAGTGGGGTTGGGGTGCTGCTGACCTCGACTGGAGATTTCTTCAGTGGTGGAAGGAATACTTCGTGGACCTTCTCAATCCCACCAACATGTCTTCCATGGAGGATGCTGAGCCTGTGGACTTAGAGGTGGACTCATCCATTACCGGAGCTGAGGTCGCTGAGGTAGTTAAGAAGCTGCACAGTGGCCGGGCTCCAGGGGTGGACGAGATCTGCCCTGATTTCCTGAAGGCTCTGGATGTTGTAGGACTGTCTTGGTTGAGACGTCTCTGCAACATTGCATGGAAATCGGGGGCAGTACCTCTGGACTGGCAGACCGGGGTGGTGGTTCCCCTTTTTAAGAAGGGGGACCGGAGGGTGTGTTCCAATTACAGGGGAATCACACTCCTCAGCCTTCCTGGTAAGGTCTATGCAGGGGTGCTGGAGAAGAGTTCAATCGATTGTCAAATCCCAGATTCAGGAGGAACAATGTGGTTCGGTTCTGGTCGTGGAACACTGGACCAGCTCTATACTCTCACTAGAGTCCTGGAGGGAACATGGGAATTTGCCCAACCAGTCCACATGTGTTTTGTGGACTTGGAGAAGGCATTTGACCGTGTCCCTCGGGGGGTCCTGTGGGGGGTACTCCAGGAGTATGGGGTGCTGGATCCATTGTTACGAGCTGTCCAGTCCCTGTACAAATGGAGTGGGAGTTTGGTCCGCATTGCCGGTTGTAAGACGGATTCGTTTTCAGTGAGAGCTGGGCTCCGCCAGGGCTGCCCTTTGTCACCAATTCTGTTCATAAGGTTTATGAACAGGGGTTCCAGTTCGGTGGTGTTGGGATCTCGTCTCTGCTGTTTGCAGATGACGTGGTCCTGTTGGCGCCATCAAGTAGGGATCTTCAGCTCTCACTGGAGCGGTTCGCAGCCAAGTGTAAAGTGGCAGGGATTAGAATCAGCACCTCCAAATCTGAGACCATGGTTCTCAGTTGGAAAAGGGTAGAATGCCTCCTCCGGGTCAGGAGTGAGGTTCTGCCTCATATGGAGGAGTTTAAGGAAAAAGGAACGGGAGATCGACAGACGGATTGGTGCAGCGTCTGCTGTGGTGCGGACTCTGTACAGGTCCGTTGTGGTGAAGAGGGAGCTGAGCCAAAAGGCAAGGCTCTCTGTTTACCGGTCGATCTTTGTTCCAACCCTCACCTATGGTCATGAACTGTGGGTAGTGAACGAAAGAATGAGATCGCGGATACAAGCGGCGGAAATGAGTTTTCTCTGCAGGGTGGCTGGACTCTCCCTTAGAGATAAGGTGAGAAATGCAGTCATTCGGGGGAGACTCAGAGTAGAGCTGCTGCTCCTTCACATCAAGAGGAGCCAGTTGAGGTGGTTTGGGGATCTAGATGCCCCCCAGACGCCTCCCAGGAGAGGTGTTTCAGGCATGTTCAACTGGGAGAAGACCACAGGGCAGACCCAGGACTCCCACGCTGGAGAGATTATGTCTCTAGGCTGGCCTGGAAGAGCCATGGGGTTCTCCCAGAGGAGCTGGTGGAGGCAGCCGGGGGGAGGGAGGTCTGGGCCTCTCTGGCTGAAGCTGCTGCCCCCGCGACCTGACTCCAGACCAAGCGGCAGATAATGGATGGATGGATGGATGGATGGATCTCTTATTTCATAAGAGATCAACACAAAACATAGCAATGCTCCAGAACAGATTATGATTCCAGCATTAGTTGCCATCGGAGAAATCCTGCTAAAAAGAAAACCAGCTTTGTGACACAGAAATAAATAACTGAGGTTTCATGCAGAGAAAAAAAAATATGTTGGGGATTTTGTGGAGAAACCATATTTGCATTTTTTTCATTTCTTCAATTTCACAGACTCAAGGAAAGACATCTCTTTCCATTGCTTGAAATACAACTGAAAGTTGTATTTGCATCTTTTGGTTGTGTCTCGTAGATGCATGGAACACAAACTTTAGGCGTGTATCAATATTCTTCCATAGATCACCGGCTTCCTCTGCAATGTTGTGCCATGGATCCTGCCTTTTTAATGAATTGGGTTTGGTAGACTCGTGAACAGAGATGTTTGCCATCTTTAATGCTTTAGCTGTTACTCATTGGTTCTTTACCTCATGGAAAAATCTGCGTTGTGCCTTTGAAGTCATCTTGACTGGACACCCACTTTTAGAAAGAGTAACCACAGAACTAAACAATCTCAATTTATTGAAAATTGACCTTAATGTGAACAGGTGGATACCAACTACTCTTGAGCATCTGCCTTCTGAGATCTCCTCTTTGCAAGATCTGCTTCACATCAGTAGGTGCTTCTGATGAACAGAAAACCCAAAAAATGTTTAAATTTGTTTATCTGTCAAAATGGATCTAAACTGCACTACAAAACTAATTTAATTAATTGGACTTTTGGTGTACAAACTACTTCACTTAGCATTCATTTAGGGTTTTAGTTCTTGGTCTCCCTTACTTTTCCTCCAGTACTGTGAATGTTTAATGACTATGTTTGGTAAAGACACCAGAAACTACATTCTTATGTTATTTAATTAAATTCAAAAATAAATTATCAATCCCAAAAGGGAAATTATTTATCAGTTTAAGTGCACTTTGTACACATTGTGCATTATAGTGACATTTATGAAGATTAGATCACATTTTGTAGCAAATGAATGAAGACATTTGTATGAGGAACACACCTTAAACATGGTCATTTGAATTATCCAGCTCTCTGATGTGTGTGCAGCTACATGTTTACAGTAGAGACTTTTCAGAGACCTAGAAGTTCTTACATGCCTAATGTCCTGATGTCTATATAGACCACTTAAAATCATAATGATTAAATTTTGCCCAGGTTTCGAAAAATGAGAATAAAACGTTTTGAATGAATAATATGGCTGACAAAGCCAGAAAAAAAATAAATTTTATTATAACCATGATGCTGTTAGGCATGTAAAAGTAGTACGAATTAAGACGCTTTTATTTTTCAATTCAGTAGAAGTGGATGTGGTGTCAAAGAGATATTTACAATGAAAACAAGTAGATGCAGGTGTATGACATCTTAAAACAGAAGTTACGAATGAAGCCCTCCACCCCTCCATGTCTTTACGCATGCGCAACAGCCATTTGTAAACAACTTCGTGAATAAGTGCGTTTTTTTCTCCATGCTAATACAAATGACTGCGGCAAACTTAGTACCCTGATTTCAACGTAACCTACCGGTTGTTGTTGTGGGGACCGAAGAGGGTCCTTCCTCGGAGACTGTCGCTTCCTCCACCTCCACCTTTACCTTCTCCCCCGCAGAGGGAACCACGTCTCCATCCCTCTGTCTGGCGGTAAGTTTGGACCTCAGATGGCCTAAAGGAGTGCTGCCTGCAGTCCGACTTCCACTCCGTGTGATAACAGATCCGCCCTGCATGAAATACGGAGAGCTCATAGTTAAACTCGGGACTTCATAACAGACCCTCGTGCAACAGCTCGACTTTACGAAACATGGAGGTGGACCTGAAGATGGTTTCGCGTTCGTATGTGGCAAAGAGGAGGCCAGAAAAGCCCACTCCGTTTTATATAAACCATTCATTAGGTTAACTAATAAATATAAGTAAATAAAACATGGCCCTTAATTAAAGCCAAATCAATGCTCTAACAATTGGTAAATAAGAGGCTATTATAGATTAAAATTGCAGTCAGAAATACTTTTCAAGTTTTTAAAGCAGAACTACAAGCACAAAGTCCCGTATCCATGACTACCACTATAACAGCGAGAATAAAAAAAAAATATCCCCTCGTGATGCATAGTTCATCCATCTAAGTGGATAAGAAATCATCAAAATTAAATGCTTCTGAAAAACCTGGACAAGGTTAAATATCTAATCTAAATATCTTGGGAGGCAAAACATGATACTCAATTCTCTTAATGATCTCAGAAGCCACTTGTCTAAAAGGTCCAAACAGTGCAGGACCTTTGTGGCAACACGCAGTAGTGGGTGTTTCTTACGTGCCTTTGCCATACCAATAAAAAAATCAATTAAATTTCTCCCCTCTGGATGCACAAGTATGCCAGGTGCTTTGACACAGTCTTTCCCCATGTATGATTTTATTTTCTAGCTCTAGCTCTGTAAATGGAACCTGATCAGCTGACACTTGAACAGTGGCAGGACCCAGAATTTAGGTTAGCAGTGTATTTACACAAACCTACACCGCCTAGCCAAAAAAAAAGGTCATACACTCTAATATTTCATTGGGCCGCCTTGATCTTTGATTACAGCACGTATTCACTGTGGCATTGTTTCGATAAGCTTCTGCAATGTCACAAGATTTATTTCCATCCAGTGTTGCATTAATTTTTCACCAAGCTCTTGCATTGATGATGGTAGAGTCTGACTGCTGCACAAAACCTTCTCCAGCACATCCCAAAGATTCTCAATGGGGTTAAGGTCTGGACTCTGTGGTGGCCAATCCATGTGTGAAAATGATGTCTCATGCTCCCTGAACCAGTCTTTCACAGTTTGAGCCCGATATATCCTGGCATCGTCATCTTAGAATATAGCCGTGCCATCAGGGAAGAAAAACATCCATTGATGGAATAACCTGATCATTCAGTATATTCAGGTAGTCAGCTGACCTCATTCTTTGAGCTCATACTGTTGCTGAACCTGGACCTGACCAACTGCAGCAACCCCAGATCACAACACTGCCCCCACAGGCTGGTACAGTAGGAACTAGGCATGATGGGAGCATCACTTCATCTGCCTCTCTTCTTACCCTGATGCCCCCATCACTCTGGAACAGGGTCAATCTGGAATCATCAGACCACATGACCTTCTTCCATTGCTCCAGAGTCTAATCTTTATGCTCCCTAGCAAAATGAAGCCTTTTTTCCCATTAGCCTCACTGATTAGTGGTTTTCTTAAAGCTATACATCTGTTCAGTCCCAATCCCTTGAGTTCCCTTTGCATCGTGCGTGTGGAAATGCTCTTACTTTCACTATTAAACATAGCCCTGAGTTCTACGGTTGTTTTTCTTCAATTTGATTTCACCAAACGTTTAAGTGATCGCCGATCATGATCATTGAGGATTTTTTTCCAGCCACATTTCCTCCTCAAAGACAATGGGTCCCCACTATCCTTCCAGTTTTTAATAATGCATTGGACACTTCTTAACCCAATTTTGATAGTTTCTGCAATCTCCTTAGATGTTTTTTCTGCTAGATGCATGCCAATGATTTGACCCTTCTCAAACAGCCTAAAATCTTTTCCACGACCACGGGATGTGTCTTTAGACATGGTTGTTTAAGAAATGAGAAGCAACTCTTTGCACCAGTTGGGGTTAAATAACTTGTTACCAGCTGAAAGATAATTGCCCATGCAGTAATTATCCAATAGTAGGCTCATACTTATTTGCTTAGTAAATCCAGGTGGCAACTTTTGTTTGTGGGGGCTTCTAAGAAAAATGGAATATGATGTGTAAGGGGGCAGAACTCCCACACATCTAGAGCTTTGCAGACATGTCTTTCTCCAGTTATTTTAGTGGAAGCAGACAGGATCACCACTCCACTTGCAGTCAGTGTTCACCTGTTTCTTGTGGAAATAAGTGTTTCCAAGCTGAACTATGGGCTCCCAGCGCAGCATTGTCAGTGTGCTTTGTGTCAAAAATTGGGGAATTTTTAACTTTTCACATTGAAGCGACTGCTGCAAGGCTGCTGTGTGAGCAAGGGCGCAGATGGCACTGGGGACGGGGGGCACATGTCCCCCCCCCAGATTTATATTGATCCCTATCTATTTTTGGACATTCCCTTTTTGTTAGAAGTTACAGTTAAAGTTTCTGTAATGATTTTCTTTATCCTGCTGAGATCAGCAGCTGTTTTAATAAAACATGCAGAAGACATTAAAGGAGCCGTATGTAAGAGATCTCATAAAACGAATCATAAAATGACCCCGATATGTCAACAGACATTTAAAAATCCTGTTCATTTCAAATACTTATGTCACTGACAACAGCACTCAAGCCAGGATATTCCCGTTTAAAAAAGGGAGTTGCAGCCCTCAACTGATGTTGATGTTGTCATTTTTTGTTTTGGCCTGAAGCGCCACCCTCCACCTATCTCCCAATCACGAAGTCAGTAGTGTTTCTACATCCGGGTTGCCAGTTCGGCTCTAATTATCGCAGCAGCCGCTACGAACGTGTTGGATGAAAAAATGTCTAGCTTTCCAAAACCTAAAAGACCTCGTTATGAATCCGAGTTACGTCGTGACAAGGTCCGAAATAAAACAAGGATTTGTATAGGAGATGCTTTTGATAGATGGAGACGGCTGAAAGCGGAGAAGAATTTGAAGACAGACGCCAACGTTGCTGATTTTCTCCTGGACAGGTAAGATTCATAGCTAAATGTTTGGCTAACGCTAATTCACTTGGACAAGGTAACAGTGGTACCTCTACTTACGAACGCCTCTACATACGAAACTTTCAGGTTACGAAACGCCTCAACGGGAAAATATTTCCGCTAGTTACGAAAGATCAAAGAAAGAAAAGATCTTTCATAAAGCATTAAATATAATTAACAGAAAATAAACTTACTGTGTAAGACTCGTCGCTTGCCATGGCAGCCTACGTTCCTGCTGCATTCTGCAGCCGACCTGGCAACCTCTGGTCGGGGAGGAGGGGGAGGGTACACGCCGCTCAACAGTATTTTGAAAGTGACTGCAGTACCAGTTTTGGCCATAATCTTACAAACGGCTCCTTTAAGTTTTGGAGCGTGATTAACATATCAGATAAATAACAGGTTGATGGTGTAAGGCGAGTGTTAACTAGATAAAGGCCTACCAATGTTAATTCAGTTAGAAAACTCACAATTCCAATGACAGCTCAGTCCCCCCCAGTTTAAAAATCCTATCTGCGCCCCTGTGTGTGAGCCTATACTGTTTAGTCTACGTCACTACCTCTCAAGGCCAAACAGTGGTATGATAAAATTGTCCTGGGTTATATACAGGATAAAGAATCGCAGAATAGCTAAAAGACAAGTTTAGATCTCACGTTTTACAAAACCCAGAAAAAATATATACATTTAAAAAACTGACATTAAAGTTTTATTTACGTATTTGTTTTTACATTTTCTCTCCTCGTTCTTTCTTCAACACAGCCACATTGAAACATTTTAAACGTATTTCTCTCGCAGGCAGCCACAGGGCGGCTTGTGAAACCAACAAGAAACCAACTTCAGGAGCGTCAACATAGTTAGCGAACTGGTAGCTAGCCCTAATCGCTGCAAACGTTTTACTTTGAGAAGCTGGTCAAAAAATATTTGTCAGTCAATATATTTACAGTACTATGGAAAACGAGTACTGTGGCTTACTCCTCTGAATATATTTTGCTTTTTATATCTCACGGTACTAAAAAGCAAACGGCCAACAAGCGCACTTGCTCATACTTTTGTTTGGCTTATCTCGCTTGGAACTTCATTTCCCAAGAGCCAGCGCGGTAAACGTGTTTTTATAGGAAGTGTCCCGTGCGATTATTAGTATGTCATCCGGTTGAGGAGTGGAGGACTGGGAACGAGCGTTCAGCAGTAAACACAGAGTTAATATCAATGCATAGACACAGACGGCTGTGTCGACTGCAAACGGACGATGTTGTGACTAAATGAAGCAGAAAGCGACTCGATTTTGCTAAGGTGAGACGGGAAAGAAGGGAGTGGAGGCGGTGTTGTTCGGACTGCCAGACCTTTAATAGTCAGAGAAATGCTAGCCTGCGAGAGGCAATGTAAAACGTAGTTAAGCTTTTCATCAGCGCCATTGTGCATTTCTCCTGACTATGAATTGCTTATGTTGCCTAGTGTTCGTAGATATGACTCCTGGTCACCTTGCACCGAAATGGTGGTAGCTGTTGTTGTTGGAATTAAACAGAAAAGTCGTTGTCTGACAGCTGACCTCCCCTCCCCTCTGACTCTGTCAAGTCCACATGACGACACATTTTTTAAACCTGCCTTCAGGGTTTACACATTTACAGGCTAAAGCTCCAACCTGCACTTCGGGGAAACTAAATGAAAAATGCATATTTTTTCTCATTTATCTACCTATGTATTTATGTAGCTCCACGTGATGGAGCCTTGTTCTTTGAACACTATAGCTAATGGCATAAACCTATTATAGTCATGTATTGGAGACCAATGACCAGGGCTTGGCAATTAATTGGAGATTAATCAAAACCGACATTCAGAACCAGTATTTGTAATCTTACTCATGTCAGTTAAGTAAATTATTTCTCTTCTTTGAAACATGAATTTAATAACCATATGTAGCTGATCTGTTTGTGCTTTATTTCTCTATTTTAAAATCAAAGGTATACACTCTTATTAGTAAAATATCCCAGTTTTAATAGTTGAATTTATTTGCTGCAAAATCCTTATCAGTGATTTATGACGGGGAAAAAAAAAACGATAAAATAATCACTCATTAATTGTAATCAAGATAACTTGTTCAATTAATTGTGATATTGTTTTGACCCAACCCTACTAATGAAATATCCACTTTATAGAGTTACTACATGACAATATGCAGTTCCTTAAAAAAAACACACACACACACACACACAATTATAAATAGCCATTTCTGATCAAGGAATTCTTGCATTTCCATTACTCAAAATTAGCTCTAATTATCCCATATTCTTAGCTTTCTCCAACTCTTATTTATCACTCAAGCACTTCAAGGTGTTAGAGAAAATGGCCATTCAGGTTGTTAGATCAAGACATTCGCACACATTAAGATTTGTAACAGTTGTTACCGTAATAGCTGATCCCTTTTTAAGCAACAAAAGTAAACTTCAGGAAAGAAGGCAAAATTCAGCAAAATCTTAAATGTATTTAAATGTAACCTTAAATGTAATGCATGTTGCAGGTGACCATCCGTCCCAGGCTGCATCGTCTGCTACCCCCTTCAGGCTGGGGCCATGAACAAACAACAGAGCAAGGAGAGTCTTAAGGACAAGGTGAAGGGGATCTTTGGGCTGGGACCACCTCGTCCGCCAAGCAAGCAAAGTGACACTAAAGCATCAGAGTTTATTATTACAACTGATATCATCAAGGTCTGCAGAAGATACTTTCTTAACCTCTATTTACACACTACTTTTGAATTATTATCCTACCTTTCCTGACACTGATCATGGCCTACCTGGCACTCTTCATGTATTTTAGGAGTTGCACCCAGATTGTGGTCTGAGCAACCGCGTCCGCACAATGAACCACATCTGTGATCTTGCCAAAACGAAAAAATTTGAGGAGGTGAAGATTTTGAATGTGTTACATGTTAGTTGTTTGTGCAACATCAACATATGTAATCTCTGATATTAAGATCTGTTTGCTTGTGTTGTTCAGCATGCAGTGGAGGCTGTATGGACAGCTGTGGAAGACATGTTGATGCCAGAGCAGCCACCAGAGGCCAGACATGCTGTCCTGCAGCTTCTTAGGGCCATTATACAGGGACAGGTATAAACACACATCACACACATTTTATTGCATATACAAAATATATTCATAAAAAAAAGATGTAATAAAATTGTATTTTTCAGGGTGAGCGACTCGGCCCTCTGAGAGCCTACTTTTTCAAGGTGATCAGAGACTATCAACCATGCAACGAGGACCTCTCAGACAGACTGGAAGTGTTCAAGGCATTAACTGAGAATGGGAAGGACATTACATACCTGGAGGAGGATATAGGTAAAACATTTAAATGCACAATGGTCTTTGTTCTTGAACTGCAGAAATTGTTTTTGGACTTTTGACTGACTAAAAAAAAAACTATTTTCAGGGAAGCTAAGAAAAACACTATAACTTTTTGTGAAACAGGGATTTACAACAAGAACTGACTTCTTTAGGCACTGCCAAAGTTATGGACTATCACATCACAACTGATTAGCTTCAACGTGTGATCATCATCCTCTTTTTATAGATCATCTTTGTGTTAGGATTTTGTAATTCTCCAGTTTGTTTCTAATTTCTTTCTGTATTTTTAGCACAGAAAAGTTTATACATGTTAGTCTTGAGAATGTCCTGTGCTCAAGCTCTATGAATTTTAACTTATCTGACAAATCTGGGATTTGATATTCAATCTTATGAACTACTTTGGCAGTTGTGTTTGTTACTGCGAGTTCATTGTTCATTGAAACACTGTGAAGTAGTTATACTTTGTGTTTTCTTAACCATTAAGAAAACACTGTATTATTAATTTTACATTATTTTATTTCTTGGTCTCTCTCAGCATGCTTTGTTCTCCTGTGGATGGACATAGGCCTTACCTCCGACTTTCTCCATGTTCTTGTAAATCTGGTTAAGTTCAACAGCTGCTATCTGGACCAAAACATCTCTATTATGGTTCAGTAAGTCGCACATAAGTAGATACCATTTTCTCTGACTTTTCTGTCTCCACTCTGGCTTTGCTCTGGCAGTGCAGGAGTCACTGGGTGGTGACTCTGTCTTGATTGGCAGCACCTATGAAGGTGTACAGAAAGTTGGATTACGTACTCGGCAAGAACAAAGGTATTTGTTCTCTTTCCCAGGAATGTGAGGAAAAAAATAACATAATTATTTTCTTCCAACCCTGGTTTTTGAGTTCTTGCAGCTTATTCTTGATGCAACTGGGCAGAACTTTTTTTTTATCTTGTGTGGTGTCCAACAACTATTGTGTGATTGTTCAGAAATTTGAAGTGGTCGTGGTTAATGTGGAAAAGTGGAAGTTCATTGAGGACTTCCCAACAGTTTTGCACTTGAGTTTCTCTTGAAGCATGAAGAGTCCTGGCAAGAATCAACTTTGTTTTTGTTCTTGGCCCCTCGAGAAAACAAGGAAATTTCTCTGTTCCTGTCGAGTATGTATCCAATTTTAGAAGTATGCATGTTGAAGCTTGTAGGGACGCCACCACTCTGGGAACATTTACATGTTCAGCAGTATTCCGACTGTTGACCCACATTCAGTCCTTCTGTTCCACTGCTGTGTTTGCATCCATTAAAAAAATGAGTGCCTTTACCTGTGGCGATCCTGTTCTGCATCAACTCAGCTGATGCTAGAGCATACATTGTCAGCAGATGGGTGGCAAGATGCTGTGAAAGCTTAAGTAGGAAGTATTAGCGCAGTTAAGAGGTATACAACATGTTTACGCTTTGTAAGATCAGAATACTCCACATACCTGTTTCAGAGAGCAGGATATGTGCAAAGTCCAGAAGTATGTTGAAGCTGAAGTTTGATAAATTCAGAGTTTTCCATTCTACAGAATGAGGTAACTTAACTCTAATAAAGAGGATTAAGTCAAATCTATTTCATAAACAGAGGTAACTTATACTTGGGGTCTTGCATGACCTGGTCGAGAGTAGATTTTGTTCCACGAACCCTGGGTAAAGAGGTTGCGATCTGCATTTATGTCAGGGAAGTAAATAAAGGACCTAAATAGATAACTTGGCAAAGCCTACCCTAATGAATTTTGTTAGGTTGTTAGGCCCACCATTTTTCTGCATAATTGCATAGCCTTTATTAATCGCTCATCCAGGGTGAACCCCTGCCTTTCACCTGAAGAAAGATGGGACCTACATAGGACTAAACGTGTGTGTATGTATGTACATACATATATTATATATATATATATATATATATATATATATATATATATATATATATATATATATATATATATATATATATATATATATATATATATATATATATATATATATATATATATATATATATATATACACACACACACACACACATATGTATATGTGTGTATGCATATATATATATATATGTATACACACATATGCAAACCTTCGTTTACTTGGCATTATCATACTTATATTTGACAGTGCCAACGCTAAACCCCTGATTTTAAACTGGGAGACTTTAAACTGTAAGAGTCCCTGAGATGAGTTTCTCCTTCCAGGTCCTATCAACTTTGAATTGCTTTTTTAACTTAGTTTGTTGAACCTCCTTTCAGAAAAAGGGCCCGGAGCATGCTGTTAATATGGCAGTGCCTGTAAGGCCTTAATGGGGCCGATAGTGGAATATTGCTGTACATGTCGGAGTACTTTCTTTCTCATTTTGTTCACTTTCTGCTCAACATCAACTGAGTTTAATTGTATATTTTTATGAAGTAAAATTCCATATTATCAGAAATTTTGCCTCAGTCTTCAGTGTGTGTGTGTGTGTTTGTGTAGCTGCCCAGGAGGCAGGTTTTAACATGTTATTAACCCGTTGTGTTGTCTTTAGGAAAATCTGCCTGCTGTGCAATAGAACAACATCATCAACAGATATTGAGGTTGGTGTGTGACCATTGACTTCAAAGTAAAAAAAAAAAAAAATATATATATAGTTAAATTTTTTTTTTTTTTTTTTTACGATTTTCATTCATTGCAATCGCTCTCTGCTCCAAGGTCCTCTACCTTCTGCTGTTGTAGTACACTGTAAAAAACTTAATCTCCAATTCTGTTTAACGTAATTGTAATGGACCTAATTATCATACATAACATGCTTGATGAATGCCTATTATTTACCTGTGTTTCCAAGTAAACTGTTCTTTTAATACATCTAAAGCCACAAAAGGGCAATAATCTTATTTCATTATTGATTCACTGATTTTCCTATATTTCAATTAACTTTAGTTCAATTTCTTTTTTAATTTTTTATAAAGCGTCTGTTCAAATGTAACTGCTTTTTAGAGACCCAGAGCAAATACTATCAACTACTAGTGTTATTATTAAATCTTAAGTAAAGAAACAATGACAAGTAAAAAACCTAACTTAAAGTAGTGCGGTAGTGGTTTACATGCTTACATTTTCTAAAGGTATTGACATACTGAGGTGTCATTTGCAGGGTTTAAAATATGCTCAATGCCACATAGCTGAGTTTGGATAAGAGTTTATTGATGGTTCTTAACAGCTTCTCTGTGCATGCTGTATTTGTACAAAGGCAAAGTATCTTGTTAAGTTTATATAATTCTTAAAATATATGGCTTGACTGTGTGATGCTTAGTTAAAGGAGTAATTGAATGTCTAATTTATTAATTACTTCACATGCTTCTCATAAAATGTTGCATTAAATAAACACCAGTACTCATGAACTTCACTTAAAAACAAACAAAATAAGCAAAAAGTTCAGAAGTGGTTGTTTTTGTGATGTCCAGGTGGCTCTGCAAGTGCTGGATGCTGTTGTGTGTTACAACTGCCTGCCTTCAGATTCTCTTACAGTCTTCATCATCACACTCTGTCGTACCGTCAATGTTAAGGAGTTCTGCGAATCCTGCTGGAAGGTGAGACAAGAACATACACACACAATTAAACACAAGCAAGATTGTTTGAACGACCATGATTCATGACTAACTCGTCTGGCCATGTGTTGTTGTGCTCCTTTATTTGTCTTCAGCTGATGAGGAAGGTTCTGGGGACTCATCTTGGCCACAGTGCTATTTACACCATGTGCCGCATTATGGAAGAGAGGTAGTGTCTCTTCTTACATAATACATAATTTCTGTGGCAAGTTGTAGCTGTTCTGTTCATGTGTGTTTTTAACCACCAAAATTTCAACCAGAGTGTACATGGAGGATGCACCATTGCTGAGAGGAGCAGTATTCTTCGTTGGAATGGCACTTTGGGGCGCGCACAGGCTCCCCGCCCTCAAAAACACACCAACACTTGTTCTACCATCTTTCTGGAAGGTAACGTCTGTACACAAGCCAGCATTCTCGCAATCATCCTCTCTTAAAGACAGACATTTGAAAGGAAAGTTTATTATTTATGTTTATTTGGCCAAAATGTGAGAAGGTAGCAGTATAAATGTGCTCTGGTGAGAAAATGTGATTAGTTTGCTTGTGTGTGTTGGAAATCAAGCTGCTGTGTAAGTGTTGCAGTGCTGGTTCAGCTGAGTTAGCAAATAGGTTTCTGAGTACCTTCACTACAGTCCAGAGCCATTCAACTTACTGATTTAAATGAGCTATGCTCTTCTAAAAAGATTCCTAGGGCCCTATGGAATCCGCGATCACGGAAACGTGGATGGAATCGCAGAATTGGAGATTTAAAATGGAATTAACTTTAAATGCGCAATATAACAGAACTGAACGGGAATTTGCGTAAACTATCAGCTATGGTAAATATAGTTTTTCTGTTATCAGACACATAGTTTGTCATGACATACATGAACTAGAAAAGCACTCGGAGAGCGCAGACCTCCGCCAAGCACCACAATTGACCCATATAGCGATTTACAGATTACGATAAAATCCGCCTTCTGGATCAGATCCAGATCAGCCTTTGACATTTGATAGAGGTTTCCATTGTCAATCCCTGAGTACAATTTCATGAGTTTGGGCAATAATTAACGGAGATATTGAGAAACCAAATTTTTGGCCCCATTGACCGCAATGTTATCGAAAATTTGAAAGTGATCCAGAATCCAGGATTTCTTCCAGATCACACCCAAAATGAAATCAGTTCTTCCTATTCACATTTCTGACAACTCCTGAAAATTTCCTCAAAATCCATCCATAACTTTTTGAGTTATCTTGAACGTAGACAAACAGACAGACAAACATTACCTCCTTGGCGGAGGTAAAAATGTCAGGTACAAGCTAAAACGATTAGTTTACTGCTGTTGCAATTTCTTTCTTTTTTGCACTTTAAATGGATTTTACCTATTTGCATTATTTTTTTTCTTAGTTATTTATTACATAAAAAGAACTTTTGAATTTTTTTTTGTCAAAAAAACCGAATGTTTTGTTGGACACAATATGTTTAAAAGAATGAAAACATTATAGTTTACAGTTAGAATTGCATAAATTGTCTATATTTCATTACCTTATATACTGTCTTGGGGTTAAATTTGCATAAAATGGTTAAAACGGAATTCTCAGAAATTAAAAACCGAATAACCGAATAAACCGAATAAAAAAATTAAAAAGGGAATTTGAGAAAAAATAAAACAGATTTCTTAGGGCCCTAGATTTCCACAAAGAGAGGAATAAATTGCCAAGATAGTGAGCTCTATATGCTACTTGAAGGCATCCAAGTTGGGTTTTACTTTGTGTTACTCATGCTAGTTGTGGACTAGGATTCTACTTCTTGGATGTCAAGTGTTTACATAACACCTTTATTACACCTTTATACTGAAACTACATTAGAAATGTAGGCTTAGTAAGGAGCAAAGTAAACATTAAACTTCCTTTACTGTTATAGCTGTTTAAAATGCCATTCTTCCTCTTTGCACCATGATGCATCTGCTTGTGAATGCTGTAGCGTCGAGCATATGGCATGAAATTGGTCTATTTTTATGTCTGTAGTTTCAGTATGTAAACAATATTTTCTACATTGTATAACTAGGTTAGGCTGAATCTAGATTTAGGACTTGAAAAAAACATCATAAAAGGAAATAATTTAAGATAATACTCTGAATCAAATGTGGTAAACTGGTGGCTCTTGCTGTCTGACTTGTGCCACTTAGGCTATGTCATGTGCCAATGAGGTGGTGTCCTATGAAATCGTCCTCTCCATCACCAGACTGATCAAGAAGTATGGCAAAGAGCTGCAGGCGGTCACATGGGACATCCTGCTGCCTATCATAGAGCGACTGCTGCAGCAGATTCAGGTACATTCATACATAACTGACATGTAAAAGCACATAAGCATTATGCAGAATATTTTAAAAACATGTGGAAGAAATGGATGGGTTCTTGTTTGACTAAGTGGTCTGTATTTTGTAATGTTTTAGACAATTGGCAGTGCAGAGCTGAAGGCCATCGTCTACGAACTGTTCACCACAGTAGAAGAGCTGTATGAACAGAATGGTTATCATGGCCCAACAGACTGGTTCTTCAATCTGGTGGAAAAATGTGCTGACAAGAGACCTGTTAGTGCTTTGAGTGTATCTTCTGGGCTGTCCTGCGTCATCTACTTCTTTCCCACATTTTTTTTTTAACTTCTTTAATCTTTTTGTGTGACAGGATGCATCAGTGCTGACCCTCATATCTTATAGGGCACAGTCTATCCAGCCTGCCAAGGATGGCTGGATTCAGAGCCTTCATCGCCTCATGGAAAAATTCTTTAGGTTGGATTTACGCACATATAGTGTTTTCTTTTGTGTCACTTATAACAGGCATCCTTTTTCCACAGTATTTTAATCATCCTTGTCCCACTCTCTCATCTTGGTGTCACTCTGAAGAAATGAGTCTCGTAGTGTAATAAGGATTAAAGTGCTTCATATCCTGTCCTTTGTTCTCAGTACCAACCGACAGCTTTATGAGGTTTGTGTGCGCGCGCACACACACACACACATATATTAATTTTTTTTGTGACTCCAGTCCCCCAGTAGATAAAATAGGAGTTTGAAAAGTTGTTTCAGCTTTTTTGCCTTGGCCATTTGAAATTTGGTATTTAGAAAATGGACATTTATCACTTTAGTGATTCTGACTGTCTTTGTTTTTGAAGTGTGATAAGTTTTGCTTCGATATCATTTTCTTTGATCTATAACGTATAAAGATGAATAAAAATTACATATTTCTCTCTCTTTTCCTCCCCAGGATGAGCTGATTGAAATGGTTGTAATCCCTCAGCTCAGTGGGATAGCTGAAGACAGGGATCACGCTGTCAGAAAACAAGCTACCCAGCTTTTGGTAGACCTTGCTGAGGGTTGCAACACACACCACTTCACCAGCTTGCTGGATGTTATTGAAAGGGTATACACAAGCAGAAAAAAAAATCCAACTTTAATCCTCAAAGAGTGATTTTATTTCTTGTTGATACAGTAAAGATGAGATGAGTTTCGTGTTTCCTTTCATTCTAGGTCGCTAGTCGTTCTCTGGCATGTCTGGGGCCCTTGGAGGTTTCTGAAAGAGACCCCACTGCAGAGTCTCCAATGGATGATGTCAGGACTGCTATCTTAGGCCTGTTAGAAATCCTGCAGGTAATGAACATATAAACTTTTTAATTTCGTAGTTAATACCCCCTCTTAATCCAGTGTTTTTTTTTCTTTAAAAAATGTTTTTAAATATGATAAAAAAGTGATCTGATTGTAGTCGGCTTTAGTAATAGGCAAATGCAATCTCAGTCCTTGTCACTGTTTATTTACCAAAAATGACACCAAAAAGAAAAAAAAATTGAGTTAGTACCCATTTATCTGGAAAAAAAAAAAAAAAAAATCCCACAGGCAGCAACTGGCTGCAGCCAGTTCTTCACGCCTTGATGAACTGATCACCTGGAAGTGTGCAGACCTTTTTAAAAGAGGCATTATGGCAGCTTAGTGTTCTGGAGCATGTTTGACTGCACTGCAGTATCCCCTTATTACTTTTTTCCTCATAGATCATAGTTCACCACTAGCCCTCTAGGTTTTGATGACATGTTGAGTAGTTCTTGATTTAATTTTAGTAACTATAGCAGTTAGTCTCCTTAGTAGTTTTGTTTTCTTAGTGCAAACGCATGCTTTACAGTCCATAATAATTATCTATCAGTGTGTCCAGATTTCAAGTGAGTGGAATAATTTTTTTAGTATTACTGTTTAAAAATAAACAAAAACAATTATATAAAAATCGACGTTATTGGTCCCAAGTGTTGTTAGCTTTTTTTATGGATTTGAAATTTGAATTATAAAATATGAATTTTAAATTTGATAAGTCTCTTTTTGTTTTTGTCTGCTAGAGCAAACTTTACAGCCTGCCAGCCAGTCATGCAAGTCGTGTTTATGAGATGCTTATCAGCCATCTGCAGCTTCACTACAAGAACAAGTACTGTTCAACTATCGCTTCCACTATTAGACTACAGGTGAGCCTCATCCTTTTTCTTTGTGTACTTGTTAACCCCCGACTGCATTTATAATGTCAGTACCCATAATTTTCTCTTTCAGGTGTTTGACTTCTTCCTAATGATGCGTGCAGACTCTCTTCACCGTATAGGGGTTCCCAACAAGGATGGAGCCTTCAGATTTAGTCCTTACTGCTACTGTGATACAGGGTGAGAACACAAACACATTTATTTTCTCACAGGCTCACTGTACTTGAGTCAGCTCTGTGATAACAAAACTGCAACAACACTATAATTTGTTTTTTCAGTGACCCAGAGAAACGCCTCTGTGACAAGAAGCCGACAGGTTCCACGTCTCCTCCTGCTGGCAGTCCTGCACCTGCTGCTGCTCCTCCAGCTTCAACAGCCTCAATACGTTCTGCTTACCTTCCCTATGCACATGCCTTCAGCATTTTACTGCAGTGCCTCAAGATGGTACACTTAAAAAATGATCTAATCACACACTGCACAACACAGAGATCTTATTCTTCAGATTATCAGGGCAGGATGAAGTTACAATTGTTTGGAAAAGTAGCTCGACATTTTATTTATCCCACATATGGTGAGATAAATAAAGTGTCTTCCTCCCTCCCTACCTTCTTGCCTGTTGGGTATTTTGACAAGGAAACTATTGATCAACCTCCTGATGTAAGTGATAATATTAAATAACAACATGAGGAAAAAAAAAACATTATTTACTTTTTATTAGTTATTGAATAAAAACATCAACAGACGTTGTAGTCCACACTTTCTGTAATTCTCCATCTGTTTGCCCTGCAGAATTATTTCAATCAATCAATCGATCTTTATTTGTATAGCGCTTTTCATGCAAGAACATGCAACACAAAGTGCTTTACAGAATTAAAAACAATTATTACAATAATTTAAATAAAAGATATATAATCCTGTTGAAAGTATCACATGCATTATCCTCATATGATGTGCCATTTATAGTTGAATCAATAACTTCTTTCACATAGCCTTTTCAAGAAGGCATGAAAGCATACTTTGTGAGACAGATTGTTATAAGAACTGTTGTTGTGAGCTGGCAGGAGGGGTGATCACAGAACAAAGTCAACTTGTGTGCATGAGAGAGTCTGCACTGAAATATGCCACAGTAAACAACATGCTGTTGGATATTACCCTTTACACTTGGCAGCAGTGGTATAGTATTTGAAGCCACAGACTGAGACAACACCAACCAGTTATGTATGGTTCATTGTGAAGATTGACATTGGTATAGAAAGGGGTCTTCTTGGGGACATCATAGCCTAAACCTTTTGAGGGTGGCCATAGCTCAGAAGGTGGTCCTGCACATATCAAAATGTCCTGTGACCCAAAGGACACTTTAACATGGATAGTTTTATTGCCAAACGTTAGGTGTTTACCTACCTGGCCAGTATATGAGATGTTTTGGTGTATGCAAGGCTTGGATGATTAACCAACCAACTTTGGAGGAGAGTTAATTGCATTGTCATAAGGCAGCAGGTGAAACCTGATGCCATATCCTCTATTTAACGTTTCCACCTGTTTAACATATACAGCATCTTTCATCTCCCTCTCTGTTGGATATGTACATCACTGTTCCAGAGTCCCTTATCCTTAAGATGCAGGTAGAATGCTATGTCTTCTCTGTTTGACAGCCATTTTTAACTTGAATAATGTGACCAAAGTATCTTTTATTTTTGGCCAGGTAGTTGGGTAAAGAATTTACATTTGATAACAACACACAGGATGGATGGTTGGTTTAATGACTTGCCATGAGTCTTCAACAAGTCAGAAGAATAAATGCTCAGGACAATCCTCAGAACAGGGAAAGTCTTCAGGAACCAAGAAAAGAGGTCCAGTTGTTTTCTTTCTCAACATGTAGGGTTTATTTGACCTGGATGAGCGACAATCTACACCGGCGTGTAGGTGGATGAGCCTGTAAGCTGTAAAGGCACTATAGAAATGTGGGGCATTGTCTGTCATAACATTTCCATCACCGGTCTCTTAAGATTTTTATGATTCTACTTTCCTGAAAATTTCTGTTAGACATGTCAGTTGTCTCTGGGGTCAATCAGACATCTCATGTACACAATTCTCTCCAAAATCCCTGATGTTTGCCCATAGGTTAATTAGAATTTTGTAGTTTCTCTCCAAGACATTTCATGGACAGGAAAAGCGTTTCCTGGCATGCCTTATGCCTTGTCTTATGCAGATCAAATGTTTGAAATCTTTTTTTCTTAATATGGACATTCTTTGTGCTTAGACCATGAGGACAGTAGGATCCTTTATAGATGCACTGAAACAAATAACTACAATTATTTATTATTATCCTTGTTTAGTATTCAATATTATATTTTTAGTTAATGATATTTGCTCAGGGAACATGCTCTGGGTCTCTGTAAAGCGCCTAGAGACAATTGACATTGTAACTGACGCTATACGAATAGAATTGAATTGAATTATTTCCTTGCTGTTTTTAAAGATCTCAGATGTGTTTTTTTTCTCTTGTAGGAGACAGATTGGAAGGTACTGAAGCTTGTTCTTGACAAGCTGCCTTGGACACTGCAGTATAAAGTATTGCTGCTCACTTCACCATGCAGCTTAGACCAGCTCTGCTCCACACTCTGCTCCATGGTATAACACATTTATACAAACACAAACCCACAAACTGTGCAGTGGTTAATGATACTACAGTGAAGTGACATACAGTTTCAACTTGTTCGTGTGTAGGTGACAGATCGTCTGATCTCTGAGCGTTTGAAAAAGACCCCAGAGGGCTTTTCGCGTACAGATGTTCAGCTGGCAGTGGTTCCCGTTCTTACAGCAATAACCTCTTACCACAACTACTTGGAGCAGTCGAGACAGGTATGGTGAAGGAGTCAGGTATCTGTAAAAATAAAATACTACATGTGCAGTCCACTGCAGGTATCAAGGGTGTTCTGAAATGTAAATATGAGTTTTCATCTGGCATTCTCTTACTCCCCCTGCAGAGAGAACTGGTTCAGTGCCTCGAGAATGGTCTCATTTACCGCTGTGCCAAGCAGTGTGTGGTGGCCCTAACAATGTGTACGGTGGAAATGCCAGATATCATGATCAAGCTCCTCCCTGCTTTCATCGTCAAGCTTACACACATTTCTGCAACAGTTGCCATGGCATCTCCTATGCTTGAATTCCTCTCTAGTGAGTGTTCAGTGCTCATCTCAATACCCTTTTTCTTTTCTCACATCAGAATTTTCTGTTGGGAATGAAAGACTAACGTTTGACACTTGGCATCATCTGGTGTGTTTCACAGCTCTGGTGCGCCTGCCCCATCTGTATGCCAACTTTGTAGCTGAGCAGTATGTTAGCGTATTTGCTATCTCACTGCCCTACACCAACCCATCTAAGTAAGTGCTCATACCAAACACGTATTCTCAGCTGCACATACACTCTCTGACCTTTTATATGTCTTCCTTTCCCATCAGATTTAACCAGTATATTGTGTCCCTGGCCCACCATGTAATTGCCATGTGGTTTATTCGCTGCAGGCTTCCCTTCCGCAAGGACTTTGTTCAGTACATCACAAAGGTGCATCACTGTGAATCACAAAATATTGCTTCCAACCTTGTAACTATGTTTTTCATTGTTTGTTTACTGAACCAGACATTACAGAAAATAGAAAAAACGCAGTACAGAGAGTTTGCAGGAGTTCATATTCTTCTCCACCAGATCTTCAGTGTGAATAGAAATAAGCCAGAGCTTTGTCTGTTTATCTGTTATATCCCTTCATAATTGTGTTGAGCACCAGGAGATTATCTGTTTGAAAGGATTTCTTATGACTGGAAATGTTTTGGAGTGCTGCTTGGTTAGAGCAATATTCATATGTATGTGCAGTGTAGAAACAACATACTGACAAATTATTACCTGCACACATGCTCACTTGCTAGGAATTATCCTGACAATTATTGTCTTTTTTTTTAATTATCTTGTACATGGGCTCTTTCTCAGAATTTAGGGTCTTTTGCTTTGTTGCTTTTGGAGTTGAGTCTAAACAAGGCCTGGCCCAAAGTATTGCTAAAACGACAACATAACCACTCATTCGGATCTCCTTGAGTAAGGTTGGTTGAGTGACCTAGAAGTGTGGCCTGGTGTGTTTACCTGAAAAGACACTTTTGTATTTTTTTTTTCCCCAAACAACCCAAGTTCCGGTAGAGTCTTTCAAATCACGTAAGCCAATATTTTCTTCACAATAGAATATAGATGATATAACAAATGTTTAAATTTTAAAAAATGTATGCCCAAAATGAGCTCATTTCAAATGTGATGTCTGCTACAGGTCTCAAAATAGTTGGGACAGGGACATGTTTACCAGTTTACCATGGTGGATTATCTCCTCTTCTTTTCAAAACAGTTTAAATGTTCGAGGGTTATGAATTCCTAGAGTTTTGTTGTTGGAATTTGGTCCCATTCTTGTCTGATGTAGGTCTCCAGCTGAAGAGTTTGTGGTCATCTTTGACACATTTTTCGTTTAATGATGCTCCAAATGTTCTCTATAAGTGGAAGATCTGGACTGCAGTCAGGCCAGTTCAGCACCCAGACTCTTCTCTGATGAAGCCATGCTGCTGTAATAGCTGCAGTATGTGGTTTAGCATTGTCCTGCTGAAATACACAAGGCCTTCTCTGAAATAGTCATCTAGAGGGGAGCATATGTTGCTTTAAAATCTTTATATACCTTTCAGCATTCATAGTTCCCTCCAAAACATGTAAGCTGTCCATACCGTATCCACTTATGCACCTCCATACCATCAGAGATGCTGGCTTTTGAACTGAACACTGATAACATGCTGGAAGGTCTCCCTCCTCTTTAGCCCAGAGGCCACGGTGTCTATGATGACCAACAAGAATGTCTAATTTGGACTCATCTGACCATAGAACACTTTCCCACTTTGAAATAGTTCATTTTAAATGAGTCTTGGCCAACAGGACACGATGGCACCTCTGCATCATGTTCATGATAGAGCTTTAGTTGGCATCTGCAGATTGTGTTTACTAACAGTGGTTTCTGGAAGTATTCCTGGGCACATTTAGTAATGTATTTGACACAATCATGCTGACGAGTGATACAGTGTCGTCTGAGGGCCTGAAGACCACGGGCATCCAATAAAGGTCTTCAGCCTTGTCCTTTACGCAGTTTGACGTTGAGAAACATCTGCTCATCTTCGAGAGATTCTGCCTCTCTAAGACATCCCTTTTAATAGCTAATCATGTTACCGACTAGGAATGCAACGGTACTCAGTAAAATACAGTACGGTTCGGTACGACCTGCACGGGACACGGGGCGCTTTTATGTCCCGCGGTATTTATGTTTCAATAACTTTGCATTTGACTTGCACGTGAGCGTGCGTGCCTTTTAGGCAACAGGCCGCCACTGCATGTCAATGTCCACTTGCCTCCGCTCACTCACAGTGACCAGCCTATCACACTTTGGCTGGTTGGCTGCAGGTCATAGACGCAGAAAAAGAAAAAAAAAAAACAAGCAGTCATGGCCAGCGGTAGCGGAGAAATTGGTAAAAACTTTTTTTAATCACCGGTGTGGGAGCATTTTGGTTTTGCTGTTGAATACACCGGCGAGGGAGTGAAAACAGTTAACAGAACCCAATCTTCCACCTCCCTAAACCAGGATCTTACCTGCGTAAGATCCAGTTGTTACAGTTGTGCGTCTTGGCGCAGCTGATGTGCTTTTTAAAATACTGCAGAACTAACCAGTGGATGCGCATTTAAAGATCACAAACAATTAATGTTCCTGTCCCTCCTCGACCACCAACAGTTTCAGACATATCGGAAATAAATTCCCGCATCCAACCTTTTCCAGCTTGACACCAGAGACAAAGATCTCCTTGGTTTCCTCCACAGCAGACATCTGAATGAGAGCTTGCCACAGCTGCACATTTATTCCATTTGGACGCACTCTTTTACGCGCCGACATGCGAGTTGCGCTTTCTGCAAACTCGGTATCTTGCGATTCGCAGTTTTAGGGTAGCGGGTGGTCTGAAACTGTACCGAATCCGTACCGAAACCGTGACACAAAAATCACGGTACGGATCGTACCGTGAGCCACCTGTACCGTTGCACCCCTATTACAGACCTGATATCAGGATTAACTTGGTTAGCTGCTAGATGTTTTCCCAGCTGAATCTTTCTTTAAAATTAATTGCTTTTTCAGCCATTTCTTTCCTCCATGCCAACTATTTAGTCCTGTAGTCCTGTACCAGGCATCAAATTTGAAATTAACTCATTTAGTTGATAAACGTGTAACATTTTCCAGTTTAAACATTTGTTATGTTATCTACGCTCTGTTGTGAATTAAATACTGGCTTATTGATTTCAAAGTCTTTTAGTCTTCATTTTATTCAAATTTCAAAAACATCCTAACAAAACATACAAAACATACAACCTGGAATTCAGGTTGTATATTTTGTTGTATTCAAGACATTTTTGGACTGCAAGCTTTGGGGAAAAAAAGGGGTGCACAACACCTTCCCATGAGGTTATGTGGGGATTGTGGATTTGGTTATTGATACTTTGTTCTCCTGGGGTCCAGGAAGAATAGCTGCTGGGTTTGGGGCCTTGTTCATGTTGCGTGTGCCAACGTACCTTCTCTTATTTGATCCTGTTGCACACCATAAACTGCTGTTTAGCAATGCATCTTTTTGTCTCTAAATTTATGTTTGTGGTTTTTTTTTTTTTTTTTTTTGTTTTTTTTCCAGGGTTTGCGTTCCAACGCCCTGCTGCCATTTGATGACAGCCACGAGCAAAGCCCCTTTCGTGCCCGAAGCACCAGCCTCAATGAAAGGCCCAAAAGGTAAAGCACAATTCACATTCATCTGATGTAGAAACCAGCAGCACCGCACTGCCTGTGTGGTCATTGTTGTGTTTCAGGGTTTGGGGTTGCTAAGGTAACGCCAGGTTCAGCATGACAAATACTTTAGCGTGATAGCTGCAGTGACTTCAGGTTGCCATGGTGATCATTAGTTCTTTAAATTCATTTATTCATGCTTCTAACAGTTTGAAATTTCTTTCTGTCACAATTTGTGTTTATTTTCACTTCTCATACCGATGACACGTGGACATGAAGCAAACCCCCCCCCCCCCATGTAATTAATTTTTTTCCCCATATTGCTCAGGTGTTTTTTTTTCTGTCTCTTATCATATACCTGTGTCTTTGTAAAAGTATACATATGGTAATGGCATTAGGAAAGAACTATAGTAAGGACTGTAGTTTGCTTCCTTTTGTCACGCTGACATGTAATGGATAACATTAAACACATATTTGACACGTACCCAAAGAGAAACATATTTCATTCATTCAGTAAACCTTTCTCAGAATGGTGTTACTGACTTTGTTAGGGTTTGACGGTTTGCTGTCCAGCTCTTACTGGAATTGACTTTTGATGTTATGGTTAAAGCAAGATGATCATTAAGGTTAAGTGATAAAAGAGAAAAAGAAGGGACTGAACTGAAGTCTGTCTAGCTCAGACTCAGCAGACTAAATCGATTGTGTCTGCACATCTGGTTTTGATAAGCAGTTCAGTTGTCTTATCAAAAACAAGAAAGTTGTTGCCTTGTCATACCTTATTGTTTGGGTGTTTAGGTGTGGTCAGGGAGCGTTCAAAAGAATAATCTGGAAACATAAGTGTGGATATTCGTTTTTACACACACACACACAAATAAGAGCATGTGCTGGTTAAGACAGAATTTTTCCAGTGCAGTAAATAACACTGCTTCCCCTTGTTTCATTCTGTCAGTCACATTAGCTTTTTTTGTTTCTTTTCTTCCTCTTCCCTTCAAACACATTTTTTTTTTTGTTGAGCCAACAAGTTTCTTTTATTTGCATAAAATACTTTGGTATCTACATCTTTGGTACCCTGGTAACAAAGCTCACTTCCCATTAGCCCACTAGAGCATTATAGCGAGGGCCTCTGCTAATATCCGTTTCCTCTGATCTTCCATGTCAACCCACCTGCAGTATTTCATATTGTGGCACCTTCATCATCCATGTGTTGCTCCTTGTCCGTTGTGGGATTTGGATCTCAGCATGTCAGGTTTAACAGTGACTTTTTAGATTACTAATTTTCTTTTTCTTTTTTAAAATGATTTTTATAGGGATTATGCTTGTTTTATAGTCAAGGCTAAATTTCAAGGTCTCAGAAGCAGAATATATTTGATTTTTAAACATGTGTATTATTTAACAATTTTAGTATTTTTTTCCAGACTTGCTGTTCTCCAACCCACAGGTGTAATCCAGCATTTTATTTTCCATAATTTTCTGCTGTGCTTTAGTTGCTCTTATGTAAGGCCTGTGCTGAATCCATCCCTACTACAATACTTCTGTTTCATTAGTCTTCTCTTTGAACCTGCTGTATTAAATGATGTTTATTTTGTTGCTCTCCTGAATATTTTCTGTGTATTTTCCTTTCTGAGTGGCAGAGGCTGTTTTTACCCTCTGCTTCCAGCTTGTCTGTTTTCTGTTTTATTGGATGTTTTTTTTTTTTTTAATTTAATTTCATTTTTTAATCCTTTTACTGTCTCTGCTCTCCTGTAATCTGATTTCATAATGTTCTCTGCTGTAAATTTTCACTTATTGTTTTGTTTTTTTTTGTTTTTTTTTCTTCATTTGACCCCCTCCGCTGCCTCCTACGATTGGGTGCTGCGTTGTGGTTGTGATTTTGGGGGGTGGTTATGTCATCCTGGACCCTTTCCACATTGCTCCTGGTCCCTCCCTCCCTCATGTGACACCTGTCCTTCGACCTTTGTGCTACATATCCCTCCCCCTGCGTGTGTGCCTCCGGTCACCTGCTCACGCTGCTCTGCTGCTCGGGTGACGATTCCTGTTGTCTTCTGGTTTACTTTGAAAACCGCACTTCTCCCGCTCATATTCCCAAACCACTGCCACCCCCACAATGAACCCCATACTGCCCAACGCCACCGTAACACCACCCCATGCCCTTTTCCATGGATGTTCATCACTGCCCAGTCTGCGGGCGGCAAAAATGGCAAAGGCAGCAGCAGCTGTAGCCAATAGCAGCAGTTCTCCAGTTAAAGAGCTGAGGGACCTTTCAGCCATGGACGCTTTCCGCTCCCGCAGCATCAGCGTCTCCGAACATGCGGTTCGCAGGTTAGAAAAGAACCTCCTGGGTAACAACACATAAACCAATAACAACCTAAACACCTGTTGCTTCCTCCATGGGATGGTTGATGGGGCATAGGATCATTGTCATGTGGGTCTGTTGGGTGGGTGTTGGGAATGTTTGTTGTTGGGGACACATGGAGTGGGTGGTGCATGCTGGAGGAAGGTGTATGTGTAAACCTTAGTGATTTGTTGTTGGCTGGGATCATACTTGTGCTTTTTTTAGGTTTTGTTTTTTACAATTTGCTTTTGCATGCTGTGTTTGTAAAAGACATTTGAAAACATCTTCATTCATGTTGATGTTTTTCTATTTGATTGTGCTCTAACACAGATCTTACGCTCAGTTTTATTTATTTGTCTTTACTTCAATTTTTGTTTTTGTTTTTCTGAGTGTATTGCTGACTGGATTTGATTGGCCTAATAACTAATGAATACCAGGAGAGACTAGTGCCAAGCATGTGATATTTTTATTTTCCCTCAACCCTCAAAATTCCTTCCTCCTCTTGGTGGGGATGGTTTCTACTGCTTTCTTGGCCAATGATAGACACATCAGCAACACAAGAGCTTTGTTTGCTTGCTTGACATTTGTTTGTTTTGTTTGGGTTTTTTTTTTTTTTTTTTTTTTTTTTTTTTTTTTTGGCTCCACTCAAACATTAGCTGTGCTGCTATGACCATGGCAATCTCCTAGTGTGGGATGTTAGGACTAGCTGGGCTGAGGTGAACTTTTTGACATGTTTGATGAACAGACTCAGATCATCCACATCACCACACACACACATCCACACATAAACACTTTCTGCCTTGTTTCATGCGTTTGTGCTTTTGTCTGCTTGGCTGAAATGCTGGACTGTGGACCAGAAGTAGATCGAACATTGCAGTTGTCAGATGTGGCTATAGTGGCATGATACTGGATATGCCATACCCTTACTGGTCAACAGAGGGCAGCAAAAGCCTAGTGTATATATAATTCACCATATGGGTTTTCAAAGTCATAAAACAACTGCAGTGTTGATCAGTTTAAGTTGCTTTAGCTTCTAAATGGCTGCAAATCAGCTTGTTGTCCTTCCTGTAGTAAAAAAAAGATTTGTTTGTAATTATTAGAGATCAAAACTTGTCTTCAAGTGGACACAAATTCCTTCCCAGACATGACCATGTATTAATCTTTTGGCTTCAAGGGGATGATGTGGAACAAAGAGCTGATATTGATAATATTCCATATAATCAAATTTGCTCAATTTAAAAGGGATTTGAACTGTGTGAATTCTTTGAACTGAAGTATAGTAGTTTCATGGTCACATTATTTTGGAATATGTGCCCACTAGACATTGAATTGAAAATTGTATCTGTTAATAAGAAGGAAGGTAAGTATACATGTGGAACAGTTGATGATTAACATTCAAGGACTTGGTCTGAGTGAGAGAGATTATTATTATTTTTATTTTGCCCTTTTCAAAAGAACTAATGTGTACAACAATATTAGAAGTCTGTTTTTTTGCACATGATATATGTTAATCATTAATATATATACATTTTGTGAGCATACCTAAATTTAATTCAAATTATACAAATATTCAGATGGCAGATGGATTTCTTGTCTAATCATTATCCTTGCTATTCTTCTTTCTTTCTTTTGTTTTCTTTCTTTCCTTTCTAACAATATTTTAGTGTTATTCATTTTCTTTTTTCTTTGCCATAAGAACAGTGTTTAATACTCCCCCTTGTGATGTATAGAAGTATCTTTTGGGGTGGAGTGTAGATGAAAATCATTAATTGAAAGCCAAGCTTTCAGTTTCTGTCTAGTGTCTCTAGAGCTGACTAGAGACAGACGACAACTTCTTCACGTGTACTCTCAACTTCTTTGTCTGCAAACTAAACATTACGATTTCTCATGAATACAAAGAAGTCCTTCACTCAATGAACCCGAATGAAGAGATTTGGCTTCATTGGGCACTCAGTAAAACAAATTCACTCACACGTCTTCTACCAGCAGTTTTTTCTGCATCAAAATAGATCTCTTTGCAAATGAGAGCCCCTTAGCCTCCTACAAAAAGGAAAGAAAAGCTTATTTCCATTTGAGGAGAGATCAAGTATAGTATCATAGTCTCTCTGTGGCCACTTAGACCATGTCCCAATTAACTGCATGTCTGTATTTGTGAGCTTAAGAAAATGTACCAGTCACAAATTGAATTTACACATGTGGATGCATGCATGCATATGAATTGTCTTGCATGTGATATAGGTAAAAACCTAATGTATTGTTGTTATCATTCCTTTTTTTCTTTAATATCTAACAACTGTCTCTGCATCTTTTCAGAAAGACCTTGCATGTCTGTGCACAGATCCCGTGCTGTATTATATTGAACTTTACTCCTTCGCACCTTTTTGCTGCTGTTTAGCAATATCATCTTTTTATTCTATAGGATGCACACCTCAACTACCACCTGCAGTCTGGGTTCTGCTGATGAAAATGCAGTAACTCAGGCAGATGAGGGGCTCAAAACTGTCCACCTAGAATTGACAGAGACATGTCTGGACATGATGGCACGATACGTGTTTTCCAACTTCTCTGCACTGCCAAAGAGGTTTGTGGAGAGCTTTTAAAATCCATGTGGTTTTATTGTTTGATGCTGCACAATAATTTTTTTTTTTTTTTGGGGGGGGGGGGGCACAGTTGAGAGAGAACCTGTAGCAGTGATGATTTAAGCTTCTGACTTTCCTGTTAGGTCTCCCATCGCAGAGTTCCTGTTGGCAGGAGGTCGTAGTATGACCTGGTTGGTGGGGAACAAGCTGGTAACCATAACAACCAGCGGAGGAGTCAGAACGCAAGCGCTGTTGGGTCTGGACATGTCTGAACGTCTGGTAGGAGGAGGGGAAATGACCAGGTGATGCATGCTAAAACACAGCATATATAGGTTGTCAGTCTTCGGCTATCAAATGAAATCCTTGAGGTCACGATTTGATTCAGAATCAGTTCTTTTTTCAAGCTTCATTCTATATTCAGAATCAGTTAAAATTGTTTGTAATATCAGTTTTAAAAGGTAAGTTTACTAATTAATTAAGTTCACTGTATGCAAAAGAAAGCACAGAATGCCTTTATAAAGTTTAGTTATTGTATTTAAGAAATTTTTATTTTTATTTTTTATTTTTTAAAAATGATCCCAATCCAAATACTTTTGGATCAATAAAATGGGTTTAAGCCATAAAATCAAGAATTACCCCCTCATGCCAGAAAACAACTTGTTAACTCGGTCATAATTTTGGTAGTTGCTCACTTCAATTGATATTCGCAGTATTTTCCCACATGTTACACATACAAAATAGAAAAAATAGAAAAGGCCAAAAGAGCGACTAGCAAACGAGGGAACGGAGGAATTTATGTCACACCTTGAATGCAGCATGCGGCACAGTGCGTTGATAAAAAAAAAATAATAATAAAATAAAAACATGGCGGCGATTATATGGAACTTGGTTAAATATCTATTGTGCTTTGTCAATAAGCTTTGAATTCAGACCATTCAGCCATAAGAATCATTAACAGAGAATTGATGAAAAACTTAACCATTCAACTCTAGAATAAAAAAAAAAGACCATAAGCTTTTTTTTTTTCCCATATGAGAAATGAAGAACAGAAGTATTGATTTTGTTGGATTGTAGCAACCAAACAAGCACACTTCAGGTCTTCCTTGCAATACCTTATGTTTTACAGCTATCAGTTGTCATGGCTACAACATAAATAACTGGCAAGTTATTGTTTTCCAACACTTTTCCAACATTATCTTTACGTCCCTAGAGATGGCAGCAACAATGTGCTGTCCCAATCTGGATAATCCAGATTGGGACAGCACATACCAAAGGGTTTCAATAAATTGAAGAGCGGCTGCCAATATTCCTCTCAGTGGCTTTAAAGTTTAGATATCAGCATTTTCAAATCATTCGCTGCAAAAAAGGGGCAGTAATAGTGTTTTTGAAAAGTCTCTAAATTTGTTTATCTTTTCTTCATCAAGGATGTTTTAGGGATTTACAGGGCTGTTCTGTGCATATAGTCTGTGGATGTTCTCGTACCTGTTGGTAGTTGGCTGGAATAGTGTTGCTTTACTGGTCCAAGGCACTCTGTGTTTTTCCCATTTAAAGAGCCTGAGATGTTTACAAACACTTGATTTTATTTTTCAGCAACCAGAATCAGTGCATCAGTCACTCAAACTTTAACTGTTCTTATTAATCAAGGCTGCCTGAGTACTGCGGAACATGAAGCGTAAGGGGGCAGCATTCGTCCTCATCCAGAGCTTTGGAGATATGTCTTCCCCATACCAATAGCTTCCTCCTGCCTTTCCAGACAAAGTACACAGGATTACCACTCATGTTGTCGTCAGTGCAGATCTTTTCCTTGTCGAACTGATGGGAACATAGCTTGTGAGGTTCAGCATGTCGACATTCTTCTCCATTTGTCCTTCCTCTCAATCAGTGACTTCAATCTTCTCTGTGCAGAGAGAACTTTTGGCCCCTTTATCCACATCACATAAGCTATGAAGGGACAGATGTGTAGCTTCTTTGCTTTGAAGCTATGTGATGTACACTCAGCAGCATCGCAATTGTACACCATAGTTGTTTGATGGTAGAAAATGATGTGAAATGGTTGATCTGCATCACTTGCTGTGGCTTGTTTCTTTCTTTACGGAAAGTGGTCAAGTTTACAAAAAGCCCCAAATGCAACATGCTACAGCCACCAAGCAAATGAAAATGGCACCAATTCATAGTATTTAGGTAGCAAATTTTTGTATTGCTAAAATTAAAAACTGTGAAAGTTATTTCATCTAAATGTACAGCTTTGGTGACCCTTGCTTTGAATGATTAGCTTCTTTGTCATCATTTATCTGTCCCATCCTGCAGGTCAGATCCGTCACTACATACCCGAATGACCAAAGAGGCTCCGGCCAAGCTGGAGTCGCAATCAAGCCAGCAGCACAATAGATCCACACGTACGCGGGTCCGCTCCATTTCAGGTAATAAATACACAGTTTCTTTATTAGCTCTGTGTTTTTCTCAAGGCTCCATTATTTTATTTAGTTCTGCCTGTGCTATCAGCCCACTGAGATCCAACTTTTGTCTCTACTAAATGCACATCATGAAGAAAAGGATTTTTGCATTGTTTAATCTTTCTGTCACTTGTTATCAAATATTGGAAGGTATATGGAAAGTGTGCTTGTGGTCTACAAGGCCTTTGGAATCATAACTATATATTTGGTTACTTAATTTGAGCAAATGTGATTTTTTTTTTTTCTTTTTCAGTTTAGTTGAATATGTCTTCCTGCTTTTTCTATGTTGAATTAACTGCATGTCATGTTTTTCCTGTTTGATCGTAGACACAAATCTTTCAGGGTTTTATTAAATTTCAAAAACTTGAGAAGTGGAGGGTATATATAACAACCGATGGCCTCCTGTGGTTTTTAGGTGGACACGCTTTACGTGCAGGTCCTGCTCAGAGTCTCAGTCCTCTGGTGTCCCCCTCTGAAGGAGAATTAGCCACTCCTCTTTCTCCCTCTTCGGGTCCCACCCTGGATAGTATGGTTCTTCCACCCAACTCTGCCACCCCGTCTGCTCCTCCTCCGCTTAAAGACAACCCCAGCCTGGCTGAGTTTGTCCCAATGCTCACACAAGGCTGGGCAGAGATCTTTATACGCAGACCTTCAGGTATTTCACAAAAGAATAAACACTATTACCACAACAGATACAGGACCACGTCTCTGGCTCGGTATCTGTTGCCTCTGTCTTTATGTGACTATTGTCTTTCATTTTCATTATTATATTATAAGTCTTAGATTAGAAGACTGTACTCTTTCTATTTTGATCAAATAAAAGTATATTGGCAAAGATAAATAAAAGTAGATTAATAAAATAAAAAGAAAAAAACAGTACATCAGAAAAGTTTCTAAAGCACCAAGTGCTTTAAATGCTCTGTATAATACATAATAATCCTTGGCTAGGTTCTACAAAATACGTGTGTGTGTCATTGCCCTAAACACTCATTATAGCCCTTCTTTTAATTAATGTACTTTACATGAATTATCTAGCTCTTTTTTACAGTCATACCCTGATGATCATATTGTGGGGGGCAATGGTGGGTCCACTGTCCTACCCAAGGACACTTCAACACGTGATGGCGATGGGGATTTTTAATTTTTTTTCAATAATTAAAACTGGCAAAGAGTCACATTGTCAGTAACGGTGGTTATGTTGTTTGCTCGAAAAGACCAAACAACATAGAGAGTCGTAAAATATATTTTTATGTTGCTGTTTCTTAGTCTTGTTTCACCCCCCCTTTTTTTATTTATTGTAAGAAACAAAGCAAATAAATAAAAATAAATATGCTGTTTTTTTCTTTTTTCCCCCAAAATATAATGAACTGGATTGCCAAGACAAATACATCTGTTGTAACCTCAGTACTACATGGATGCAAACACTGTTTACTGTTTTGAGTTCTTTCCCTTTCAATCTGAAGATGCTAGATTTTCAGACTGTGCTGATGATGTTAATTGACATGACAGGTGAAAATAGATTCAATTGAAAGCCTTCAATCTGCTTTGTTAAATAGTGAGCTGTAATGTAATTTGATAAAACACGGTGGGTTTATTTGTCTGCCTCTTTCTGTCATTTCAGGTAACACTAGCTGGCTGATGTGTTTAGAGAACCCGCCCAGCCCTTTTTCCTCTGAGCTTGGCAACATGCCACTGCAGGAACTCTCCAGTGTCTTAATGGCAATGGAGGGAGTGAAGGAGGGTCCTGCTCAGACAGCGAGCGCTCCAGCCAGCACAACTGCTCCGCCACCCACATCTCTCTCTGAACCCTTGAGTCAAACACACAGTAGTGTTGGAGGGAAGCCACACCTGATTCAGCGCTCCAACACTGGTGAGTAACAATCTAAGGAGTCTTTGTGATAATGCGAGCGGCATTTGCAGGTATGTTTTTGCCCAGAAACCTTGGATTGTTGTATTACCCATAAAATAAACGCAAGAGCATATCCAGAACAGTGAGCTAAATAATACATAGATATATGTAATGTTATGCATGATTGCATCCTTCCTTCCTGTCTGGCTGCTTGTTCATGGCCCATTTTAATGCAACTTAGCTAAATGTCAAATTGCTGATGAATATTTGACTTGGCCACGGGGCTGGGTGATGCATCGATTTTTCTCGATTAATTCAAATTTATAGTTTATGGTGATGTGTGAAAAATTAAAGTCAGTTTTCATTTCAGTCTGCATAATTAGAGGTATGGCACTGCTTCTGCTTCTATGAATTTCCGTACTACTGTCATGCCTACCCCCGACAGTTATGTTTCCAAAACAGGTACAGTTTCTTCAGTCGCTTAGAGGCGGTTCATGTTTGTGACATCTGACATCCACTGTATAGTTCTCTATAGTTCATAGCAATTACAAGTACCAGCATGACTGTTTTATTACAGTATCTTAAACAAGTAGTGTGACACTCACTATGAGCTGCACAAGACAACACCTTTAAAACACCCAGGCAACACAAGCATCATCGTTTTCATGCGGTATTCCATGGGAGAATTGGAAGACCAGGGGAAAGGATGTTACAGATGCAGTGGTGATTCACACTACTTAAAATACTTATTGACAGTAGATGAGCCTGATTTCATCCACATATTGAACTCAGTCGACCCCAGGCATGGTGCTCATGGCTCATCTATATACTTATTTAGAAAAAATTTAGCCTTAAAGTTAGAATTGCACTTTTCTTTATTCTAATATCTAAAACTGTTCTTAGTTTAATAACTTTTTTTTTTTTTGAGAGAGAGAGAGGAGAGAGAAAAAATTATGATATAAAAAATTGGATGTGGTTTTAAAAAATCTGCAACTTTATTTTTTGGCCATATTGCCCTTTCGTACTTGAACATGAAGTCTTTCAATTGGCTGTCTTGTTTTTAATAAGCTCAGCAATTGCCATATACAGTAGTTTGAGAGGCTGTTTATTAGATGTTTGTTTTTTTGTTTTTTTTTTTTCATTTTTAAAGAAGCTACATTTGCATTGCTACCCAGTGTGCTGTGCTTTTATATGTTGCACTGGGGCTCCATTTCCTCCATTTTCTCATCTCCATTTTTTTTCTCCATTCTCTCATCACTTTTCCACCCTTTCTTTCAACTTCTATGTCCCTTAAAAATTTCCTTTTGTTCTGATTGGGTTCTTTTTATGTATCCTCACCACCATGCTGGTTTGTGATCGGCTACGGTGTGTTATGTGGCTTCATCTGAAACCGACTTGTCCACTGGCATCCTGCATGCAGTGAGCGGCTCGCTCTGGTCTCTGGGTGTGGGCAGTGCCCACCCAGGCCCTCCAGCTCCTGGCAGGTTGCACAGGAGCATTTCCTGGGCAGGTACCGTCCATCACATGTGTGACCCTAACTCCCCCTTCTTCAGAAAAGTCCTGGTGTAGTATATTTCTTCTCACTTGTACAATACAGCAGTCTGCAAGCACAACAAAGATCTGTATAGCCTTTTAGAATGTGTAATATTTCTTTTTTAATATGAATTAAAATGTAAGATTTTTTTAATAGTTTTAAAAAGTATACAAGAACCCAGTGAAGCAAAAAAGGCAAAAATATAATACTTGTTCACTTATTCATTACAAAAATAATCCAGGCACACAAGTTGTGAAAATTGTGGAAAATGGAGGAAATTCAAAGTCATTGTGCTCTCCTAAGTAGTAGATGATCAATAAAAGTATGTGATACTCTGCAAGGTCACCCAGGAACTCGGTGTAGCTTGTTGTTTCTGCTGTAGACATGAACACTGCAGGGAAGTGTTCTGATGGTTAATGAAAGCAAAATGAAATGTTTTTTTGCTTTTTTTTTCATAAGGAGTATTGGACCTCATTCATGAAACGTGAGAAGAAATTTGTCCAAACTGTGAGAAGATACAATTTTACATGTTTTGGCATTTGCAAAAATGTTCCTAGTTATGAACTTTTTTGTAGGCACATGTAGCATTTGTTTAAGTCATTCTCAGAATTTACAACATTAATGCGTTACATACTTTCACAATATGCAGATACTTATAAAAATGTATTTTTAACATGACATTAAATTATAAATAGAACAGATTTATCGTAATCTTGGATTTTTAAGCTTTAGATAAGGGCCCCGTTTTTACACCTCCTGCTAGCCGCTGATTGCGGGTAGTGGGTAGCGCAATCTTCCGCTTCCCTAAAGCCGCTCTCCGCATTGCCGACTTCCTCATTCACATTGTAGGTGTGGCAGTGGGCGTGTCTTTTGCGCTTTCGCGGGTTTAGGGTTTAGGGGTTTACGGGTTTACGGGTTTACGGTAGCGGGTGGTCTGACCACCTGCTACCTGCTACCCTAAACCCGCCATCGTAAGATACAGAGTTTGGGGAAAGCGCAACCCGCATGTCGGAGTGTAAAAGAGCGCGTCCAAATGGACATAAATGTGCATCCACCATTTATGGTGAGGAGATCACAGAACACTGTTGTGGAGTTTCTTGTACTGTGCGCGTATCCCTCCGTGCTCTGACCCTCTCCTTGCGCTCGGAGCACCCGAGATGTGCTCAGTGGTAGAAAGTAGATGTCATCATACCTGTTCCTTTGGCTCAATGCACATCCATGATTCGTTCTGCAGTATTTTAAAAAGCACATCAGCTGACGCAGCTCTGCGTTTTGGCGCAGCTGGGAGCGGCTGTGCCCACAGCTGCGCTCCCAGCACCCCCTGCTGAGAATATGTTCTCGCGGCTCTGCCTGAGCGTGTGTACCGGGAGCGCACCAACTCTCTGGGACTTTCAGGTAGCCGAGAGGAATTGTCTTTGTAAAAATATCTTTACCTCCGCCAAGGAGGTAATGTTTTTGCTGGGCGTTTATCTGTCTGTTTGTCTGTGTACAAGATGACTCCAAAGGTTATGGATGGATTTTGATAAAATTTTCAGGAGTTGTCAGAAATGTGAAAAAGGAAGAACTGATTTCATTTTGGCTGTGATCCAGAAGAAATCCTGGATTCTGGATCACTTTCAAATTTTCGATAACATTGCGGTCAATGGGGCCGGAAATTTTGGTTTCTCAATATCTCCGTTAATTATTACCCAAAACTCATGAAATTTGACTCAGGAATTGACAATGGAAACCTCTATCAAATTTGTAAGGCTGATCCGGATCTGATCCAGAAGGTGGATTTTATCGCAATCTGTAAATCACTATATGGAGAACTGTTGTGCTTGGCGGAGGTCTGCGCTCTCCGAGTGCTTTACTAGTAAAGAAATGCTTTCCTGGAAGCTCATTGGCTCTATATTTTTTCTGATGCATAAACCACACATCTTTTCTAACGGCAGACAAGAGCAAATGTGCGTGTTCCACCAAATATCAAATTATTCTTTTAATTGGAGATAAGGTGAAGGCATTTTCAGTCTCTCACCTTTCTCCTCAATATTTTACTCAGATAGCTCAGTTGTGCAAAAGACATGCTGTTTTATGCTCAAATATTGTGCAAGTTTAGAAACTGATCATTTCTTCTCAAACCAATCATTCTTTTATTAACACAGGAGGGCTTCTAGGAGGGATGATGAAATCGTGCCTGTACACAATCACTTCAGTGACACAGAAAGATGGATTTTTCTTTTTTTAACCATTCTTTAATTTTATTCCACTTTTCATCTTTTCTAATTCTTGTGTTACTGAAATATACTCCCAGGTTCTCCTTAAACCTCTGACCTCTGATGCTGTCAACAGGAAAAGCCCAGACTTCATCATGCACTTTTTTGCTTTACTGGAAGTCCAGTAGGGCAATGAAGAAATCTTCCCAGTTTTCACCAAAACCAATGCTTTTCACGGGCAAATTAAATGAATGGGAAAGAGCATGGTCTGGGCTGCTGTTGCAGCAGCTGCATTGTGTTTGGGCCAAGATAATCAACAAGCTACCCAAACCGATGCATGTGTTTTGATGAAAATTAAGTAGGTGCATCAGTGATGAATAGATGATGCCTGCTGAGCTGATCTTTTTCTGAACTCTACGCTTGTTGGAGTCACTGTAGGTCATGACATTGTACATGGCTTTAAGTTTGTCGTTCATTGTGTCTTTAATTCTGTTCCATGTTAAAATAATTAATTTCCAGATCACTTAACAAGAATGTAGATTTTAGAGAGAATGTGTCAAATGACTACTGACAGCTGATGGAAATCTTGTTTGTCAGAGTGTTACAATTGTTTGTCTCTTGTTATGTGACTAATATTGGACATAGTGCACGGTGTGTGTGTGTGTGTATGTGCATGAAGTGTTTATGTTCTTCTGCATCTATAATGCACATGGTTGTTGCTGTGTCTTGCTGTAGATTCTGTGGTAGTGCTGGAGGAGGGCTCAGGGGGCACTGCAGCAAACAACACACCTGATTGGCTAGAGGGTGAAGAGTTTGAGCCGATGCCCTCCGATCCCATATTTATGTCTGCTGAGAACTTTACGAAGACTCCGCCACCTGGAACGCTCAGCAGGGTAAGTAGCTGATGTTGACCAATAATTCTGAAACCTTTTCATTTATTTATTTTTTCTTAAATGCTTTCCTGCTTCCTCTGAATTGCCTGATTCAGTAGTATCTTGATAATTTAGAGCAGATAAAATTTTAACAGAAATTGCTGTTCCTCAGCTATTGAAATTCAGTATTATGATTCTATTTATTTGATTTTCAGTGTTTTTCATGACTTTAGAGCTTTTACTTTATTTTTAAGTAAGAAAATCTAATGTACAATAGAGTGCATGTTGTGGTTATCAGACAAGTCCTTGGGGGAAATTATTATTTAAAATGAAGTCAAGGGCTTATAAACTACACATAAAAATGTGAGCTTTTTCAAAATATAAATCGATTGCCATATTTACTTTTGAAAACCAAATCTCAGTGCATACGCTTATAGATTAGTAAACAAAAGATGCAACAAAATGAAAATGGTCCATGGACATTCTCACGCTCATCAAAGTTGTGCCACTTCTAAATTACGAGTATAACTGAGTAAATCATTATATGATCATTATAGTATTCACATATGATTGGAACTTGATCTTGAATTTTAATTAGTTCATTAGAGTGTCTAATTGGTTCAGATAAGCCTGGAGCTGTGTTTTAAATTTTCATGTATTTTCTCTAATACTTTTGATGTGCTTGTAAACATGCTTGATGCAATTATCATTGTATTATTATTATACAATGATATCTTTTTGAGCCCGTGTGAGCTTCCATTGCTTGTCAACAGCGTACAATAGCCAATTGGTCTGTCAAAAGTGCACGCTCCACACCTCCCATTTATATGTCAAAGTCCTAAAAGATTTTATCAATGGCTCATGCAACTTACAGCCAATCAAATTCTGAAAATAAGACATCACTTACGTGGGCAACTTTAGATGGCAAGCAAGGACAGTCTTTGTGAAGAGAAATACCGTATTGGCCCGAATATAGGACAACTCTGATTATAGGACGACTCCTGTTTTTCAAATATCATTTTGGGAAAATAATAATATGAAAAGGCAATAAGGTTATTCATAAACAACCTTTTATTGTACAATTACTATCGAAAAAACTCCTAGCGAGATAACATTCTGCTGTATTGTTAAATATTTTAATGATTTCATCTTTTTTAGGAAGTATGGTACCATACTTGCATGTCAGATTTCCATGTTATTTAAGATCAAGGTATGGTACTATTTAATAAACTGTGTTCTCTTAAAATCTGAGAATATGACTGAATAAGCTACAACCATGTCGTTCAATAACTGCATAACTATTGAAGTCGAGTTTTATTCTAGAACAACATAAAAAATTCAGTCTGTAAAAAACTAATTCTGGACTCCAACAACTTTCAAAGCTCTTTGCTCGAGTTGGCTGCGTTGTTCCTCCATTCTCACCGGTTACTTGGGTGCAGGCTCCATCCAGTTACGCTGATGTGTAATTACAATAGAAAAGTCTAGTCCTCGATTATAAGACGACCCCCATTTTTGAGAATATGATTTCTAGAATAAATTATAGTCCTATATTCGGGCCAATACGGTACAAGTGTTGACTTCTTGTTTTGACTCTTTCATGCAAAAGACATCACCACAACATGCATGCCACATGTATTGATGTATTTAATCTATATTGTAGGATTGGATTTTTAAATCTCACCTTTTACCAGAAACCAAATTTACAACTTTGAATTAAAGCATTCAAAAGTTGTTTTTTTTTGGTAGAAAGTGCTACTGTTATCACATTTAGATGAATAAATGGTATGGCATCAGACTGTGGTTTAAATGCATTTTCAAGCTTGTTGTTCACAAATGTATCTATTCACAAAATAATTCAGGTAATTGAAAAATGCTTTTTGTTTTGTTTTGCTTTTGTTTTTTGGTCTTTAGTAGGTTCAAGCACTCGGTGCCTAGAGTTGAACAATGTTTACTAGATATTAGTAATGTTGATGAGTTCCCCTGATACAATGTCATGACCAATAAAATAAAATTGGGGGGCTACGAACCCCTGTCAGGCTGCCCCCCCACAATTTGAAAAAAAATTGCAGAAATCATCAGAAATGTATTCTTACACGTCTTCCATTGTTTCTGTAAACTTTACTGTCTGGCTGCCAATATTTTACAAGCTGGGATTATGCTTTTTTGACCACAGTATTTTCTCTTCCTGTTCTGTGTTTTAACCGTTATCTGATTTAACATTAATAGACACCTATTAAATCGTTTTTTGTACTATAGCAGACCAGTGCAACCAAGTGTAGCACATTATTGATCACCCACTAGTATTCATATTGTGTTCTTACAGAAAGACCTACTATAGTTTGAATGTTTTTACTTCATCTATTTTAAAACTCCCATATTCACAATGTTGTTGTTGCAGTGCTAAAATTAAAACTCTTAACTACAACTTTCAGTCGTCCTCCACATCCAGTCAAGATGATGAAAAGTCAACTCTGGAAGAAGTGAGCGAAGGAGCGATTCCCATCGATCAGCCCACTTTGGGTCCGCCCACTCCAGGCAGCCAGGGTCCAGAACTTCAATATCAGAGCCACTCTCAGTCCCAGGGTCATGGACTTAACAAGTCCAGCTCCTCTCCAGAGCTCCAGACATTGCCTGAGGCCTTCACCAAGGTTGCCCTGGAGTCTGAGAGCGTGGTGCGAGACACCTCTCGGCCCAGAGCTCCCTCAGATGGCAAGCCTCAGGCACAGCAGGCTCATTTTGAAGGGGGGAGCATAGGAGGAGATGTGAATGGACTGGGCAGCCAAGGTGGAGAAGGCTCAGGCTCATCATCTCAGAGTGGAGCAATGATGAGGGTAGCTTTTCCAGCAGTACCATCACAATCAGGACCCATCTCTCCAGGCGGAGGCCACCGACCCCGTGGCCACACCATTTCTGTTTCAGCCCCCTCCTCCAGGAGAGAAAGGAGGACAGAGAGGGACTTGTATCACAGTCGATCAGGACCCAGCAGCAACGCAGAGAAAATCTCTGGACTGAGCCCCAGGTACTCCGTTATTTAAACGAGAAACTACTGCAGCCTATGACGAGGGTCTCTGCCTAACTAATGATATAATACAATGATGAAGTCACTGAATTTATGTCAGCTCTGCTGAGAAGATCCAAGAGGGAGCTTCCCAATCAGAAAAATTGTTTTTTTGTTCTGAATCCCAAATTTAAGATAAAAGATTGTTTGACACAATGAAAAGTCAGAAGTGTAGGATTAACCCACTCAGTTCTGAGGCAGCATATGCTTGTATCTCACTTTCAGACCTGAAAATGAAATATAGTGAGATATAGTGACATTTTTGTACTTCTACCTCTCAAGCCTGGTGTGGATATTGCATCATAATTTATTAATTTTTTTCAGTAATTGAGTATTGAATTATTCAAAATAGAAGTCAAAGTTTTGACCACTGGACAATATATTTCAGGAATTTAAGGCCATAAAGGGCCTCTTAAAGTAAATAAATACAGCTGTATCTGCATATATTTCCTAATTTTTAGTGGATTTATTTTTTAATGTAATATAACATGTATATATTTATTTGTATATAGCCTATAAAACAAATGTCTTTGTTTTTTTTTTTTTTTTACATCTTTCCCTAGCTTTGTCTTCCTCCAGCTGTACCATTCACCTTTCTTTGGGAATGAAGCCAACAAGCCACTGCTGCTGCCCAAAACTCAGGTGAGCCTTTGTGATCTGTTGAACTGCAGTCACCTATTGTACAATGCGCAGTATTGTTTACATTTTCTTTTTCTATTTTCTTGTGTTAGGTGATAGACCGTGCTGTGAAGGTTCTGGACCAGATGCCTCCTTATGACACCCATAAAATTGGAGTGGTGTTTGTTGGAGCTGGTCAGGTTAGAGCACATTGATTTTTAATCAGCTTTTTGCTGTTGTATAATTTCAATCACACCATTATCACCTTCACTCTCCACAGGTGAGCAATGAGGTGGCTATCCTGTCAAATGAATATGGTTCGAACCGCTATGCCGCCTTCCTCACAGGCCTGGGGAAATTAATTCACCTGAAAGACTGCGACCCTGACCAGATCTTCCTCGGAGGACTTGACCAGTATGGAGATGACGGAGAGTTCACCTACTGCTGGCATGACGACATCATGCAGGGTCAGTGTTGAATGACTGTAAAGATTGTTACTTTTGTGGTAATTTCTTTTCACAGCCATTCTGCTGAGTAAATTACAACTAAAACTGTGTATCTGCAGCCATCTTCCACATAGCAACACTGATGCCCAACCGAGAGAGTGACAAGGGCTGCTGCAACAAAAAGCGACACATTGGCAATGATTTTGTCATGGTGGTGTATAATGACTCAGGAGAGGAATACAAACTGGGCACCATCAAGGTACAGTAGATGTTCAATCATGTTTATAAAAAAAATTCTGTGTATAGTTTGTTTTTTAATGTAGTCACTTTTTTCCCCTTCTGTAGGGTCAGTTTAATTTTGTAGAAGTCATTATTAAACCACTGGATTATGAATGTAACCTTGTTACTCTTCAGTGCCGCAAAGGTAAGTTAATCATTGGATTTTATTTTTCTTTCATTCACTTTTATATAATTCTGTTAATTTTCTTTTCACTCTCGTCTTCAGATCTTGAGGGCTTGGTAGACACAGCAGTAGCAAAGATTCGTTTCAGACCGAAACCTTCCGCTCTTGGTTCGGCAGATGGCTCTGCATGCAAATGTGAGTCTCTTCTTAAGACCTCTCACATCTGCTCGAAACAATTATTAGACTCATTTCTCTGACTCATTTCTCTTTCTAGATGGCATCTCTGGTTCATCAGTACAGAGCTAACCCCTCTGATGCGTACGCTTCAAAGTGGCTTGCAAGGTTACGACACATAAAGAGGATCAGGACTAGAGTAAGGCCCAAGATTCACAAACTTGAAATGTATTATCTTTTTTTTATTTTCTCTAAATGTAAACCACCTTCTCTTCAGGCGCAAGAAGATATACAGTCTCGCTCAACTCCTGGCATTTCGTTGACCCAAGGCCAGAGCAAGTCTTTTCAGCAGAGCGTACCAGCACCAAACCCAGAGACCTCCGGGCAGAGGAAAAGACTCGTATCCACAGTGGATGATTTCACAGATTTTGTTTGATTACATTTCTTGTCCTGTCAAACACACACACACACACACAGACAGGCTCTAAGGTGTGTGTAAATTTGTGTACGTAATAAAAAGTGATAATAAAAAATGTCTAAGTTGTGGGGTTGCGTTGTTCCCTGAAGAAAGACCACCATAACTATACTGTTGGACTGCTGGATTTAGAGCTTCAGCTAATTGTTTTTCATTTTCGTTCAACTTGCCTGCTCTTTTGAATTTCTTTTCAGCAAAAACACTACAATCCCCGTGTACATAACTTTCTTGGGGCCACAAAAACAGAAGCAACTTTTTGATAGACCCTTCCAGTAGTTTGAGGACACCACAGAGGATAAACTACACTATATAAATCACATGGCTGGAACCTTTAAATGAATAAAATTGTCACAAACTGCTGAATATCTAAATAAGGAACCTTTTCCTGTCTTGTGCTTTGGTGAATTGTAAACTGTAAACCTCTATCAAAGGTGTAATATAGTGCTGGAACTTAGACATAATTTCCTCTGCAAGTTCAGCTGTCAAAATCTTTATTTGACTTTGTCGAGTGCAAAAGAGAAGTGCTGCAAAAGCAGAATACAGATGAGATTAAAAAAAAAAAAAAAAGCATGGACAAGTTTTCAAACAAAGTATACAAATGAAGATGATGAGACACAAATGTTGCCTTGGGCACAATGCTGTTCTACACCGAAAAAAAAATGGAACAGGAATATAAAGCTACGAGATCGGCTATCTGTTAAATGCTGAGCTTGTTGTGGTTTTTACTTGGCATTTGTGTTGGCAAACTGATTTATAGCTTTGGATGTTGGTCTTCAATTAGACCAGAGAAGTGAAAAACTTTGACATTTGCAACACCAGTGCTGATCTACATGTATGTCGCAAAAATATATACATCACAAGGTGCGAATATATACAGAAATGTACATACAGAGAAGAAAATTGACAAGAAGGAAATTTCATTAGACAAAACTAGAAGACAAAATCATGTGGGATGTTAACAAAAACTGCGAATAATGGAAAAATGGGCACTCGACGTATATTTAAAGAACAAAAAAAAAGGGGGGGGGGCACAATGCTGTACTGTTCCCTTTTTCAAAGTACCAGGATGTCATTTTCTGTTGTTGGAAACAGTTATTTTGCAGCCAATTTTGGTTTTACTGGATTTATTTTTAAGTTATAAGAGGCTGGGTTCCCTGAGATCTGCCTACTGGACAAAGGAAGTGCGCTTGTACAAAAAAACAGTGGACAAAAGTGAAAACAGAGTGGTACCACTTCAACAATGCCGCGGTAATACTAACAGGAATGTTTGTCTAATATAGCAGTAATGATACTGTTAAATGTTATTTAACTAACAGTTAAATATGATGTTCAATATCCGCTCCATAACACAATAAAGTGCAAGTACAAAAAAAATGAACTGCTTGGCATAAATGATGTAAAAAGCTTTGGTAGCACTTAAAGTTAAGATACAGAATGAGAGAAGCTTTTTTTTTTTTGGTTTTGGATATTCAGCTTATTTTACACAACACCTCAATAAAAATGAATCGGACAAAAGTGCTTTTTAATCTCCCTCACAAACAACACACTTGCACAAAATTCTTAGGAGCGATAATCAGACTGGGAATCGGTATAGCTTTATAAAGGAGAAGTTGCGTAACTTAACAGTTAACATGAAGACATCATTCAGATTTCCTTAACTTTTATCTACAATCACATATCATCAGATACATTTGTCCCTTTAGATTTAGTCTCTTTTTCAAAACTCCCACGGATCTGTCGGGAAGACACTTTTATCCTGAAGAGTGCCTGCTGGAATCCCAACAGCATTATTTTTTTGTGCATGTGTGTGTTTCCCTTTTTCTCAGTGGGCTAAAGCATACAACATATTTCCATTTGCTGATACATGTCTACAGTGTTATATACCACTGTATACCTGCATGTGCGTATATCTGAGTGTGTCTGCAGGCAACTTTGGGTTCTTTGAACATGAAATATAAAAAAATATAACAATAAGTAGACAATATACCAGGTCATATTTTTCAAGGACATACAAAAATGATGATTGCATAGTTTGCTTTCAGTTCATGGGTTCAGCTGGTGAGCACGTTTTTGTGCTCCTGTCAACAATTACATGTGACCTCCAGGGTCACATGATGACGTGGGTCAGTTTTTGGAGAGTTGAGAACTGAAGAACGTTGGTTTCACCACTGAGTTAACCATCTGGTGACCTGCACCCTGTTTTTGTGAGAGTCAAGTTGAGACTGGAATGAATAACTGTTTTCAAAAGTCTTATTTGACTGTTATCTATTATCAACCCAAACATCCAGCCTGAGTCTTTTTTTTTCTTCTTGTACTTTTCTGACCCATTAATTTTTCTCTACTTTTGGGTTTAGAGAGGGGCATCTAGGGACAAAACCAGCTGTCCCTATCCCTTCTCGTCCTTAACCCAGCATTTTACTTGCATTCTTTTGCCTCATCTTTCACCTTTGTTTGTTATTTTGTCCTTCGTCCAGAATTTGGGGTCTCCTTCTCAGTGCCCACCTAAGTTGGGTGCACCTTGTTTTTGAGAGGTGGTGGTTTCCGTTTCCTCTTACGTTTAGGGATGGTGGAAGTGTGAGCCGGGTGGTTGAATAGACTTGAGTAGGGGAGGGTCTCTCTTTCAGTGAGGGGATCCCAGTCTCTGGGAATAGGTGTTGATCCAGGGCTCGATGGCAAGGAAGGCACAGGTGCACGCGTACCTGAAGGTGAAGTGTGTGTTTTCAGTGGCAGGATATGAGAAGGAGTGTTTGCTGATGGCACTGTGAGAGGGTGAGGGTCAGTGGCAGATTTACCTGTAAGTGGGGTAGGCACAGGTGCACTAACTGGAAATTTTACTGATGACAGAGGGGCAGGGGGATGCATGGAGGCAGACACTAACTTGGGCTTTAAAAAAGGAACAGGTGTGGCTACAGAAGTCTTTCTGGTGTTAGGAGTGCTCCCAGATTCTTTTGATAGTTCACTTTTATCTGTCTTTCTGCCCTTCTTGCTTGCTTTGTGTTTATCTTTTCCACTCTTTTGTTCTCTTCGATCCTTGTCCTCCCCCTTCCCTCTCTGTCTAGTTTCAGTCCTTCCTACATGACCATTATCTCCTTTTTCCCCTTTTCTCCCCTTTCGCTTCCTTTTTCTCTGGGCTTCGTTCCAGTTTGCACTCAACGTGGTACACATCCTCTGTTGCCATGGTGACCCGGTCAAGCTGTTGCAGCAAGGCGTCCAGAGTGGGGAGGAGCCTCCTCAGAGAGGCTTCTGTCTCTGCTCTTTCCCTCCAGCTGGTACCTCCCACCCCTACTCCTGAGCTGAACCCAAGTCCCAGCCCAAGCCCCAGTCCGAGACCCAGGCTGATCCCTGGGGCTTCGGTTAGGCTGCAGGGGCTGGACGAAGCTGGGCGCCATGAGGCCTCTGAACCAGCATCAACGCTGTCTGGGGTGGGTGGGGAATCTGGACTGTCCAGTGGTGGCAAGCACAGGGACTTACAGTCGCTGGTAGACGACGAGCGGGATGGAGGAAGCTCCATACCCTCAAAACGCACTTTGTGACGAAACTAAGAGGATAAAAAAAAACAAAAATAAAAATCAGATGGAGAATCTGGGAAAAAACTACTTCTGTATGCCTGTTTAATCTTTACTTGAGGTCATTTTAAGTTATTCAAACTGCATCCACTGCCAATTTAAAACAAAAAGTTTACCTCCTTGGCCCTGCTGAGTCCCATCCACATTTTGAGTCGTCTGAGGAACAGCTCCACCATCTCGTGGTCTTGGAGATCCACAGCAGGGCGATACAACTCTGCCCGTGCACGCCTGTAGTTTCTCAGTATCACAGAAATAACCAACCACAAAAATATCAGCCGAAATATGGCGAAGCTCACGTGGAACACCAACAATGTGATGGTGCAGGAGGGACGAGTCATTGTCATTGCAGAACACCATGTCAACAGGCCTCGTCTGCCAACACCCAACAATGACAGACCGGCAGAGATCACGTTGCCGTAACCATCCAGCACAGAGTGGAAGAGCTGGAGAGAAGAACACAGAGAAGAAAAGTACGTTTTCTAAAATTAGGTTAACTCTTGAATGGGCCTCTTTCTGTACAGGTCTCTGGTAATTATTTGATGCTATTTTAACAGGAATTTTATATCAGATAGGGTAGAAGCATAGATGTACAGTTGCGTTCAATATAATAGCAGTGTGTTTAAAAAAGTGAGTAAAAATCAAAATCCTTGTAATATTTCCAAATATTTCCAAACGTGCAACTGGATTGTAAACACTGTACATTCTATTCCAAATCGAAACATCAGGAAAAAACGAATCACATTGGTTATTACTTTACAGAAAGTGAATATTAAAGGAATATCGGACCGTGGAGTTCAATTAGTGTGGTCAGTTAGTGAGGTTGTACATGCTGGTTAAGGTGGATACACACTCTGCAAGAACAGAGAAATTTGTTCTCTCTCCAGGGCTGCAGGAACAGAATGATGTCATTCTTTTCTCACAACCCTGGTTTCTGCCACCTCAAAAAAATGAACAAATTTCTCTGCTCTTGCAGCATATGTATCCACCTAGATAGTGCATTTTCTCTGAAAATCTGAGTAAAATGGGTTGTTCCAGACGTTTTTCAGAAGAACAGTGCACTATAATGAAAATGTTGATTGGAGAGGGGAAAACATTAAGAAGTGCAGAAGATGAGGTTGCTCAAATGCTTTAAAATAGTAACAAAAACCAGAAAGGTGTGGAAGAAAAGAAAATTATCATTCAAATGGCAGAGCCAGTATAGACAAACTTTTATTATCCAATCCAAGCTATAGAGTGGGTTCACTGGAAATTCCCAAAACAAGGTGCAGTTAAAGAGCGACAAAAAAACTGAAAAGACTTGTGAAAGCTTATCAGACTCTGGCAAAGCTATGCACTTGGACATTGGATGTCATGCACAATTTTCTGCAAGAGGGTAGCAGAAGGAAGAGATGAGAGACAACTCTGACCAGGTGTCCTGTGTGTGAGTAAGCCTAGGAGCAACAGCAGAAGTGCCAAGGAGACTCCCAGCAGCTCCCACATCGAGCGCCGCACCGCTCTGCCGAACACCTGCCCACTCTCTGAGAAACCGCAACTGGTGGGATGCCTGCATGACCAGGAGTGGAGGGAGGTCAGGGACAGAGAACAAAAAATGGGTTGACACAATTACAGCTGGCTAGAACTGAAAACATTAAAGGAACAGAGCTTAAACAACCCTAGGTCTATAATATTGATTCAATTTGTAACACAATTATTATTAATATTAATTGTTACTGAAAAAGCCAAAGGCCAAAACGTACAAACACAAGAACAAAGATGTGATGAATGCAATTGTGATTTTTGTGTCTTACCTTGAACACTAGTATGAACAAGAGCATGGCAGACATCACGGTGTACAGCTGACTTTGTCTGGCCAGGGGGTGGAAGTCTGTGAAGACATCGTGTGGGTGCTTCAGGAACAACGGCCATTGCTGTGTGGCCATGATGGAGCGGCTCAGGTGTAGCCCACACACAGACGCTGCCAGACACAATTTACAGATACCCAAGAGTCTCCAGATGGACAGCAGATATCTGTAACCTTCACTGAGAACACCTAGAACTCCCCGGACCAGGAAATATAACACCAAAACCAGAAGGATCATCTGCAAAACAGGAAACCACAGAGTCAAGAACAGGGAAAAAGGATTCAGCTGCAGCTGAGGGGGACATCCTTATTGTCAATGCCACATTGGTTTCCAGGGGTTACCGAGAGAAGGAGTTGTAGGTCCAGGCCTGTAATTGGCCACAGAGTGAAGACAATGAGATCGAGGCTGGACTGGGCACGCTCAGAAACTGGGAACTCAAACAAGAAGGAGAAGACGGCCAGTAGGTTTGTGTTGATGTTGTAGAGGGAGAACTCCACGAACACAGCACGAGTCCTGTGAACATTCAGAAACACTTAATAGAGATCATTTTATTTATCTTCTTTAAGCTGATGATTTTCACCACTTGACATTTAATGTCAGGAGACACAAAAAGGCAGTTGGGTTCTAATAATGTCTGTCCCCTCACATTAAATGTGGTCTTAATATGAATAACGAATTGTGTATGCCATCACTTATCACTGCAAAAACACATTCTTTTCTGTGTTGTTTTGTATTGTTTGTTTCCTTTCACAAAATATAATTTGCAACTTGACATTGACTACAAGCTGCGGGGCAACAGAACTTCAGATGCAATAGCATTCCTCTCCAGAGCTTTAAAGCCATGAGTGGGGATGGTTCTGTTTGAATACAATCACTAAGGGAGGGGAACCTGGGCTCCATGTGCATGTGTGTATGATGTCTCAGAGTGCAATCTTTTTTCTGGACTTGGGAACTGGCAGAGTTTCCTACTGGTATTAAATTAGCAAATACATTTTTTTTCTTTACTCTAACTTTGACCTTTCAAGTAAAAAAAATGTCCAATTTTTCTCATGTCTTCAGTAATATTGCTTCATTGTCACTACCTGTGGTTGAGCCAGTGCAGCTGCTGCAGCTTCTGTAAGGAGGAAGACGCCTCATCCAGGCTTCTGTTTAGCTGGTGAATCACATTTCTGGTGTTATATGTCCCCATCTGACTCCAATGCCTCAGCCTTGGAAAGTAAGTGGGATGGCACATAAACGGAAAAAGGAAAGAAGGTTAAACCTTAAAAAAAACAACAGATGTCAAAAACATACCAAAATTGAGCATTAGGCAGTTTTAAAGGCAATTTTTAAATCTATTCTCTCACCAATCCGTGTCACTAGCGCCCAAAACTGTGGCATTCTCAATGTCTGCAGCTGCAGCAGTAACCCAGCTCTTTCCCCAAGTAGATAATCTGCCTCCCAACTTGACACCACCTGTAAAGGGAAGACGTAAAGATTCAACAGGATTTCAGTCTGATGAAATAAGGTTGATACTCAATAAAGGTTAAACGCCAACTAAGTTCAAAACAAAAGTTAAGTGTGTGACCGTAAGGAAAGCTCACCCTGTGTGTCACAAGCTTGTCGGAGTCTCACTGTTCCAAGCAAGACGCTTCCTGTGTGTCTCAAGAGTAAAGACTCATCGAATATCCGTGGCAACAAAGACCCATTCAGCCACTTCAGAACATCATTTCGGCTTAAAAACAAAGACGGGTACTTGTTATGAATATTCATAACAAACACAGAAAGGAACATCACTCAAGAAGTTTGTGTGCACACAGTTACTTTAAACTCTGGACATGATCAGCTGAAGACTATTTTTTTTTCAACTTCTGTTTTATTTATTTTGGTTTGAATAAAATATCACAATAACACACCACAGCAATGTCTCAAGATGATATGAGACATGTTTTTTTTTTCTTTTGTAAAAATTATTTATTCGGTGTGTGTGTACCTGCTGATATTGTGGTACTCTGATGTGTGTAATGCTTGCTGCAGCTGAGTTCGCAGCCTTAAGCTATGAGTGTCTTTGGCTGAGTCAGAGTAGTTTAGAAGCAAGACAACCAAAAGGAAAAACATGTAAACCAGGAAGTTCTGAAAAAGAAAAAGAAAATTGTTACGAAACATCAAACTGAACTTTAAGTGTCTATGATGCAATTTTCCCTCACTGACCTTCAGCATGGTGTGCAGCATGTGGACCTTGCGGGCCTGATTTTTGGCCTGAGAGAGCGCAAAACCCTGTGGGGGTCTCACCCTGGTGACCCGCTGGACGACTCTCTCCACCCGGGGGAACTCCACCAGCACGTCTTGGTCTTCTGGACGGAGCCGTCGCACACGGAGGGCGTAGTAAACTGCTTCACACAACACCTGTGAGACAGTCACAGTGCAGCAATGTTGGGTTAGCGGTTTGGTTTGGAAACACTTTCAAAGCTCAAGAGGTTTCTCTTTCATTTACAGAAAGTAGATTGCTTGAGTCAGACTGGTCGGCTTCAAGGAAAATTAGAAAACTTTGTGATTTCACACTCTTAACATGATCGCAGCCAGATGAGGATTGGTGAAGATAATGTTCAGCCGGTGGATTTCCAAATCATCAACAAAACAGAATTCACATAGTTAGGACAAATTATTAGTAAATCATGTTTACCAACTCCTGAGGGAAACATCTGGCCCTTTAGCTTCTCTGATATATATTAAGATTGTTGCAAACTTTATCTGTCAGTTTTCTGGCATTAAGTAAGTACTGCCAAGTTGGTTTAACAAATGCCAGGTCATACGTCTGAAGTGACTCAACATGTATGGCCAGCTTGGTGAAAATAGTACAGTCACTGTACTATTTTCGCCAAGCTGGCCATACATGTTGAGTACTACAGTGATCCCTTATTTTTCCCGGTAAATGCACCCCCCCACGAAAATCAAAATCCGCCTAAATAATGTGTTTAAAATATGTTTAAAAACCACAAAAAAGTAGCGAGACACTGCAGCGAAACAAACAAGACAAAGGCTCAACTGTCTCTGAACCGTAATAAGATATATATATATAGATATATATATATCTATATATATATATATATATATATATATATATATATATATATATATATATATATATATATATATATATATACATATATGTGTGTGTGTGTGTGTGTGTGTGCATGTATGTTTGTTTAAGGTAAAGGCTATTAAAAACATCACCGACCAACTTCATATTCCTTTGACAACAAATGCAATCTTTAATAAGGAGTACAAGGTCCATGGGACTGGCTGCAATATAAAATGCAACCCCAGGATGATGAGAAGGACAGTGCAGATAGTAGACAAAAAGCCAAAAAAAAAAAAAAAAAAAAAAAAAAAAAATCTAATATCGAGCTTTCTTATTGCACCATCTGTCTTACAGATGGTTAAGAGACGGGTCATTGTGGGAGAAAATACTGAGGGATACCATTATTTCTGTCAATGACATTTTCATTTGTTTTATTATGTAACTATGTAAACTCAACTGAATGAAAAATCAAAAGAAAAGTCTGATTTGCATTAAACATGGTTTAATGATGATGGATTTAGTTAACTTTTGTCACTTTCAGATAATTACGGGTTCTTATTTTTGGTGGAAAGGTGTGTCTGTGAGTAGGACAGTATCAAAACTCTTTTTACCTTAATTGGCTCCAACAGCAGACAGGAACACAAGAAACTGGCAAAGCAGGAGATTAGCCACCTCATGGCCATACTCTGACTGAAGCCATGGCCTGCCCAGATCGAAACAGCATTGGCCAGAGCAATCCCACCCCAGCTGCCCCACATGGCGGCACGTCCACACCAGGGAGGAAACCGTCTGGGACGACACACGTCTGTCACAACTGGCGACAGGAAGTGAATCAAAAAAAAAAAAAAAAAGAATTAACTGTTTCTCTAAAGTAAATTTCACTTTCTCTTTCACATCCATTTGTTTTTTTAATTTTATTTCTCGTCACTAAGCACAATTATAATGGCTTTGTCACACAGTACAGAGGCTAACTCCTGAAAAAGATGTTGCCGCTGTGTGACTCATCTTTCCTTTAGAAATAATCAACAAACTTGCTTTGTGTAATGAGGGTTATAGATCTTTTCCAACAACAGTAAACGAGTTAATGTGTCACTTATCTTCCCTACGAGCAAAGCATCCCCAGAACATCCACATCAAACACAGTCGTGCAGTTTGAAAATAATTAATGTGGAAAATAACTCATCTATGCCCTTTAATGTCCAACTTTAGAAAACAAACTGACATTGATGCTGTACTACTGTTAAAAAAATCATGTAATTAGTTGCAAAGACATGTGCATGTACATGTATACAATTCACCACCAACAGCATGGACCTGGAAGTCATTTAACTGTCTGAACACAAGTAAAAAAGACTTTCTTTGCCATTGTGTGCTGAGCCATGTTGCCTACTGACAACATAGCAACCAAGGACAGGGACCTACTTCATCAGATTTTTAAAAGAGAAAAGTACAAACTCCCTTTATTTCACTCCAAAGCACAACTTAAAGAATCCAGCTTATTTATGTAATTTCATGTGGTTTAAAAATGTTTAAAATTAAATTCTGGTTCTTGGTGACAAGCAGAGTAATAAAAAAAAAAACAACAAAACTACATACTGATTTTAGAATATATAATTCTGAATTAACTCTAATTTTATTTTAGCAATATGTACATGTACTATATAACAAACTTAGTTCTTTTTTGATTAATGAAAAGTAAACAAGAGTAAAAATGCCTTAGCTTTCGCTTCAACTAACTTTCCTGAAAGGAACCTTTTTCGTTAAAAAGAGTTAAAACAGTCCTAGGTTTATTATTACATAGGAAGGCGTGTAGACTTTTGTCAGGGACCAAGACATCATGAACTGAACCAGTTTTGACTGAGAACAGAATATGCATTTGAGGCTAAATAGAAATTAATAACAGCTGGAACAATCGACCTACGCAAAAATAAATAGGTATTTTATGTGTTTGATGAGACTCAAAAACATCATTTCACTTAGATGAAAGGGTGGATAGGATCCCTACAGACAAAAAGAGGTCATCTTAACTTTTTAACTATGCAGAAAGTTTATAAAAGGACTCTTTTACAACAATCCCATACCTGATATGTCCTTCAGGTCACTGCCACTTCGTCTGTACAAGTCAACTGCTGAATGTTGCACAAACTATTGTTAATAGATACAAAAGGGGGACACCCGACCCACACTGTCAGTTAAGTGGAGTGACATTTTGTAAGCTTTGCAGATTCTTAAAATAGTTTTTTATTTTGACACAGCACTTATTTTAGGACTTCTGGCCATCAACCTGAATTACCATTTTGATGCAAATACATATTCTGTCCTCATTCAAAGCTGCTTGGATTCACATTGTTTTGCTCACTAATGAATAACGCTCCCCACCATTAATAATAGACTTAGGTTTCTTTAACACCATTAAATCTTTATTCTTATACATTTAGTAACTTTTTTAAATTCTTTCACTGGGCTAGCTAATTTTGTATCATTTGATATATTGTTCATTCATTGGGCGTTAATTGACTCCATTTGGTGCTTGTAAATAAACTGGAATGAACTGGAAACTGGATTTTGCACAGAGGATAAAAAGCTGAAACCATAAATAAGCTGTTGAATAACGTATCACTGTGGTGGCATTTTAAGGAATTAAAATAAATACATGCACTCACACACACATACCTGTATTTGAGATGAAAGCTGCTTTTGGTGGGTCCCTTCTGACAGATTCTAGAGGAAGAGGGTCGCTGAGCTTTTGAAGGAGAATCACTTCAGTCTTATCTCCAAAAATACTTGACCTGAAGTACAGACCATGAAAGTACATTAAACCTGAGCAAATATTTCAATGCTTCACTTGATTGTGGTGAGGCTGTTTGCTGGAAGTTTTGGAGAACAAACTTACAGGTCGGCCATCTCACTCTCATCTGCCTGGGGAAAGAAGTTCTGCCCATCTGCCAATATGTGCTTGATAAGATCCTCATCTGCCAGTGGAAAGCAGCCTGATGTCAGGTTTAAGCTTCAGAATACAATACTTGTCACCTACATTTACACTATAAAGTATTATAGTATTATAGTATCCATGTCTATGTAAACCCATGACTCTCACCAGAATATGGTCACAAAATGCAAAATTAATGTAAAAAAAGTTTTAAAAAGATGGTCAACAGTTTTTATAATGGATAAAAGGCTTAACCCACGAATAATACATTCATTTTAATTTTGTGTAAGCATTTCTTTTTGTTTTTTACATTTCTGGCAACTTAAAACAGCTTTAGATAAAAAAAAAAAAAAAAAAAGCTAAATAAGCTCATTAAAACTTAAAATCTGTACATATCCTAGGTAAACACAACATTTTCATACCTAGTTTGTGAAAATGTCTAATTGCTTTGGTTACCAGATGAGGTGAAACATTTGTTGTGCTGGTCAGTGGCCTTCTCCTCATCAGGGCCGAAGGTCAAGTCAACGCCCAAGTGTCTGCTCCCTTGGCCCCTCTTCAGCCTCGGCATCCCTGCACCGTGTCCCACTCCTCCCACTACAGACACGTCACTCAACAGCTCGGGCCAGTCCCTGTCCTCAATCTCCCCCTCTGCCATGTCCCAACTGTCTTCACTGAAACACAGTGAGACATGTTTGTTGTTTGTTGCAGTGCTAATTACTCAGTTTCTCTGAAAGTCTTAAATTTCCGCTCAGAGAAATAGGCTCATAATTATGATGTTGTTTATGACATGGAAAAAATTACAGCTTTTGAAATTAGAGTTGTTTAGTTAAAGCTCAGATTCAATATAAGTCATTATGAAAATATGTTTTTTTTTTTCATGTTGACAACACGTTTATTTTCTCCAACCCCAAACTGTCAGTTGCATTTAGCACATATTAAATTTGAAGCACCAACCATAACAACAGTGTAACTTACCTTTTGATTGATGTAGTGGGTAAATCTACATTTGTTTCCTCTGAGTTAGTCTGAGAAATAGAGATGGATAGATGGTTGACTGCACAGAAAGCCTGACATACACTATCTTTTAAAACCTTTTGTTTTTCTGAGAGGCTCTACCTCGCCATTAAAAAAGAGGAAGGAACTTCCTGCCATGGAGTTGTCCAGAAAGTCATCGATCTCTACTGATTCCTGATCCACTTGTTGTGGTACCTGCTCCACAGTCACACACTAACATTACACACAAGAAAAGAGAAAATATGGGGAGGGAGGAGATTTCTGTAAGGTACATTAGTAGAACCTTGTTTTTTCACTTTAATCCAATATTATATTACTGCACCTTGCTACGGCTCATTCTGAATACTGTGAAGACGAGCAGGTAGAGAGGGTAGATGATCAGACAGGACACCAAACCTGCTGCCACTGTCTCTCCATCTAATGAGGAATACCTCGACACTGCCCTGGGGCTACATGACAAGATGCCATCCAAATGCAGAAAACAAATCATTACACGCTGCACAGGGGAAATTCGTGAAGACAGGTAGACAGAAAAACACGCACTCTACCTGTATCTCTTGTCAACCACAATGCTGTACCACAGAGTGTTGGCCAACAGGAGAAGCTGCAGTAACACAGCACAGCATGTGGCTCTCTGCAGGCGCGTGAATGGGCTGCGGGGCGGCTTCTCCCACAGTGAAAGCCACAGGTGACTCTCACACAGCGCCCTCTGCAATTCACACCGCAGGAGGCGAGGCAGCCGGACAAGTGCAGCCTCTTCTGAGAGACCGAATGAAAAGAGGTATGATGAAGTGAACAAACAGTGATAACATTCAGCAGCAGTTATTTGCCACATGCCTGATATTTACCTGAGGCCTCCACATCAATCTCCACTCGTCCATCAGTTCTCTCATTATTGACTGACAGCCACTCCTCAACCAGGAAGAAGTAGCTACTTCCTGTCTGCAGGTCTTTGACCAAGATATACTGTAGCATCCACTCAGGAGACAAACCTGAGGAAAATAAAATGAACACAACAGATTTGTTTAAACTGTAAAACAAAGAGGACCTCATTCATGAAATCTTCTTAGATCTAAGTAGACCTGCACATAATCACCTCCTTGGGTGACCCAACCCAACCCAACCCAAAAACCTGGACAACGCTCTCCCATTCCCTGTGAGACCATAATTCAGATGTATAACGTTACGTCTTCTGTCCAATGAAGAATTCAAGAGGTGAGACAAAAATTGTTGATATGATTTTGGATGCAAGTTAAAAAAGAAACTAAAAAAGAAAAGAAAAAGTTAACGCATCTCTCTATACCAGCTAAACTCTGCATCTTCTCTATTACTTGAGAAATTTCTCAGGAATTCCATCACGCCTTCATGGCGCCACTGGTGCACACTTTAACGTATCAGCAGATTGCGAAAAAAACAGTCCATAAAAGGGATTTAACTATATGTGCGCTCCTCATTTATACAAGATCTACGTATGTTCGAGACAGGAGTAGATTTTGTTCGTAGCTTCAGAACAAATAACATTTTCATGAATGCCTAAACGTATAATTTTGCTCTGCTCACAGTTCATGCACAAATCCGTTCTACTCATGTTTCATGAATGAGGCTCATAACTAAAAGCCTCTATTGTGTAGAGATGGGTCTTTTACCTTTATTGTCATGCCAAATCCGTATTTTCCACACACTACCCAGGCTGGTATCCGTGGCGATATGGAAGATGTCAAGAGCATTGCGTGTGAAAGCGCCTCTGCTGTCGAGATGGCGGTGGCCACTGCGGCTCTCTCTTCCATACAGACTGATTCCTACGTGAGCGCTTGTGCCTGGAAGAACAATAGCAGGATGTTTGTACAAATTTGGAAGGATGCAGAGATTCTACTTTGGACCAAATTGCTTCAGTGTGTATCAACATAGGACTTAAAATGACATTAACACATCCCTGTACTGCTTTATCTGCCTTCTTCTTACAATCTTCTTTTGGTACTGTACTCTAGACTGAGAAGGCCTTGCTCAGCAGAGTTGCACATTTCTCACCTGCACCTCGGGCCCAGCCAGTTTTGACCTGAATCTCATACTTAAACAGTCCATCTTGACCACAGAGTGGGACCACACCCGCTCGTCGCAGATCCAGCTGGTCCAGTTTGTGCAAGATGGCCGCTGATACAACATAGCTTAGAAAACCCAATATGCACACCAACAGCACGACCAGGCTCGGCGCACCCAAACGCTCCTGGAGTCAGAGGGAAATGGCTTGTGGCTGTGTTTATTCAGTCAACATGCACAATATGTGAGGGTTTATGTGATACTGACTGGCACTTTAAAGCTGATGGCGTTACTTGGTACAAACAGGCCTGCAGCGAAGGCTGTGAGGTGCTCTGTGCGACAAACTGCTCTGCTGGAGTTGGTCTCTTCCAGGGGCACCATGCCATCTGTCCGCCACTGCTTTTCACTCTCACTGAAGTACTGACACAGCGAGGCAAACACCCCAACCTCCAGATGAACACCAGAAGGCTGAGTGTCAGGGCTGCAGGGCGTACTTACGTTGATAAAGTAGTCAAGAGTGGTGTCAAAGGTTCTGTGTAACACAGGACAGAGATGGCACAGGAGTCAAGACATGACATTTTTCATTTTTAAATATCAAAGATTAATAAAACAAAACAAAAACAAAACATTTCCTATACTGCTCAACGTTGTTGAAAGTAAGAACATCCTCTTTAAATTCTATATTCTTTGTAAAAAAAAAAAAAAACAAAAACAAAAAAACAAAAAACAAAACATGACATGACCCAAAGTTTAGCTGTCAGAGAGATGACCACAAATTTGTCTAGAATAAAGTAGTATACAGAGAGGGCCGTGGTCAACTGAATGCCCAGGTCTAGTGGTTGCAAAACAAACCCAAACCAGAAACGCCTCCACCACCATTCCTGCTTGTGGGTTGTCAAGGTGCAGTTTTGGAAATCTCAGTTATGGTTACATATTTTTCTTAGACAGAAGATGCTTTCTCCTGACAACTCTTTCAAACAACCTATTCTTCTTCTAATTGTCCTGTCATGGACTTTAACATATAGCATGTTCAGGACCTCAGTCATGTAGGATCTAAGCCATAGTTCTTGGGTTTTTTTTGCATTTGTCTGTGCAGTGCACAATTTTCTGGGATGGGGACATCTACTTATAGGAAGATTGGCAACTGTCTTGAATGCTTTCCATTAGTGAATAATATTTTTCATGTTGAATACCACATTATTTGGAAATGGTTTTCATAACCCTTTCCAGTTTGATGCGCAGTAATATTTGCTTTTCTAAGACCATGTCTTATGACTTTCCCTCTTGGCACACACAAATTCTCCAGACAAGGCTAACTGCCAAAATAATTGGCTTTTAAAGAGGCTGGCCACTTAATAATGATCAATTCATCAAGGGCTCATGACTAGCAGCACCTGGCTGCAACTTGCCCTTTTAAATCTTATTTATGGTATATAATCCAACTGCTGATTTTAACCGCTGCCATATGAACTAAAGTGCCATAACATTTGTTGTTCAAACACTTTTAACATCAGCACTTGTCTATAACACATATTTAGTGTAAATCTCATCTTAAAAATGTAAAATAAAATAAAGCTTATTGCCACTGCCAGGGCATTAATGTAATCCTGTTTTTTTTAATAAAAAATAAAAAAAAGTCTACCAACAAAATCCTGAGCCACAATAATAACATTAAAACAGGTCATTTCTGAGGTAACAGCAAATACTTTTAACAGGGAGTTCAACTTGGCAGTTGTTACAAATAACCTTGTTTCTGTCGAATCCTCCGTCTGGGAGAACTTTAAAATGAAAATGTCCATGTTAAAGTTCAGTAACTTTACCAATCCACGTATCAATCATTCTTTCCATTTTCAATTGTCAATCAAAAAAAAAAAAAAAAAAAATTAAAAAGTGAAATTTTATTACATTTTTCGTTTTTTAATCTAACAGAAAAAAAACGAAAAAAAAATGCCTATTTTTTTTTTTTTCAAAACTTCAATTTAAGACTTGGATCAAAAATACAAAATTAAAAAACGGGCCACAGAACAAAATTTGTTTTATAATCGAGGACTGGACTTTCTGTTGTCATTACACATCTGTGCCACTAGATAGAGCTGCACTGAAGTAACCAGTAAGAGAACAGCACGACAGTGAACACATGGAGCAGATCTGATGTAACATGGAGGAATGACGTGAAAGTTTTGTTGCAGTCCAGAATTGTTTTTTTTTTTTTTTTTTTTTAGACAGAATTGTTAATATTTCTACCTGAGTTGCTACCCGAACTGTAAAGTACACAGATTTTTACCGTTCTCCATGTCTGTTTTAGCTTTTCCTTAAGTTTACCTGCAAATTGTCTTCCGGTTCCGCAGCAGGCAGTAACAGACTTTTCAAAATAAAAGCATGTGAGCAACATGCCTTAACGCGCGATAAAATAAATGTCGGAGTTAATAAATGAATGCGTTAATTTGCTCATTTATGTATGTATGTATGTATGTATATATATATAGTAATTTCAAAGGGACATGGTACTTTGCAGTAACTGTCAGCATTTAAGCATCTTTAAAGGGTAATCCAATACATACAAAACATACAAAGATTGGCAGTTTCACAGTTGTTGAAATTGTTCTGAAACCATTCTCATATCTATCTAAATGTAGTGCAAACAGTGTTTTTATAAGAAAGGTATTAAGTTAGGGAGTATCTATATCACTATTATGTACTGTAACAGTATTACACGCTGTAATTGCAGCTCCTGGTTCTCTGCTCTGAAACTCTGTTTCAGACCAGAGAAAACAACATCTAGGTAGGAAAAAACGCTTTGCAGTTCAGCAAATGAACAGGACTCTTACTCTGGTGACAGGAAGAAGGTGTATTTCTTGTGATCTTCCTCCTTGGTCATACTGAGTGTGATACGCTTTCTGTCTGTATAGTTGAACTCATTTGGTAGTTCGTGGGAATGGAGAAAGGCGGTAATGTACGGCTCCTCTTCTACCTTTCCTCGTTTATCCTTCTCTCTCACATCTGACAAATGTTAACAAAATAAAGAAAAGAGAAAAATAAAAAGATCAGCAACAATGCAACAGCAATTATCAAACAAACAATTACAGGAAAAAATGAAGACACAAGTGAGACACAAGTACTTTAAAGTCAAATGCTTTGCCAACAAACAAACACTGATTTCTAAATCAGTGAGTGTGTTTTATAAGATGTTTTGGACATGCAGGGGGTTTGTGATGAATGCAAGAACTCACTCTCTAAAGTGGTGAAGTTGAACTGCACAAACAGGCCTGCCTGTCGGTTTGTATTTCCTGTGCTGATCCTGACAACAACTGAGTCACAGTGACTGATGTTAACAGCTCCAGCTGTGGGGACCCCCTAATGCCAGAGTCTTCAGCACCTACATCTCCACTGCTGACATTGTTAATGGCAACAGTGATGGCCAGACTATCATCAAGTCCAGAGATTGGGATCTGGGTGCCATTTTCAGTGCGAAACTCCATGGATGCTACCTCCGTGGAAACAACATAGTTGGACACATAGTTGAAAGGGAACGGATTGGACTCCACCTGGAGAGAATGAGGAGGGAGAGAGAACCAGAAAACCTATTTTAGACATCCAGCGCCTTCTTTTATTTCACATACGCAAAAGTTAGCATTCCCTCTCTTACTCCTATGTTTTTTTTTTGTGTGTAAAAACAATAAACAAAATGTTTTTTTTAAAAAAATCAGCTGTTTTGCAGTGGAGCTTGGTATTAGACATATAAAACATATAATAGATAGACATAACTTTTTTCACCATGCCTTTATTAATTTAACAAAAGTGATAGGTGGGGGGGGGGGGGGGGTTCTGTTAAGGTAATGTAGGTAATGTTAAGGAGTGAGATGCTTTGAAAACATACAGCCAGTCATGAATAATCTTTCTCAGATTATTCATGACTGGCTGTATGTTTATTTAGATTATCCATTTCCAAACTTCAAATAGTTTGGAAATTGTTTTAAAACCCTTTCCAGATTGATGCGTAACAACAATTGCCTCTCTGAGACCATTGCTTATGTCTTTCCCTCTTGGCATTGTGTTAAAACACACCTCACTTGCTGAGGATCAGTTCATCAATTCATGATTTTTAATATGATTTTACACAAAAATGTTTAAAAAAAATAGGGAGTACTAACTCAAACATGACAGTGTGTACAATTGAACTGCAGCAGTCACCCTAACAGAGAGACACATGCAGCAGCAATTAATGAGGGAAATTAATGAGATAAAACTGCTGAAGTGTTTAGGTTTCTGCACCGTGTTTAAACACAATACATTGTGCTTGTTGGGACACTGGGACTTTTTTCAAGCAAACTAATTGATTATTATAAGACAACTGCTACTCCAAGGATTTACTGAGTGTTTTTTTTTTACGGGGGGTGGGGCTCAGTGTTTCATATAGCAGTGATGGTGATGGTGGTGCCTTCAGGTGAAACAAAGCAAAACATTTTCTTGAGTTTAATGATGACGTATGCTTTTACAAAGAGCAATTAAACCCTAGATGCATAACAATGACTGTTCAATAAGCATAAATAAATGGAAAAGTAACATTTTCAGCTGTTTTCATCCACTGCCACTATGTTTTATGCATTCTCTGCACATTTGAGGTGATGTTTTTGAAAACTGTAAGTCAGGGAGGACTTTAATGATCATAGCTCATTTGCACTTTTCAATGGTTAAATAGGAAATATCACACATGCACTGTAATTTTGTCACTTTCACAGGAATGTCAGTCTGTGAAAGTGTGAGCAACATCAATGCAAACACGACCAGTGTCTGAATACCTGACTGTCATTCCTTTTACAGGGGGATGAAGCCATTAATGTCAGATATCTCATTTTGAAAAGGGGCATAAGAGTTTGGAAGCATGGAAAGTTTTTAATCAGAAAAGATAAAATGCCTGACAGATACAAATGAATAAAACAAGACCTCTGGAGACATGCAATGTCAGTGAGTGTGTGCTAATGAGACACTTCGACACCATGCTGCTTTCCTTTAAATCGCTTTGATAGTGATCTAAAGAGAATTTTCAAAAGAAGAATCTTTTACTCAGCTCAGTAGTTACCTCCGCCAAGGAGGTAATGTTTTTGCCGGCGTTTGTTTGTCTGTCAGTCTGTGTTCAAGATAACTCAAAAAGTTATGGATGGATTTTGATGAAATTTTCAGGAGTTGTCAGAAATGTGAAAAGGAAGAACTGATTTCATTTTGGGTGTGATCTGGATGAAATCCTGGATTCTGGATCACTTTCAAATTTTCAATAACATTGTGGTCAATGGGGCCGAAAATTTTGTTTCTCAATATCTCCAATAATTATTGCCAAAAACTCATGAAATTTGATTCAGGGATTGACAATGGAAACCTCTATCAAATTTCAAAGGCTGATCCAGGTCTGATCCTGAAGGCGGATTTTATCTTAATCTGTAAATCGCTATATGGGGGAATTGTTGTGCTTGGCGGAGGTCTGCGCTCTCAGAGTGCTTTTCTCGTTTCCATGGTTTTAGACATATTCTGAGGTTACCTGAAAAAGTAGCTGCATGATGCTATTTCCAGCAACTTTGCCAAGACTTTTGTTGAAAGCTCTGGGGATGGAAAAGCGCTGGCACTCTAGAAAAGCAGGGAATAGAGTGAGGATTAAACACTGCTGCCAAGTGTCATAATGCACTCTTTCTTCACATCTCAGTTTATAATGCACAACTTCTTTTAGCACAGTTTGATCAAAGCTGTTACCTAAAGGAACATAACTTCCATCAAATCCTGAGAGACTAAATATGCAAACAAACCTGGACTGTTGTTGCCATGGTAGCAGAGCAGACTCTGGGGATCTGCTAGTTTTCCTGTGGCAGCAATCTCAGCCCCCCTGAGAATCAGCGGTTCCTCATTGAGCACACGAGCGTGCATGAGGATCAGCATCAGGACTGAGGACAAGCTGTAGGCCTTGGCTGCCACACGAAAAGGGTGTGGCTCTGGTGACTGGGGTGAGGTGTCCAGCAGGGTGTTTTCATGCACTTGTCCAGTGGGGGAGGTAGTATACAGGGGGGAGGAATCCACATAGGGAGGCTGGAAGTTAGACTGGCTGACCTGATGGATCAGATCTCCTGGAGGGAGAGATTATGAAATGGTTAAAGGAAAATGTTTTTTTTAGTTTAAGCTCCTTTTTTGCCAATGTGGTACAGACTAAATTATTAAAAGGGCCAAAACTGTCATAATCAGCCCAGCACTCTAGAAATGCTAGAAATGTACACTCAGCAAATGGAAAAAAAAGTTTGATAAAAGTCAAAATGATTGTTTTTGTAACTCACAAGCTCAAACTGGAAAGATTACTGTGCCTCGCTTTGTAAAATGTAGGGGCATTGAGTAGAAATTGGGTTGTTTATAGAGCTGCTACAAATAACTGAAAATCAGTGCAACCCATTTGGTTGTAGTGATCTTTTTTTTTTTTTTTTTAAGGATGGTAGGGTGACTCCCAACAGTGAGAGAGAAATCCTGCAAAAAAAGAAGGATCTTTATACTGAAGAAAAATGCTGCTGAGAGACAGCATGAAGGTGATTATGTTAGTTAATATTAACTTGTATGTCTAATTCAATCATTGAATAGCCCTGCCAATAGTCCATGATTACATTATTATACTAAATAATATTTTGAGGGAAAAAAAGAAATATGCAGCAAATCTCTGATACAGATTACCAATTTTATGTTCAATAGGACAGTGCATCAAACTGTTGAATAATCAAGGCTTTCTCTGAAAGCCAGCAATAATATATACACATATACACACACAACAATATTTACTTAAATTTGTCCTACTTATGTCCTGAGCATGAAAAGTAGTTTTGACAAGATAAAAAAAAAATGCAGAACTGATTGAAAGTTCCAACTTAAATCTGCAGTTTCCATTCGAGCAGGCCAATTATTATTTTGAAAGATGCATACTTCTGTCCTTTCCTATACTTAGAATATATTCTTTTTTACCCATGATGTTCAGGATGTTGTCAGCTATTTCTGTAGGGGTGACCGTGCCCTGCTTGGTGTCTGTCTGCAGAATCTCCAGCATGGACTCCAGTTTGTTTAAAGTGCTGTTCTGACATTCCTCACAGATGAACTCCCGACTTACAGCCTGCAAAACACAGCACACACATTCGCAACCTGTCTGATGTTTGGATTACTTATTTTTCTATTTTTAATTCTCATTCTTCTCAGAATTCCCACCACCCTTCACTCTCATCTGGCTTACCGTGCACTGTGCCAGGGCAGCAGATGTTTGTTGGATGTCGCTAACAGTAGTCAGGTCAAGAGCAGTCAGAGCTCTTGTGATGTTGCTGCGGACTCTGACTCTGTATTTGTGTTCATCTCGAGACACCCGTGATGACTCTCTAGTCTGCTCATACTTAAGGAGAGGGAAAACAGATATAAATACTGTATGTCTCATGCGTTATGAGGCGGGTAATAAATGGATCAATCAGTGCTGGGAGGCTAATCCTGATTTACCTCATTTAGGACTGTAATGAGAGCCAGTGACAACTCTCTGACCTTTTGAGAGTCTCCCTGTTCCAATAGCTTTGCGAGGTTGATGTCTGTCAGCTCAGACAGCCAGTGAGGTAGACTGCTGTACTCAGGAGGTGGATCTGGCTGCACAACCTCAATGGTCCTGGAGGGGAATGAAATTTCGGTTCAAAATAGGAAAGAGATGCTGTGTAGCTCAGAGGCTCAAGCACGTGGCCCAGGTACGGAGGCTGAACAACACAAGTTTATACATAAATGTGACACCTGTAGTTTTAAGCTACAATGTCGCTCTTTGCTTTTTTTGAATTTTTTGTTAAGCACAACTTCATCTGCTCCAGTGGATGAACTGCCCTTGAAGCAGGAAGAAAAGAAAATAAATCAGGCGGCCCATATAGAGAGGCCCTAGTCCTCGACACAGTGGTCGCAGGCTCGACTCCCGGCCCTTCACCGCATATCCTCCCCATTCTCTCTCTGCCCCCTTTCCTGCCCACCTTTACTGTCAATAAAGGCCACTAGTGCCAAAAAAAAAAAAAGTCAGTATACAAACAAAAACCTGGATGGCATGGATCACACAAGATCTACAATAACATGGAAGCTTCCACTTTGTTGTAAAAGGAGAACAGATTCTGATTGAACTGGCCTTAATGCTTTTAACTGAACCAAGTAATTATTTAATTTGTAGTTACTTATTAAGTGCGAGGCTGGCAGCTCCCTGGTGGTCCTCCACTGTGATGGACACAGAGACACGGTATCGAGCTGACCTGAAGCCTGGTGGCAGGAAGGCTGAGTGCTCCTGACTGCTGCCTTTGTAAATGCAGAAGTCTTCGCAGTAGTCTTCTCTACAGCGCGTCACAAGCAGACTGTATACAAAGGGAGTTTCTGAGACACCCAGATCACTGTAACCTGCAAGGTGAAGACAGCAAAGATGTGTGAGTGAGAAAAAAAAAAACAAAAAACAATGATCTCAAACGATTCAGTCAGGTAAAAAAAAAACAGAAATGGAGAAAAACAATTCAGGTGTGTGATAGTGAGGCCAATACCTCCTTTCTTCCCACCTGAGCAATTGAAGTGAACCCGGTCCAGCAGAGTGCGCATCCTCCAGCCATCACTGTTGCCGTCCCCATACAACATTCCCGACTCTCCTTCCCCTCTCAGGTGACACTCTCCACCCTCTGGAGGATTGTTGTGGTGCAGCTTGATAGAGGCAGCGCCCTCACCATCCAAATCACTGTCATTCACGTGCAGAGTGAAAATATAGGAATCGCCATCTTTCAGGATGCCCTGTCGCAGCACCAGATGCATGCCGTCACTTCCTGTGGTGGTGGAGGAGGAATCCAGGACCAAAGTCTCATTGCGCAGATTCATGGCACTCCAGCGCTGAAAGACCGAGGAGAGAGGTATTAGTGGTACAATGCAGTGCTTCCCAACTTCCATAAAAACACAACGTATACTTATGCATTTAAAGACAGCTTCAAAATATTCATTTGAGGTGTTACAAAGAATTTTTATGCCCTGGCATAATCAGTTGAATTCAGACCAACTATTTGAACCCAGCAGTAACAGATTTGAAAAATTAGGCGCCTGAATAATTCAGTGTTTGGTAAAAGCAGCGTGTGGATGAAAAAATATGCAGATTAGGTTTTATATGAGAAAGCTTTAAAGGAATAATTCAACTTTTTAAGAATACAGAGTTATCAAGTTTTAAATGAGAAAAAAAAATTAATCCAAAAAAAGAGAAAAATTTGTGAGCTTAAGATGTTATGGAAGAAAGATTTTGTGACATTTGATTAGTCTGTTTTCTCCTGTTTTCACTCCTTATGAGCAGACAGAAAAGAATATGAAGCAGGTAGCTGTTTTGGGTTACGTGGTGTGTTCACACACTTAGTTATTTTTTTTTTGATTTATTACAAGGGAACAGGCTGTGTAAACTCTATATCAAGTATCAATCAATCAGTCAATCAGCAAAACTACAGTGAACTTGCACTTGACCTAACACATTAAGTGTCAAACTCTGTGCTTGTCCCTGTTTGCTTTTGTCTGTGTGCGTGTTTACCCCACGGTGAAAGCCATGGCAGTTGGAACATCTTCCTTTGAGGTAGACATACGAGTTCTGGCTGACCTCGTAAATGGACAGGGCCTTACAGGACACGCACTCCAGATACACCATGGGAATGTCACCACTCTGCACAAGCACCTGTTTCACACATACAGACCTTGACAGTTCAGACAGTGGATAGATCTCGTAACGCTGATCAGAAATGTAATTCTTGTAACTGCATGTCAAGGATGGAGAAAGAGGGTGTTGCTATTAACTTTTCATAATAGTGGGAGTTATTCACCTGTATATATATATATATATATATATATATATATATATATATATATATATATATATATATATATATAATATATATATATATATATATATATATGTATGTACATATATTTATACATATGTATACATATTGCGATCAGTATTAATATGTTAACTGTGAATTGTTATACCGTATGCACCTTCCATTATATTATATTTATAGACATTAAAATTAGATATACAAGTCGATATATGCTTTCCTGCTCACACCTCCGTACAACAAAACTACTGCTGTGAGACAGAAAAAAATATGGGGAAAAAAATAAATCAATGAATAAAAAAATAATTGTGGAAAGAGTTTTATTTTATGATCTATAAATATGAAATGAAACTGTCAGTGTTTACTTACAGTCTGTGTGGTGGACTCTGGTGCTATTCCATCTTTGCTGATGGTCAGTTTGAAAGTGTATTCAATGCCTGCTTCAAGTTCAGAGCCAGAGATTCCAAGCACAGGACCACTGGAGCCAAGGCCGAAGGTCAGATTGGAGCAGTGCTGTGGACCCTGAGAGCAGAAATTAGAGTGTGGGGGGGTGGGCGTTGTAGAAGGACAGCCATGCAGCAGAACTAGAGTTACAACTCATGCACACAGGCATTCTGTTCAGGTAATGGTTGCAAAACACTTAGAGGAGGGAAAACAAAGAGACACCTTAAAGAAAAGAACACTTGATGTCGGCCTCAAGATGCAGAACCCCTTTGTAGGCATTGACAGATGTTAGAGGATTCAATAAATAGAAATTGTGTTCCACTTTTGTAACATTTTTTTTTTTTTTACCTCCAATCTTAAATTCAAAACCACAATAATCCACAACATTAATCATACTTTTTGTATCACAATTAACATATAGCATTATCTAACTGCAATGGAAAAGTCCATATTAATTATAGTCTGTGCTTGGGGGTAAGATGAGGTGTAGCATATTGGATAAATGCAGGCAGGTGCTTTGCTTTCTGTTGTTTGTATCCTTATGTAACATTATGTATATTACTACATGTTGCCTTTAAAAAAAAATCTCTTAAGAAACATCTAAATCATATCCTAATCTTAATAAATTGATACATCTGTTGATTCTGCTTTGTGTTTTTACATTCTCCAATTTCCTTCATCTTGATCTTATAACTGTAAAATGGCTAAATATTTTGAAAAAAATGCTAACCTTATCAAAGTTTTTCTGGGTCATGTAAACTATCTAAAATAACCGCATAGCCACTGGCAACTATTTTTCTTTATCTTTCTTTGTCTTCACTTTGTCTCTTTCTGTAAAAGTGCAGTCATTTCACCCCCTCTGTTAAAGCTGAGTGTTTTTCATTCTCTTTATCAACAACAGTATTGCACAGCTGCGTGTTTGTGTATGTGTGTGTTTATACTGTATGTGTGTGATTTTGTTGATGTGGACTGTTTAATTGTCAGGTTGGGGAGAAAAGCACTAGCTATGAAATGCAGAAGTTCATCTCTGAACAGTTACATAACCCTTTTCAATACCTGTTCATATGAGCAACTGCATCTATGAACTGCTATCTTTGTCAGGCCATTTACTGATAAGATTCTGTCTCCAGTTTACCGGTTAGTCTTTATGTTCAAACAGGCACATGGACAAAGTAGAACCAACATCCAAAAATGTCCACAGTCACAGCATCTGGCCTAAAAGTGGCCCTCACAATTATGTGTCTATACAATTAGACACACACCCCATTCGGCTGGACACCCCATCGGTGTTATATTTTGTTCTCTCTCTGCTTCAGCACAATGTCTTACTGCACAACCAAGGATCAGTAAATGCAAGAAAACACCAAATCAGCACACAGTTGTACAATCAACATTCAAAAGACACAATGGCAGACCTGCTTGAATTCTCTCTTTTTCACAGTGATGCCTTTTCTCTGAAAGGACGTCATTTCCTGAACCCTTCTTTGCAAATGCTCTCTGTCATCAAAATGGTTTCATGAATCTTTAACTTAAAGTACAATGAAAGAATTTGACAGCTGAGTTTGGTGATAACTATTCTAATTATTTCATTTCTCAGACTCAATTTCTTGTTTACGTAAGCAGAGTTTTACCAACACGGTCAACTATGTACTGGGCACCAAGTATACTTACAAAACTAGCTAGAAATATACCTAGAAAATACTAGGTACTACTACTATACTAGGTATATTTTACTGTAAAATGGAATTTAATTTATTTTAAAGTTATTAATTAAAGGCAAATTTGGATAAAAATACTACCTGAAGAGCTAATCCTTCTTTTTTCCCCCCCTTTTACCTATCTAACAACATTCAAACAGAACAGACTGACACAATATGAAAGGAACTTTTGTCACCTGTCCTTACCTTTGAAGTACCTTGGCATTCCCAGTGGTAGTGCAGTAAAGACTGACTGTCTGGGTCCATGTTGGGGTCATAGGACTGCTCTGCACTGAGCTGCAGGTCCTGCGACTTCGACCAAACCCGGTAGGTACCTCCTTCTATAATGGGCTTCAGTCTAGCAAGAGAGAAGGATTCAAGTGGCAGAAGAGAAAAATTAAGAAAGCAAATCTATATATTTTTTCTTTGGTCAACACACTTTCCTTCCTGAGATACGTGATAATGTCTGTGCAGTGAGTTTGCAGTTACAATACATTCTGGTGTAGAGATCGACCAATTATCGGTCGGGCTGATTATCGGTGGCGATATTTGGAAATTTGACGTATATCGGCATCTGCCTTTTTTTTTAATCCGACCGGCCGATATGAAGAAATCAAATAAAAACTGTGTTATTTTGGCTCAGATGCAGCCGCGCCTCTCTCTCCTGCCTGCTGCCACCTGCACTATTCACCCCGTCCTCTGATTGGTTAAGCAGCAGAGGCAAAGCCTCCGAACAAGAAGCTGTCATCACACACACTGGAGAGTGAGAGGAAAAGTAGGGAACCTATGGAATCCACAATCACGGAAACACGGACGGAATCGTGGAATTGGAGATTAAAAACGGAATTCACTCTGCTAACTCGTATTCCCAACATGTCTGTGAATTATTTAGTAATGTAGCATCACAGTTTTGAATGACAGGGTCCTTGTTGAAACAGATGTTTCTGAGTCTAGGAAATTCAGGCATTTCTGGAGTTATTATTTTCTATTTGTGTGATTCAATAAACATGCTTTAGACATTTCAATGAAATTCAGTGTTTGCATTATTCAATTTTTTACACACCAATTTTTACACTTTCACTGCAAATGAATATCGGCTCTCTGCCTTCCTCTAACTACTAATAATAGGTATCGGTCCTGAAAAACCCATATCGGTCTATCTCTATTCTGGTGACCTCCTTCTAAAATCAACTGCTGAGGACTCTTACATCCTTTTCTTTCAGGGTTTGTCTACATTGTAACAGAACTTTTACGAACAGGATGAAATGTATCTCAGTTTTCAGATTTAATCAGTTTTTAGTAATTGAAAGTTTGCTTGTTATACAATCCACCAAATCTTTACTATTATAAAAGAAACATATGAACCACAGACCCAAGATAGGTAACAATTATAAGGTGAACTTTTTCCTTACTTTGTCCAGAAAATACAACCTATCAAAGACAAAGTAAAATTGAGGGGGTGTTGGACATAATTCAAATAAAAGATTTAAAAGGGCTTTTTGATTTTCTACTTACTTGGCACCCATGACACTGAGTTGCAGACAGGCAGCCTTCCTTAGTGGCACACCTTCATATGACATAGAAAACACTAAGCTGTAGTTGTCTGCTGCCAAAGCCATCTTCGGTAATGACAGCTGGAGCCTTCGCACATCCACCTCCACTGGCAGGTGAACTGCTCGACTGGGAGAAAACTGAGTCTCCCATCCAGGAAGCAATGGCTTGTCTTTCATTATTTCATTATCACAAGAGGATGCTGAGAATATCTGCCAGAGGTACTGAGCCCCGTAGCGTATGCAGCCTTTCAAATCCACAATGGCCTCCACTAAAGTGGGCTGCGAACGCCAGATAACCAGGCGGGTCTGAGCCACCTGCACGTCTGGTTCCTCACAGTCTAATTTGACTATGTTTACGTCCACCTGGGCCAACACCCAGCTCACCAGGTTACTGCAGTTTACCTAGCAACAAAAAAGAGACAAGCTGTTGAAACTGCAAACTTGTGAGGTTATCAAGATTCGCACATACAACATCTGTAAATTCAGTGTAACTTGAATTTTGAAAGCTTAAACTAATAAATCTAAACATACGTACTTTCACAAGGTAGCGTCCAGGGTGTCCGTACTTATGGCCCACCGTCGTGGTGTTGGTGTGAGCTCGTGTAGAGCCATCACCAAACTCCCACAGGCACTCCACAGGATTAGATCTGGGTGTGACAGAGGCCACCAGGGTCACCATCTTGTTGATGAATGTGTCCTGTGGTACTGCATATAGGCGGGGAGACTTCAACTCGTTTTGAACGAGTATGTGCTTGGTGATGTTCTGATCATGAAGACTGTTAACAGCCCTTAGATAGATGGTCAGTAAACCTGGATTTTCTGGGGTGTAAAGCACCTGGGGTTGAGAGAATGATTGGAGACACATCAGCATTCAGCAACAACTATTGGCCAGACTATGTTATAAATGGATCCCAAAATTATAAAGGCTTTAATGTGTAAGTATCCAGACCTGTTTGCCAACACGGTGTAACATCTTGGAGTTTAGACCAAAAGTCCACAGGAAACTAACAGGTTTGCCAGTCAGGATGTTAGCCACAAAAAGCCTCCTCTCACCCACAGCAATTGCTGCAGGGATTCCCTGGATGGAAAGTCCGCGCACTGGCTCCATTACCTCCACATGGAGCTGTCGCCTGGTGTAACTCACCTATATTGTCATATTGAAAAATACGACAGTGCAGACAAAAATGTCCACTCTTTAAGACAAAATAATTTTTTATAACTAAAATGTGAATGCATTAAAGTGAAACAATATTATTCACCTAAAAATTACAGTTTCAAAATGTTTCAGTAAGTTGTATGAGGGACCCCGGCCAGTGACAAAGCACATTTATTTGACCTGGAATTGCACATTGCAACTTTGTCACTCCGCATGCCTCACTCTTGCGAGAGCACGTATTGCATTACAGCATTGTGCCACACACCAACATAGCCTGCTCGCTATACCTGGAATATTAACCGTAGCAAAGGTGCCAAAAAGATCAGTCTGGAGGGAGTGAGAAGACAATTGATATTGATGTGAGGTACGAGAAAAAACATGCTACAAGGCTGATACCTAACGCACTATCTTCTTGCTGGACTAGTAACCAGCTGTCTTGGCAATAAAGATGTACACTCTGCATACTTTGTTTTTTTTTTCCCCATTTTGCCAATTGTTAGGTATCTTGCAAAGAGCTGCTCTTGTATCAGTTACTGTCAAGCTGTGTAGGCAATAGCATGCAAACCAAGTTCCATTTTGTGATCCCTGCGATCCTTGTGGTCCTATGCAAAATAAATCTAGTTCACTAACTCTACTTTGTTTGTTAGCAATCTAGCTGTAGAATTATGTTTGTTCTATAATTCTTTCATTTTTTCACGGGGTACTATGGTCAGATGAGCACGACGTTCCTTTCTTGTTGGGTTTTTTCCTTTTTTGGGTTTTAGTTGAAGTTATCGTCTCTCTTGTCCGTAGTCTACCTTGTTTTGCGTTTTACTTTGAAGGTCTGTCTTTGATGCGTTTTCCTTTACTTCCCTCCATGTATTAACCTGATTTCCTGCACCTGCCTCTTGTTTGTCCCTCTGTGTATTTAAGTCTTGTCTTAAGTCTTTGTCTGCTTGTCTACCTGCGTACAACCCTGCTTGTCTTCCTGATTTCGTTCTGTGTGATTCTCTGCCCGGCTCCTTAACCTACTCCTGCCTTGCTGTCCCATCACCATCACCATCCTGGATTTAAGTTAAGTTTGGATTTTTGCCTTTTTGTTAATAAATCATTTGCTGAATACTCCTGCATTTTGGATCCTCTCTTCAACAACTTCAACTCAAATCATGAAACTCTGTTGGTTGTGTAGGCTTCATTTTCTTTGCTGGTTATACTGGGCTTTGACTGGCAAACAAATACACATGTACCAATATTTGTGGGTAAGGCCCAAATCAGTTCTTTTGTTTATTACAGTGCTGGACTGCACTGGCAGGGGTCCCTGTACCTGAATATAATGTAATACTTTGCTAACACAAAACTGTATATTTTTTGAGAAAACTTACAATGCTTAAAATCTAATGTTGAGCTTTTTTTTTTTTTTTTTTACTGTACTATATTGTAGATGTTGAAATGTTTTATCTCACATACATATTAAAACTTTTTCTCATAATTTTTTTCCATTACCTGGTTGTGAGCTGTGAGATTCACCATGTATGTATCCACCCGAGTGAAGACGTGGATGTAGGTCTGGTTAGGCTGAAGGTTAGTGGTAGCATCACCACTGATGCTGAGTATCAGTTGAACATCCGAACCCCCTATGACGGAAATGGTGAACTCCACCTTTTCATTGACTGCTGCAAGATTCTTACTTGCCCTGAGCTCCACCTTTCGAATCATTTCTTGAACAAAAAATCTCCTTGGAAACCACTTGCCCACTAACATCATTGGTGGCATTTAAAGTAATGATGGCTGTCTTTGGCTCCTGAAAGATTACTGATGTTTCCTTCCCCGTTTGAGTTCTTCCTTCCAGCAGCCATGTCCACATCACACTTGTTCCTGTCAGCACCTCCCCATGCAGAGAGACACTAACTCCTGTTGCTACAAATCGCTGCTCACTCATATTGCTAGCTGAGAAACTTAACCCCGAAATGACTTCCTGGACATAAACAATCTCTGACACAATCTTTGAGCTAACATTATTGGAGACCTCAACAGAAACACGTTTTTGGCCTGGACTGTTGAAACTATGGGTCAACTGTGGCTTGTTGCACCGTTGACTTTTTCCTTCCAGAGACCACTGATAGTTCAGATTTGACCCTTCCGTGATCAGTACTGTCAGGTTTGTTGAGGCACCAACAGCAATTGGGTTGTTGCTGATCTGTAGGTACACATGTCCAACTGGTTCAATGAAGTGGATGGTTCTGCTGACAGACAGTTGGCCAAGGAGGTTGGCTGCCCGTAGAGAGATGTCACATTGGCCTGGTTTAGAGAAATTCAGCTCCACAGTCTTACCACTTATGTTGAATAAACCGACAGGATCCAGCTCTTTGATGATATTCCAAGTAAAACTCATATTGGTGCCCTCCTTCAATCCTGCCTGAAGGTGGAGGACACGATTTGTAGCGTAACAACAACCATCCAATTCACCTCCTCCCAGTTCGTCCACTATAATCTGCAGACCCTCTAACTCACGCTGGACAAAAAGGAAGATGCTTGCTTGTTCTGTTCCTACGTCATTCTCTGCTGTCACAATGATGTTGAAAGTGCCAACAGAGCGGAAGGTGTAGAACATGGTATAGGTTCCTGACATTGAAGTGCAGTGATCACACACTATCCAAGAGTACCGGACACCATCTCCCTCCTCCTTGTGTGCCTCAAAATTGACTGAAGCATTCAGAGGGACATTTATTAAACTGGCATTGACTCTCAATCCACGGATGGGTGCAAGCACAGTAACAGGTAAAACAGTGTAATTCTGGCTAATAGTGTTGCTTGCTCTCAATGTAACATTGTAGTTCCCAGATGTGTTGTAGGTATAGAAGATATTCTGGCCAGTAAGTGCATTTCCATTTCCAAAATTCCAGGTGTAAGTGACATTGGAGGCCAAGGAAGAAGTCATGAAAATGTATGCAGAGCCCACTGTCAGGTTGTTGTACTTTGTGCCATTATGTTGAATGGAAATTGGTCCAATAGGCATCAAAATGTCAATCACGGCACTGCTGTTACCTGCAGAGATGTTATTGAAAACTTGTACTGTGACCATGTAGCGACCTGGTCTTTTATAAGTTGTCACAATATTCCCAGACCCATGGATGAGCACAAGATCTTCCTCTGTACCGAAGTCCCACTGATAGCTGTAGTTAAACTCCGGAACAGCTCTGACCTGGAACTTTATATCCTCCCCTACAGCGTAGTGGGATTTCTCTGGGATAAAGCTTATGTTGGTCAGTGCTGGTTGCACACATACCCAGTTGAAGAAATTGGCTTTGGTGGCTTTGTTGACTCCACTGGACAGGAGCAGGGAGAGGTGGTACTTCCCACTTGTCCCATAGGTGTGTGAGACTCTGGGGTTTCCATATCGCGTCTCATTGGGGCTTCCATCCCCAAAGCTCCATTCATAAAGATGAACCGATGAATTACCAGACACCCAGGCTTGAAAGTTGACATGTGTCTGCTCTTGGACACAACCGGATGGTTCCATTTTTATAACTTGGAAAACAAAGACATGAACTGGAAGTATTGTCCAGCCAGAGCTCACTGCATTCATGGCAGTCACGTTTACGGTGTAGTTGCCTTCTAGGATGTATTTGTGTGACACATGGGGTTCAGAAGAAGTGTAGTTGGTGCCATCACCCATCGAGAATGTCCATGTAATGTTATTACCAGAACCAAGGCATCCCCGCACTGTAGTGAGACTGTTGAGCTCTGAGGGAGAGGAGCTTTGAGCCGATAGATCTTCAATCTCTTCATAAACAAACATGTTTGCACAAGCCTGTGTAGAACTGATGGTGTTGTTTACTATCACACAGACATTGAAGTTGCCACTCTTTATATAGGTGTGTGCGACGCGGCGACCTTGCTGCAGAGCAGAACTGTCTCCAAAGTCCCAATCATAGTGAATGCCATACGGTGAAGGAAGAGGGTGAGCCTCAAAATCAGATGATTTTCCGACAAGGAGAAGTTGCGGCTCTGTTTGTAGATCAACACGCGTGAGGATGCTGTAAACACTCATGTTAATGCTCTGACTGATGTTCTCATGGCGATTGGACACTGACACCAAGGCTGTATATATTCCTAGACAGAAAAAAAAACATTGAAATCAAGCAAAAGGTGTTACCATAGATGAATGGTTTAAACTTGGGAATCTTGCATAAACTAAATTGGCTTCTGCAACAGTGGTTATGCTTGTTTTTCTGACTGGGACAAGGATAACTTAATTACCTGGTTGAGAGTAGCTATAGGTGATGTTTTTGCTCAGGAGGATTTGATTAGGAGAATCTGGACAGAGGAGGGATGGAGAATAGGGAGGCTTGTACTCAAACTCTTCATATCCTCCGTCACCAAAAGACCATCTGATGCAGAAAAGAGACAAAGTAAAATCCTTGAAAGGGGATCTTCAGGGAAATACGTACTTTTAGATGTCTTGATTCCACAGTACAACTGTGTAAACAGATTAATGTCTCCACAATATGCGTAACATCATGGACACACATGGACTTAAAAGCTGGAAAATGTGAATCTTTACTGAGGGTGGAGGGTTTAGGAAAGGAGAGATGGAAAGTCAAACCTCAAAGAGACTCTCTGGACTGACAAAGGTAAAAGTGAAGAGAAAAGGAAAAGAAAACTGCAAAGCTGGGAGTGTGGGAAAGTGGGGAAAGAAGATGGAGATAAAAGAGAAGAAAAAGGGAAAAGCAAAACAGTCGAGCAGAGAGGAAAATTCTTGTCAGCAATCTTCCCTGACCACAGAGTAATAAATCCTTTCACTTGACTGCTGCAGTGCTTATGGTACACAGGAAGACCAAATCAGAAAAAAAAAAATTATGGCAAGAGATAAATAAAGGTGATGAACAAACAGGGCATTTAACTCATTCTAAAAGAAACACAATTAGACAAACAGAGACAACATTTAGGAGTTTTTAACTTCCTTTTAAAGTATGACAGAACATGTCTGCCATTATTTTCTTTTGTTTATATATGATACTGCCGACACCCCACTTCCACTGTTCATACCGGAAGGTGGCTTCCACTGACATGTCCACAAGCACAGAGGTGGTAAGAGTCTGATTGGAGCCCTGAGGGACCACATCTGGCACACCCTTGACCGTGAGGTTGGACATGGGCTCCAGCTGATCCACGGTGACATTGAAATACTCTGTAAGTGTGCTGACATGGTTTGAGGCTGTGACCTGGAAGAGATGTCATAAAATTGGCAAAACTTTTTATATTCAATTTTATTTGTATATCGTCAATTACAATGCAAATTTTCTTCAGCGCTTTACAGAGACCCAGAGCATGACCCCCGAGCAAATATCATTATTAACTAAAATTATATTATTAGATCCTAATCAAAGAAAAATGGCAAGTAAAAAAACTCCACTAGCGAGAGAAAAAAAAAAAAACATTAGAGAGCAGGAGAATTTTGAATTTGATTCAAAATTTTACAGAAAGCTAACGGAGGGAGGCTAACACAGGAGAGATGTGATCTCTCTTGCTGATTCCTGTCAGCACTCGTGCTGCTGTATTTTGGATCAGCTGGAGGCCTTTTAGCAAAGGCTATAATCCCGTGTTCCATCTAAGGTCACTGATAACATTATGACTAAAATATGCAATATAAAAGCTCCAAACACACAATGTGACTTACAAAATGTTGTAGGTTAAACTAACTATTTTCAAACTGTTTAATCCTTGCGTAAATTTTCATGGAAAAAGCTCATGTTCAGTGGTTTCACTTTTTTTCTTTAGTTCTAATAAGTTGAATTTCTTTACAACTAACAACTAAACTAAATTGTGAACCTGGCATGACTTAAAAAAAAACAACTGAAACCTGCAGACTAACAAATCCATGACAGTCAGATATTCAAATTGCAAACTTGGACAACTGGAATCATTAGTTCAGCTTCGCACCATACAGATTTTTTTTTATGTCAATCTCAAAAAATATCTAAAAAATTTCAGTATAGCAAAGAACGGTTAAACTACGTTAACAAAGTATGATGACTTGTGCTGGATCATGCTGGATCAGAGCATGGGAGTGAAACTCACAGTAAGCTTGTAGGTGGCAGCATGCTGGTAGATGACACTGAGAACAGTGTTGTAGTAGGTGAAGTAAGGCCTGTCATCTAGAGTCCATTTAAATGAGGGATTGGAACCTTCAAGAACTGAAGCAGCGTAACTCTAAAATGCAGATGGAGTGCAATGCATTGTTTACAATATTAATATGAAATATGAATTATTGATTAACACAACTCTAAGTTAAATTAAAATCTCAAACAAAAGGACATACCACAAGTGTCTCCATCAGTACCCTGCATGCAGGGTGCGGCTGCACCACCAGTCCTCTGATTGGCTTTTCCACGTGTACAGCCACCACCAGGTTGTCTTCTGTCACATTATTGCTTGCCTCAAGCTCCACCCGCAGTGGACTCTTCTGTTCCTCCACTCCCAGGTTCAGATCCAACACTGCGTAGCGGCTGGGTTCTGTCACTTCAATACCTGAACCTGAGATCGGCCCAGGCTTACAGATTGACGGACTGGATGAAAACTCTGAGGGGCATTCAGGCTGAAAAGTAACACTGCAATTGCTGCCGTGCTGAGATGCCCTTGTAACGTAGCGAGACTGCACACGGAGCAGAAGCCTGGTGTTGCTGGGCTGCAAATAGAGGTTACCATTTTGTAGAGGGGGGTGGAGGATTGTCAAGCCCAGAGGAGGCACCACCCGGAGTGGGCATGATGCCGAGGTCGGGTATGATGTCTCAGTGGCGTTCACCTTGAGTTAAAATTAAATGTAGTCTTAATTATTTTTGATAGATTTGATTGATCATTAACGCAAACATAAGATAACTTATGAACTTATTAATCTATAGCCTACCCATAAACTCCAATAATAATGTCTAGATTTAACCTTCAATAATAGCATTATAAATCCCCCTTACAAACAGTGTTAGTGTCTCAAAAATGTTTTTAACTGTTTAAAAATTATGGTTTTTCAGTGTGACAGAAAAGCTCACACTTAAGACTTTGCAATCCTAGAAGTCTCCTCCTCTATCATATCTGTGAGGTCCATGCTGGGATTTGCCATGAGAATTGATGACTTACCAGCAGGGTATACAGGCCAGGCTGGGACAGACCAGCAGACAGCTGCGCTCCCTGCAGCTGGGTCTTATTGTGTCCTACATAGAGCACTCTGATTGGGCAAACTACTTCTCCCAGCCAGCCTCCTTTGCCATTCTTCACCAACTCCTCCAGGTCAAGCTCTGGTTCAGCCATGGGGTCATCTGAAGAACCTACAAACTGTCTGGTATTGTTCACCCAGAGCCAATCTGATGTGTTAAGGGCTAAAACAGGCTGTCGCCACAATGACTGTGGAGAAGATTGGCACTGAAGAAGAGAGAAGGGGCCACTGTCATGCTGAAGGGCGATGACATCACCACGTGAAACCAGGATGTCCTCCAGCTGGTCTTGTAACTGGAAGAAACAACAACAAAAAAAAAAAAGTTCACAATCTAGACAAATACAAGATAGATCAAAGAAAAACTCAAATTGGTCAACAAAGCAAACCCTCTCACCAGTACATGTGCCACTGGTCCTGCTGGTAGAGTAAATACCACCTCTTTCTGTAGTGTGTACCAAGGCCTCCACGTCCCAGGGGGCAGGTGGTGAGCATGGGTGCAATTAGGACAGGAGGATGGCTGGCATGAAGTAGAGAGGGGCACACACCGGCGCAGAAAGGGACACCACTGCTCTCGTCGGGGGCAAGAAGGTGGATCGCTGTTCAATGTTTTGTTGGGGACGCAAACAGCGAATGGAGCGCACACTGGACCTCCACAACCTGAGACATTAGATGTATCTTATTTCTTTTTTAATGGTAATAGAATGGAATTATATATAATTAATGAAAAATCCTGTTTTGCTATCAAAAAGTGACTGTCAATATCTTCTAAAGTGCAGTGATTTAAAAAAAAAAAGCACTTGAAAGGCACAGAGTGTGATTTTTTTTGCACCTGCATATTTATTTATGGAAGTTTTCCTTTCAGTGTACAAAATCTTTCTTAGATTAGATTTCTTTTTTTTTTTTCAATAACTTCAGACTGATTTATTAAACTTTGCTTTTGTACTTCATGGCCAGCAGCATTATTATTTACCTCCCAAAAAAAAAAAAAAAAACAAAAAAAAAAAAAAACAGTCATTGTTGTGGCATTTGCTTTAAGCTGGAAGCAAAGCTTGGGAACAGAAAGCATTTTTTAATCTGAGCACCATAACATCTACGTCATTGTTCAGATTTTCACCTACTTTGCCCTTTCATGCAGTAAAATTACCAAATGACACCAGCACGTCCATATATACACACACACACTTTTATTTTCTAGAACAGTAGTTTTTATTACCCCGGGGCCTCAACTGTAGGTTGTAGCGATGCCTAGCTGTTAGTCAAGTCCAAGAGATGCTCTGTATCAATAATATCTGACCATATTTTAGGCCTTAATGGCTCTTCCACATGTGTCTTAAAGGAAATCTTACAACAATTATGAAAGCAGGAGTTTATCTCTATTTTGTAAGGAGAAAGAATAAACAAATTGCAGCAGGTTGTGCCTGTGTCATGAGTAAATCACAGGCTTATGATTATTAACATTTTGGCTTGTTTGTGATTCAACATTAATTTTTGATTCTGCTCCTTGGAGACTGCTTTAGGCGATTATTGAAATGAGCTGGCTTGTGCATCAGTTTGAGCGCTTCATTTGCAGTGCTGAACACTCCTATCAGCACTGTATCCATTTTTGATCACATGCTAATTTGCATGTTAAAAAAAAGTGCTTTAGTGATACTTAAAAGTGAAAATTATATAGTCAAACATTGTTACTGTAATTTTGCTTGTTAAATCTAATCTAAAATTTGAGAAAAACAGGATACTGAAAAAGACTCCCTGGATCAAACAGATGAAAAAAAAAAAAATGAAACTAATCCCTTGAATGGAAGACAAAAATTGTACATCAATGGCATTATGAAATCTGTGTGTGTACATGTCTGCAGTTTATGAATAATGGGAACATAATTAGTGTGTTGGACCGATAGCATTATCTCTGCTGGCTTATATCCTGCTGCTGCATTCACAAAAGCAAAATTTGTTTTTAAAAAAACAGCTTCCACACAGGGTTTCTGGCTCTCAAAACTTTCAAGTGCATCCATTTACTACCATCGTTCTATTACACCCCCATGCTGCTGTGTCTCAGTAGACCCTTTATACATATTTGTCGTGAGGCTGGTGACTGCAGATGATAAGAGGAAACACTCATAAGGGAGGTGACCCCGTTCGTTTGGTTTCCTTCTTCTCTAGTTTTGCCCAACTTTCTGTCTCCATTCACACCTTTCTATCATGTTTTCCTTCCTAACAACTACAGACAAGGCTGGTCAGTGTCTGTATATTTGTGAGGAACTGAAGGTGTGGGCTCAGATGGCTCATCATTTTTCTCTTTTCACACCTGCAAGTACTCTCTAGGAATGTGTGCACAGTTTTATGTGCAAAGCGTATATTAGTGTGTTTCTGTGTGTGACTCACTGGGTAGCAGCAGGTGCTGGTTGGGATAATGGCAATGGGGTCTGTAGGTCTGGAATCTGATGTGGACTTGTGAACTGAGCGCCCGAGTGACAAACTCTAGGGAGGACAGTCGGCCTGCCTGAATGAAGCTAAGTGCAGGGAACAACAGCAGCTGAGTGGGGAAAAAAATGAAGAAATGGTTATAAGAAAGTAAGCTTGAGGACAACAGTAAGTAAAATAAACACACTAAAGGTCTTTCTTACCTCTATTCCATTGATGGGTTGCTGTGGAGCAGACAGTAAAGTGGATGATGCATGGTGCAAAAGATTATGGGAGGGAAACACAGCCATGCCCACCATGAAAACCCCACCATCTGGAACATGCACTGAAGAGGCAAAAACAGACTGGAGTGAAAAAAAAAAAAAAAGAGCAATTATCAAACTCACTAATTTGTTTATTGTGTTCCACTACGCTGGCTGTCGTTCACAGATACAGTTGAAACCAGAAGATTACATACACCATAAAAAGACACACACAGTTTTTTTTTTTTTTTCACTGTCTGACATTAAAGTAATCCAGAGTAACTTTTCAACTTTTTAGCACCCCCTACTGGCCAGCTGGACATAGTAGTGTTTATGAAAGTCGCAGTTCTACATGTCACTGTGTTTATACAAGCTGGTAAATAGATTAGATCCTTTCTACAGAATTCTTACCGACTATGTTTTCAACCAATAAGATGTTCTGTGAAGATGTAAACAAATGTGCATTTACAGGCATTTTGGTGTGGCTCTGATTTTAGCAGGGATGTGAATCTTCCAACAACTCACGATTCGATTCAGATTCTTGGGGTGATGATTCGATTCACAATCGATTCTTGATTCAAATCACTATTCTTAGTAAAAAAAAAAAAAAAAAAAAAAGGTGCCAATTCCAGGATTAACTACATGAAACAATTCAGTCCACACAATAACATCCTGATCTGAAAAACGAGACATCAAAGAGAGATCAAATCTCTGAAGCTTCATGGAGAAACACGATGCAGAGTGCGACAAATAGACCGATGAGTACGGCCAGCTCACACGTGGTCAGTTTATCTGATAGCATTGACTGTTGTCTATTAAATGAATTCAGCCCCATGAAGAGATTTCCATGTGGTAAATCTTGCTTTTGTTACAATTACAGTGGTCCTCACAAGGCACACGACAAACTAAATAAAAAACAAAAAAATATATAATTTCAAAAGTTAATTTTTTTATTCACTCTACATGTCGTGGAAAATAAAACTAATGCTGGTTGTCTTGTATTTCCTTGTTTGTGATATTTTCCTTTTTATTTGGCATTTTACTTGACATTATGATGGGGACAATAATTTGCACACTGTAGTTGGTATTTTAAAATGGCAGCAGAATGTGCTTTTTTAAAATCCTATTGCTTTTGAATTTTTTAGCAAATTCAACTAAAAATAATAAAAATAATAATTATGGCATTCAGAGCCCTTCCTGTTAGAATCCAATTAGATTCTTTTTGCCTTAATAATGCTGTAGATTAAAATGTGAATGAAACTGAAAATGGTTTAGTAGTCTTAGTACTTTCTGTTAATGCTGACATTTTAATTTAATGATCTTTCATCTTTTGACAAAAACTGACTTACTATTCCACTCATGATGCTAAGAAATGATGGAGAACATCCCTGGAAAGCTCTCAAACAAGAAGCAACTTGCGTTAATTCAAATTAAGCTCCAATTATAAGCAGAGCTTTAAAAAGCCTGGCTTTCGCTTTAAGTAAATGTTATATAGAGGCTTTCTGCTTTCTCATTCCTCAGCCTGTAATATAATACACAAAAAAGTCATATACTAAAAAGCATAGTAAATTAAACTGAGGTTCTGCACTTTTGGGGAATTAGATACAGTTGTCATTTATATTTAATCCAAGTCCCACCGAGGTATGTACTGTGTGTCTGACAGCATACCTTGGGGGGTGTACTGGCAGATGAAGGCCCTCTTGGCATCACACAGGTGTGAACTGGTTTGACCGTGCTGATCAAAGGACACGCACAAATTCCCGCGAGAGATTGGTGAGCGAGGTGGCAGGCCATCCTCTCCTTCCTGAGCTTCTGATCCGTTCACCCAGCGAAGTTTGCCTGGAGTGACGACGTCACTCAAGCCCAGCCACACACCCCGCTCTCTGGTGCTGAACAGGATGAAAGGTGAGAAAAATTTCATATGAAATTATTTAAGAACATGCATGAAGTTTGAAGACAAAAAAAAAAAAAAAAAATTCACAGGTCTTTTTCAGTGTGATCATACTGTCAGACAAACACAGACATTTAATAATAAACATCTCGACTTAAATGATCTACAGAAACTAATTATGAAGCTTGCAAATTCTGTCAGCTTTCCTTTAACAACGAGTAACTGCCAGGGAGAAAATGAGAAAAGAGGGTTTGACTGAAGCCAACGATGTTCAACAAAGAGAGAAGGTGTCACATAGGTGAATATATTGAATAAATTGTCATTTCTACTAATGGACTGCACAAAATTCTCACTTCTCCTATGTATTCCTTGCTGTTGTACAGCAGGGGAAAAAATGAACGCAAGTATTTTGCCATTCTGTTTGATGCTGATCAGTAATTTCTCACTTGTATAAAAGCTGTTTTCTTTTTATTTTTTACTTAATTAATTTTAAACACTGGCTGACCAGTTCTTTTTTTTTTATGTGAAAACAAGTCAAGATAATGAGTGGACAGGGTTTAAAACATAAAAGCAGAAAAGCAGCAAGAAAAAGTCTAAACAACAACAACAAAAAAGACTGATTTAAAAAAGTTCTTATATAAGCAAGAGGTTGGAGGAACACATGAGTAGAGGAGGAGAGAGGGGACAGACTCCATCTGCAGCATGTTTTTGCTTCTCTTGTTCACTCAAGGCTATGATGATACCCTCACAATAACACACACATACACACAATATTGTGTGGACTCCTGCCAGGGTGTTAAAGTTGCAAAGCAGCTGTGCTTTGACAGATGTGTTTTTGTGACTTCCTTCCACCTAAACACCAAACAGTGGAGGTCATCGGGCCAATGCACGGCCAGAAAATGTTCCAAATCTAAACCAAAGCCAGATCTAGAGCTAAGCTAACATAGTGTTCCTGACACTGAATCCACCATCCATCCATTCTCTGCACCCACTTCATCCTGTTAAGGGTCCCAAGAAGAGGCCTGAGCCTAAACCAGCAGTCATCGAATGAGAGGTGGGGTACCAGTTCATCACAGGGCCACACAGAGACAAACATGACAAACAAACATGACACTCACTCCTACAGACAGTTTATAATCCCCACCTTTTTTCAGTCACGACACCTTTCAAAAGTGAATAAAAATCTCACGACACCCCAGAGTAAAATATAATCCAAAGCTACACTGCATCGCTGTAAATGCATACGTCCCGTTTATTTTGTTTAAATAACCTGAACACGATAACTGCACCAGAGTAGGCCTCAGCAGGAGAGCTTCTTTTCGTCCGTGATGTGCTTGCTTCCATCCGTCATCCTTGTATTGCCTCTTTTTAGCCTTATCGCTAGCAACTACCTTTGTGACCTATGTCGCTAGTCCAACTAGTCCAAACTTAAGAGTCCAAACTAAACATGGAGAAGCAGCATTTAGCTGTTATGCTGCAAACAAGTGGAACAAACTTCCAGTGGAGATTAAACTTTCATCAACTGTAGACACTTTTAAATCCAGGTTAAAAACATTTCTTTTTTCATTTGCCTATCCATGAAATCTGCACGGTATCTTTTACTTTGTCTAGCTTCTTTTAATCATTTTGATTTATTTAGGTATTTTATATCACCTTATTATGATTCATTTTATTGTTTTTTCACTCTCTCTCTTTATATGTTTTTAATGTTTTTATTATTTTATCTTCTTTTTATTTCCTCCTGTTTTCTGTAATGCTTCAAATGTTTTATGTAAAGCACCTTGAATTGTCTTGTACACGAAATGTGCTATACAAATAAACTTGCTTTGCTTTAAAAACCAATCACAAAGGAGCACCTCTCCTGCAGATCCAATCAAGCATAAACCCTGTTGCTGTCAGGGCTGATTGGCCCAACATTCTCAGGTTTCATCTTGCGGGAGATAAGTGGAGTTACAAAATAAACTGGCACCTCATGTTAAAGGCCAGTGGAAGCTGAGGCAAGGCTTAGATGAGGCAGGGAAACAACTTCTGTTGCGTCAGAAGTGTAGCCAGAATGCAAGCTTCCCTATATTACAAGCGCAGATGGGTTAAGTAGATGTTGTGCTTTAACTTTTTATATATTTATTTATGTTACTCATACAGTAAGCTAGGCCTGACATCTTAAGCATTTAACCAATGACTCATGAAGTTGACTCGGTTTACACTCGGTGAAGAAATTGTCCCAATAACAAGAGAAACAAAGGCTGACAGTGGACATAGGCCATAACTGCAAGGTAGCATCACTCTTGGACTGTTTAGGGAAAAGGAAAAAAGGGAAATATGACTGAGTATATTATGAAGTTATTCATTCCCTTATATCATGACCAAAGCTGCCATTGTTTTAAGGTTCAAAAAATGCCTCTGGTGTCAAGGCATGGCTTTCACATGTATTCCCACTGAAACAGCCAAACACTTGAGCAGCACACACACAAACTGAGTGTAATTCAATCGTACAGGTTTTGCAAGACAGGAGAAGAGACAAAAAAAACATATTTTACACAAACCACTGCACAAGCCACATACTTCTGTGATTATTCTCATTGTTCCTGACTGTCACTGCTGCAGAAAAACTGCATCATGATTTGTTGCAGTTTGTGAAAACAAGAGATGACCAGCTGTCAAGGACCTGTTTTTTTTTTTTTTTTTTTTGCATGACCTGGTGATATATATTACTTGGGCCTATGGAATCTGCAATCACGGAATCGCGGAATTGGAGATTAAAAACGAAATTCACTTTATATGCGCAATATAACAGAACTGAACAGCAATTTGCGTAAAAGTTTGTTTTTTTTCTCCCGGACTAAAAGGAACTTTTCTTTCAAGAAAATGTTCCAAGAGGGGTTACTAAAAGGTGGGGACACTCTAGCTTCTCTGCCCCCTCCTGCCCTCGCTTTCCTCATTAACCAAAAAAAAAAAAAAAAAAAACGTTGCCACCTGAGAAACTGGCAAAGAAGTGAAGGAACTAGCGGTTTACTCCCAGGTACAGGGCAGACCAGTTTCTAAGAGATTATAATGTGTCTGGCGATTCAATATTCTGCAAGTTTAGCCAGCACACAGTTGAATGGGCACGAAAAGGTACGTGCGAGGATCACTTCCATCCATCCATTAGCTCCCGCTTGGTCCGGAGTCAGGTCGCGGGGGCAGCAGCTTCAGCAGAGAAACCCAGACCTCCCTCCCCCCGGCTGCTTCCACCAGACCAGCTGAGAGATATAATCTCTCCAGCGTGTCCTGGTCTGCCCCGTGGTCTTCCTACGAGATTCATTTAATGAGTGAAAAGCACAATTTCATAGTATCTACATAAGCTATAGTAAATATAGTTTTTTCTGTTCAGACACACAGTTTGTCATGACATACCTGAAAAATATCAGGTACATTATGACAAACTGTCTGATAACAGAAGAAATTAAACAAACTAAAACCATTAGTTTACTGCTGTTGCAATTTCTTTTTTTGCACTTTAAATTACTTAACTAACTTTAGAGGTTTTTTTTTCCTTGTTATTTTTTACATAGAAAAAAACTGTTTTGTTTTTTGTTTGTAAAAAAAACCCAATATTTTGTTGGATACTATGTTTAAAAGTATAAAAACATTAAAGTTTACAGTTATAATTGCATAAATATATTACATATATAAATACATATAATACTTAAAAAAACGGAATTCTCAAAAATTAAAAACCGAAAATGAAAATAATTTAAACAGAATTTGAGAAAAAATAAAATGGATTTCATAGGGCCCTATATTACCTTATGTATAGTATGTAAACTACAGATACACGCACACACACACCTATTTAGATCGACTTATAGTGTGTCTCTACCATGGGAGCATGAGTGTGCCTAAATAGCACATTACAGAGAAAACATGTGAGAGAAATGGTAATTAACTGCATTAAGACCTGGAAATGCAGAGGGAAACACTGAGCCCCATTTCTTCAACTTACTGCAAAAAGAAAACACTCACTGTGTGACTTTGGGTGCCAGCAGGTTACGCAATGTGTCACTCCTGACTACTGCCAGGTCTCCACTGCGGTTCAAACACTGCTGTCGTGCGTCGGTCCAGCTCAGCTCCTCTGGAAAGATCTGGAAACAGCTTGAGGACTCGACGTGGTACACTCTATCTCCTGTACAGTGAGGGAAGGCTGACAGAGGACAGCAAACATTTATCTCATTTCTCAGAACATTTGGAATGACAACTGTAACAATGTAAAAACATAAAAAATAAAAATCACATTACTGCTGAAAGAGATGATGATAAAACCACAGTAAGTACAGAATTAATCCAGCATGTCATATACTAAATTCTGACAACACACTTTTTTTTTTTTAGGTATAATAATGCACAGAAAACCATAAATTAAATTGTTTACATGAAATTTCACATAATATATAATATCTTAATATATTAACAATCCTTGCATATCTATTGGGAAGCAAGAATTAATGTGATAATTTCTTTTGGGAGTTTGCCTTGTTTGCATTATCTGTTCAGTAAAATCTCTGAAATATGCATACTAATATCAAATCTAAGTGGGAAAATGATGATACCAGCTACAGCTATTTAAGTTGTTTTGTATTCACATCCCATATTTTTTCTCTCAAAAATCCTTGAGCTTCAGCTCAGATATTTTTGAGACCAACACAGACAGGAAAATAAGAATAAGATAGATGCTGATGTGTGAGCAAAAGGAAAACACTAAAAGAGGTATGGTTGTACTCCCGCATCTGACACAAACTACTCACCTGAGACAAAAAACCTGCAGTGACATTTCTTGCCTTTTATATTCTCAAACTTATTTGGTATATCTTTGCCTTCTAAAGCTACACTGCATCCTTGAAAAAGCCAGTCCCACAATATCTCAAGGAAACAACTGGTACCCTGATGAAATAACTGTGTGAGATTGAATCATCAAACTCTGCATATACAAGAAATCTTAGGAGAATGCCATGGCAAACGAGTCAAGGTACCAGAGAAGAGCTGACTGGTGACAAATAGCAAGATAGTTGAAACACAAACTGAGATGAGGGTTTTTCTCTGTTTGAGGGATAAAGGAAGATAAGGAAATAATTTATGCATAATGAGACTTGACTGATGTCTCATTTGCCAGGTAGAGCTTGAAAACAGTCAGATTGTTACGAGCAGACACGCAGTGACAAGACTTAAATGTAAAGCAACTTTAACTAATAAATATGCTTACATTGAAAAGCTGATCTCATGATCTCTTACAATGAGTTAAAGTCTGCATGACACTGATGAGGCTACAGATAATTATCCAGCTCTGCAGCTCTGCAGAGTTCTACAGACCATGTTACCCAGTTTCAGTTTATTGTTTAGGTTTTCCAGGCCGTGTCTTTACTGTTCTGGTTCTTCTCTCACTGATCTGATAATATGTTTTCTGCCAACGGCAAGCTGGCACTGAAAGTGCACCACCTGCTTACTGCCAGAAGCAGATAAACAAACTCAGTGACAAACTGGTGAATGTACTGGACCATTTAGCACCTAGTTATCCCTCTTAAGGGTGAGACAGGTCAGACTGAAGCCAAGCAGATCATTAGTTTGTGTCTTTTTCTCTTCTTTTTCAGTAAACTCAGACATTTTTCACTTCAACAACTTTTCTGCAGATCTGCAATCAGCATTCCCGCTTTGTCAGTGCAAATTAATATCAGCTGGTTCAGTCCCAACTGACGGCCTATAAAAAGGTGTCTCTTTATAAAAGGTGTTACACAAAAAACATCTCATAATGTAAAAAAGGAAAGTGATCTCTCAAGATCCTAGCGACCTTATTATTGCAAAAAAGAAAAATGATGGCATTGGTTATAGGAGGATTTCTAAGCTTTCTAAATGTTCCAGTGAGCACCGCTGGGGCCATAATCCAGGAGTTGAGAATTTGTACCATAAACCGGCCACAACCGGGTGCTCCTCGAAAAATTTATGACAAAGGAGTTGAAACCCTCAGTACGCAAGATTCCATTGTTAAAGAAAAAGCATGTTTTAGCTCCTTTAAAATTTGCACATCATGTTTGGAGGAATAGCACTGCATATCACCCCAAAAACACCATACTAACGGTGAAGATTGGAGGTGGGGACATCATAGCGCGGGGCTGTTTTTCAGCATACAGTACTGGCATAAACTTTATATACCTGAGGAAGGACAAATGGAAAAATTTACCAAGATATTCTTGATAAAGATCTGCTGCCATCTACCAGGATAATAAAGATGAAAAAAGGGCAGATATTTCATCAACACAATGGGTCATGAAATGTGAAAAGACTGGATTTATGGGTAAAGTGTGAGCATAGCAAAATTTATGCGTTTTGATATATTTGTGAAAATGTTACTAGTTGTGAACTCTTTGTATCTACTAACAAAATCTACTCGTACTTCTGACGGGGTTTATGCTAATTAATGAGCGTTGTGATTTCATGAGCTCACTCCCTACCTGCAATCATTTGGAATTCATTCATTTACATATGTTTTTATGAAAAAAAATCAAAGTTTTACCCAGCATTCATGAATCCGGAGCAGAGTTTTTATGAGGAGGTGATTTATGAGCAAAACTACTCACAGACAAACAAAGATTTCATGAATGAGACCCAATGATCTTAAACACACAGCCAAAGAAGTTCTCAGTTGGTTTCACAGAAAGAGTAAAGCTGTTAGAATGGCCCAGCCAATCATCTGACTTTATACCTCTGCTCTTAGTACAGAGGTACTGTATATATTGTTACTAGGGCTGTCAAAGTTAACGCGTTAACGCGTGATTAACGCAAAATAATTTTAACGCAACTAATTTTTTTAACGCGCGTTAACGCGACACAGCCTGGCCGTGTACAATAGTAAAGAGGAGAGTAGGTTTAATGAGCCTCGGGCCCCGCCGTAGTTGTGTTGTCCTGTAGTCCTCCGTAGTCCTGTCAAAACAGGAAGTCATGCACTGACGTCGATGTCCATGCCGCAGACAGACAGACGTAAACAAACTATTAGCAGTAGTTGGATACAAATAATAAATGGATACAAAAGATACTATTTTGAATGGTAAGTTCAGCTTCAAAACCTTGCCTGATGGTTAACTCCACAAGATAAATGTTGTTTGTGTTTGCTGTCGATGTGAATTTAGTTACCACCGGAGTCCGGTCACTTGACGGCTAATGAGAGCGCTGATGCAGAGAGCCCCCCTCGTTTAAAGCAAACCACGAAAATATTTTGTATGAAGAACATAAGAGAAAATATTGAGTATTTATATATATATATATATATATATATATAATGGATTTGGCATTGTAGCAATATATAAACATGCATATGTTTTGCATAAGGCAAGCATTTGTGTACTCTCATATTAGGCAAGGCAACTTTATTTGCAATTCAATTCAAAGTGCTTTACAGATGCAGTCACAAGAAGGCAAATAGAATCATTCCATACAAGCATAAAAATAATCAATAATAAATAAAAATTAATTAATGAAAAAATTAATTAATTAAATTAAAAATGAAGAGTGCAGATAAAATCCTTCCAGTCATCATCTTCACATCTAAACAGAACTGTTTTCAGTCTGGATCTGAACATTATCAGAGTTCAGGTCTGTCTCACATCTTCTAGAAGACTGGTCCAGATTTTAGGAGCATAAAACTGAAATGCAGCTTCACCTTGTTTAGTCCTGACTCTGGGCACCAGCAGGAGACCACTACCTGAGGTTCTCAGAGTCCAGGTTGGTTCATATGGCTCTAACATGTCAGAGATGGACTTTGGAGCCATGAAGAGACTTGAACACAAGTAGAGCTGCTTTAAAGTCTATTCTCTGAGTGACAGGAAGCCAGAGACCTCAGGACTGGACTAATATGGTCATATTTCCTGGTTCTAGTCAGGACTCGTATTAATAAGAGTAATACAACTTGAAAAAGATCTGTATAAGGTAGATTTAGAACAAGATAAAAATATGCGATTAATTTGCGATTAATCGTGATTAATTATTGACAGTCATGCGATTAATCTGATTAATTATTTTGAGAAATTGACAGCCCTAATTGTTACCAAATGGTGAAGATGTGACAACTCATCACCTGTTCTATATTTAAATCCCTTCATTTTTCCGGTCTAATGGCTCTTTACAGATGTGCCAGCGGATGGACATAAGGCTTCAGTAATAGCAGACAGTAACACTGACAGAGTCACTGGGTTCTATCAAACGATGACAAATGGAAATTATGCAAAACCATTAATAAAACAGGAGCTTCTATTTGAGAATGGGCCTAAAGACAGAACAAGTTCTGTAAGCTGTTTGCGTGATGATTTAATGCAATTTTGCTTCTTTTTAGTCGTTATCATATCTTCATTTAATGTTGTATAGCATCTAACCCTTGTTTTACTGGCATCAGAGGTGGCTTCTGGGCTGTGTCAGCAAGTCTCTTTGATGTGTTCTTAAGTAATTCACACATGATGGAGTGCAGGTTGGCACACACAAATAAACATATACATCTGATTGTGTTTTAATTTTTGGGGGGTTGGGGTGGGGGCAGGAAAGGACAAAACTATGCGGATAACGGAGCTCATGGTTAATGACAAAAAAACCGCTCATAATTAAAAACTATAGGTTGGGGCGAAGATATGAGAGAGGAGAAGTGGAAAGGAAGGGAGAGAAGAGGGGTGAGGGGCACCACTCTGTGGATCATGGTAGTATCCCTCTGCAGCCTCGGTCTGTAATAGCATAGCTAAGACAATTATTTTTAACTTTAATTGTCTTCAAAATTGCTTAACTTCATCAACTTAAATGATGTCAGTGTTGTGAATTTACTTTTGCTGGCCACAAATGATTCGATTTGGAAAAAAAAAAAGTCTATCTCCCAGATTATATCCATGGATGGTAAACTAAAAATTCCAATTTGCATCACCAGGAAAGCACAAACTAGCTGGATGCTGACTTGCTAATTTTGACTGAAGACTATTTAGAAGCTGGAAAATTATTCACTGTCCATCAGCTCAGTATCTTTTAGCTGGTCAGATGTTGTGTGCTGGTGTTTTTTTACCTTTGATAACTTGAACATCATCCTTTGTGATCGTCCAGTCCACGACCAAGCCAACACTGCCCCAGCTGACAAGAGTGACTTCAATACTCTTATTGACCACAGCAATTGGAGGACAGTGTAACTCCAGTTTGGGTGGAAGAGTCACAGTCACCTCTGTGTGCGCAGAGACCTGAATATATGCAATAATCAAACAAAAAGTTACATGCACATTCTTGTAAAAAAAAAAAAAAAATCTTCAAATTGACTCTCCAAAAGATAAGAAGACATAGATGATGGAAAAATAAATAATGACGGTTTTCCTAATCTTTTGCCATTCACCTCCTTGTGTCCAGCCCAGGCTTTAAGATGGATTGGATAACGCCCTGGAAGTCCATATTTGTGAGCTGCTGTGGAAATCTCTGTTCCTGTAGTGTTGAATCGAGATGAAAGGTCCCCAAAGTCCCAGGAAAGTGTCACAGGCGTGACAGAGGAGGCAGCGGAGAAAAGGATGTGGTCATGAACACTTTGCAGTGGGAGAGGTCTCAGTGAAACTGAGAACTCTACCGCAAACACATCACGAGCCAGAGTCCACCCACAGTTCTGTCAATGAAAGGAAAGTATGTGAGATAGAGGAGGTTTTGGTGTTAATGTGTACAAGTATTTTTAAAATACAATAAAAATGTGTTCCTGTTAATTGTTGAGAAATCTGTGGTTTTAATATTGTTTTATAGTTTTGAATAAAACATTTTCTTGGGTTCCTCTGTGTTGTACTTTCATAGACAAGTGAATCTTTACGTCCTCAGTAGTTAAAGAAAGTAGTTGAGGTCCCCATTAAAGGCTTCTCTTTATTAAGGAATGATTAACTTGTTGACTATTTGACCAAAATTTTGAAATCAACTATTAAAGGCTACAAATTTACAATATTCATGGTTGAATATCTTACAGTGTGTGATGCATACCGTCATTACATGGTGGTTAGTACAGGCAGCCGAACACTGAGATTCACTGATGAAGTTTGGTTCGTTGTTTGTGCTGCAGAGACACTCATGTCTGTCCCCCAAGCCCCCATAGAGGTGTGACAAACCAAAACACACACTGTTGCACTGTTCACGTGTGAAGTTTCCAGGGTTGGAAGAAGTGAAGATAACAAGCTCACTTTGTCCTCCTCCTCCTCCACTGCTGCTGCCCTCAAGGCAAGCCGCATAACTAGGACCTGAAGTAGACAGAGGAGATTGATGCTTTAGAGGCTTTAAAGCAGCACAAAGGATTTTTGCATTTTTTTAGGGCTTTGGGTCCCCCTATAGGCGGTGGAAGTTAAGTCACTTTTACATAGGTATCTAAAATGTAATTTTATGTGGTCTCTCCCTGGGTCACTCTCTCGATTTCTCTTGTGTCATTACTTCCTTGAGCATGTTAGTTGCCTCTGCTATGATGTCTACTGTAGCTCTGTGAGCTAGTTCCATCATTGCTGTGTGCAGGGCTGGACTGGGACCAAAAAATGGCCCGGGCATTTTTGATCCCTGGCGGCCCACCATACGCCGGGGATCAAAAATGCCGGTTATTTATACGATATGCGGAAGCACATGCTGCATGTTGTATACTATGTGCACATAGTGAAGTTTCAAAAATTAAAATAAAGTGCAGTAGCCTACATGAAAGAGAGTAACTATGTTACAAAAAATTGATACACTCTCCATGCCATGTCATCTGTTCTATTGAAGAGCCTCTGGACGACAGGGTTTGTAGCATCCTGTTGAGGATGAAACTCAAAGAATTCCTGCCTGTTTGTGGAATGAGGGCGGCTAAAATAGTCTAAAACTGCCTGATCTCCCTGTGACTCATCCACTCCCATTTCAACATTCTGGCTTGACTAAACACAGAGAAAGAGAAGCAGGGGTGTTAGTGTCACTAGTGTTACTCATGTCTACCAATTATTTATCATGCATTTCAGCAAAGCAATGTTTCACTAATATTTTAACACACTTAACACTGTAAATTGGACACCAAATCTACTCAAAGCATTATTTGACAACAAAGACTAAACCACACACACACACACGCACACACACAGGTGATCACCTCCAAATAGCTATTCTGACCTCAATCTCGCCCTGCTGCTGGGTCTCATCTCTCTCCTCCTCCTCATCCTCCTCCTCCTCCTTCTCCTCTCTCCTCGTCCGCTTCTTCTCCGACAACCACCTGTTCACTCGACGGCCCCGCGGCCGACGGCCCGCGGCCCCGCCCCCGAGCTTGTGGTTGAAAACATTTCCGTGATTTTGGCACATTTTGCTGCATCCACTTTTAATTTTTTTTGTCTCCGTTCTCTGAGCTTTTCTGCTCCTCCCTTTCGCTTTTGTGCTTTTTTTCTCCATTTCCATACTCATCCACGAGCCACCACACTCTCCGGTCAGGCCAAACGGCAAAATTTGGTCAGGAGGGATGGGACGGGCGGGCCAACGAGAGCTGAGAAATTTCATTGGACTAGCCCAATGTCCGTCAAGAAAATCAACCAATGGGCCACTTCGTGTCTTCGCAAGGCCCCGTCCCGCCTCCACCCCCTCCCTTCAGCAGAAAATAACGTTCATACTGCGTTCATGATCTGATTTTAGACAATAACATTGACTGTCTCTTTTTAACCGAAACCTGGCTTGGGACTGATGCACCAATTATTCTCACCGAGGCTTCCCCCCCAAATTTTAAGTTTTTATTTTCCACAAGAGGAGGTAAGAAAGGTGGTGGAACAGCTTCAATTGCTCAAAAATCACTATCAACACAAACAATCTCACTTACAAAACTTCCCTCATTTGAGCATCATTCATTTGTTTTTAACAACCCACCTGTTTTATCTATTACAGTTTATAGACCACCAAATCCTCCAGCCCATTTTATTCAAGAATTTTCAGAGTTTTTATCCTCTATCCACATGAAATACAACAAGATTTTAATAACTGGTGATTTTAACCTTCACATTGATAACAGCAATGATTTCTATGCCAGAGAATTTTTAAACCTTTTAAACAGTATGGGTTTTAAACAACACGTAACACAGCCTACTCACAACAGAGGACACACCCTGGATCTGGTCATAACGTATGGTCTGTCCACTGGGGTGTCCTCTGTTGTTGACCTGGCTGTGTCTGACCACTATTGCGTGTTTTTTAACATCACCAGTTTTAGCCAGCAGGAGGCCCCGGTGAGAACTGTGAAGAAACGATATATTACTTCTGAAGTGGCTGCAAATTTTATTGATATTTTAATCCAGAATCCTGCTCAGATCTTACCTGCGTCCTGTGATTTTATTGTTGATTATTTTAACAACAAGCTAAAATCGGCTCTTAATTCAGCAGCTCCACTTAAGACAAAACTTGTAAAAACTAAATCCAAGATACCATGGAGAACCGATGAAATTAAAAAGCTGAAGAGAGACTGCAGGAGAGCAGAAAGGAAATGGAGAAAAACAAAACTAACAATCAATTACGAAATTCTACGTGAGCAACTCAAAATCTACAATAATACAGTTAAACAGGCAAGAACACGTTACTTCTCAAATCTTATTACAGTGAATAAAAACAATCCTAAGTTTCTTTTTAAAACCATTGATATTTTAATAAATGCTGATTTTAATAAATCCTCCATGCAGCCATCAGACGCCGCATGCGAGAACTTTGCAGACCACTTCAGAAATAAGATCAATGCTATTAGATCTAGTTTTTTACCTCAACAAATCGTTGATTTTAACAGATCTGAAGAACTGCTTTTACCTGAGGAAACACTGGAGAGTTTTGTCCTGGTTGATGCAAAGATGCTTGGTCGAGTTTTCTCCCAACTGAACCCAACAACCTGCCTTTTAGATCCCATTCCCACATCACTGTTGAAATCATTTTATAGTTTCCTTGAGTGTGAGATTTTAAATATTGTGAATTGCTCTCTTCAGACGGGTGTTTTCCCCACTGCTTTTAAAACAGCGGTGGTGGTGAGGCCCCTTCTGAAGAAGAGCAATTTAGATTCAAATATCCTTGATAACTATCGGCCTGTATCCAACTTACCGTTCTTAAGTAAAGTTATTGAAAGAGTTGTTTTTATTCAATTAAATCAGTATTTACATGAACATAATATTTTAGAGAAATATCAGTCTGGTTTTAGGACAAACCACAGTACCGAGACAGCTCTCTTAAAGATTGTTAATGATCTGAGGTGTAATTTAGACTCACAGAAACTTTCTGTCCTGGTGTTGCTGGATCTTAGTGCAGCATTTGATACAGTAGATCACCACATTTTACTAAACAGGCTCAGAAGCCTGGTGGGCCTCTCAGGTACTGTTTTAAAATGGTTTTACTCCTATCTCACAGATCGAAAGTTTTTCGTAAGTATGGATACATGCTCCTCAAGAACCTATGAAACTCAATGTGGGGTTCCCCAAGGATCAATTTTAGGCCCAATACTTTTTAATTTGTACATGCTCCCACTTGGGGATGTCATCAGGAGACATGGCGTTGGGTTTCACAGCTATGCTGATGATACACAGCTCTACATCTCCGTGTCTCCTGATGACCTAGAACCAGTCAACATTCTTTTAAACTGTATTTTAGATATAACATCATGGATGGCAGAGAACTTCTTACAGCTTAACCAGGACAAAACTGAGGTTTTAATTATTGGTCCTGAAAACAAGAGAGAGATGATTTTATCAAAACTACATAATTTTAAACCTTCTCATAGTGTGAGAAACTTGGGTGTTCTTTTTGACTCTGATCTGGATTTTATTCCACATATAAGAAATATTACAAAAACAGGATTTTATCATCTTAAAAACATTGCCAGAGTCCGCCCATTTCTCTCTCTTGCCAGCACAGAGGTGTTAATGCATGCTTTTATCTCCAGTAGAATAGATTATTGTAATGCCCTGCTCTCTGGTCTTCCTAAAAAATCGATTTCAAACTTACAATTACTCCAGAACTCAGCTGCACGTGTTCTGACAAGGACCAGAGGGCGGGAACATATTACACCAGTTTTAAAATCGCTGCATTGGCTCCCTGTGTGTTTCAGGATTGATTTTAAGGTTCTTTTAGTTGTTTATAAATGTCTTAATGGTCTTGGGCCTTCTTATTTATCTGACCTTCTTTTAAATTACGAACCCTCGCGGACCCTGAGGTCCTCTGGTACTGGCCTTTTGGTTGTTCCGAAAGCAAGAACTAAAACTTACGGCGAGGCTTCCTTCCACTACTACGGGCCTCGTCTGTGGAACAGCCTGCCAGAGGACCTCAGGGCTGCAGAGACTGTTGATGTTTTTAAAAAGAGGCTCAAGACCTTCCTTTTTAATTTAGCTTTTAACTGAATTTTATTTTATCTCAATTTTTTATTTTTATTCATTTATTATGTATTTTATCTATTTATTCATTTATTTTGACTGCTTTATTTTATTAAATCTTTTATGTGCACTTTTACTATTGTTATTTATCTTAAGGTAATTTGATCTTTGTTTTGAATTTTTTATTTTATTGTATTTATTTTCATTTTGTTCATTTAATAATTACTCCAGTGTTTACCTCAATGGGGATCTTTCACACTAGGGGCTATGCCTGCTCTGTCTGGGGGGCTGTTGCCGTGGTAATCACCCTTGTCTGGGTGGCTGGGGTCCTGTACTGCAGTCTAACGACTGTGTTCTGGACCCTGGCCTGCCCTGGGTGGTTGCCGCGGTGATGGCCTCTCTGGATGTGGGTGGGCTGGTTCCTGGGGTGAATAGATCCCCAAGTTATCGTTACTTCACAGCAGTGCCAAGCCAGGTGTTTTGGTGTTTTGATATTTGATATTTGATATTTAGATATTTATTCATTTAAATAGAAGTACTTCATCTTTTTATTTATTTATTTATTTATTTTTTTTCTTTTTTTTTTTTTTTTTTTTTTTTTTTTTTTAAAGAGAACAAGAAAGAAGGAAAAAAAAAAAGAAAAGAGGAAGTTTTGTTTTGTTTGGGGTGCATGGGGGGGGTGAGGGGGAGGGTAATGGGAGGATGGCTTTGTGACTTTGGGGTGTGTGACGGCTTTTATTTTGTTTTAATGTTTTTAATTTTTATCTTAATTTTTTTTTTTTTTTTTTTTTTTTTTTTTTTTTTTTTTTTTTTATGTAAAGCACTTTGTGTTGCCTGAGGGCATGAAAAGCGCTGTATAAATAAAGTTTGATTTGATTTGATTTGATTCACATCAGCGCAGCACTGTAGCGCTTGTCTGATTAGCTGTCAGTGTCTCTTTCTTGAGTTTGTTGAGTGTGTGTCGTCGTCGCCCCCCCCCCCCGGAGATTTTTATGAGCCGACTACCAGTCCGTTACCGTCGCGGTCAATAAAAACTATATACTTTTTTTTTTTTTTTTTTTTATGACAGACCTGGGCCGGCCCACAGATGTGCGCCGGCCCGCCGGGCATTGCCCGGTACGCCCGATGGCCAGTCCATGCCTGGCTGTGTGTGTCATGTGTGACACAGTACTTTAAGTGATATGCATTTGTCCAACTGGGATAGGGTTAAATGCCACTTTGCCTGGTTTTTGCTGATAGCAGGCACAGATGATCACTTTAGCTAAAGGATGCTTCTTAAAAGTATGCAAATAATTAGTCAAATTAAACTGAAACTGAGGGCAGCATGGTGGCTTGGTGGTTAGCACTGCCACAGCAAGAAGGTTCCTGGCTCCAAACCTCGGCAGGGGCCTTTCTGTGTGGAGTTTCCATGTTCTCCCCGTGCTTGCATGGGTTTCCTCTAGGTACTCTGGCTTCCTCCCACAGTCCAAAGACATGCAGGTCAGGTTAATTGGTGGTTCTAAATTGGCCGCAGGAGTGAGTGTGAGTGTGCGTGGTTGTTCATCTACAATGTGGCCCTGCGATGGACTGGCAACCTGTCCAGGGCGTACCCCTGCCTTTCACCTGAAGAGAGCTGGGATAGGTTCCAGCAGATCCCCATGACCCTGCATAGGATTAAGAGGGCATAGATAATGGCTGGATGGATAAACTGAAACTGATATCTCAATGTGAACAAAAGTCCTTCGCTATCTTCAAGGTATCCAATCATGTATGCCCAATTCAGCAAAAGGAGGTCAGATAGTAAAATGTTGAGTTCTCTTGTCTGTATGTGAGTCCTGAATAATCGTGTAAAATCACAGTTTTTCTATGATGTGAATTTTGAGGTTTGGTATGCAATAAATTTGGGATGTCACAGCACAAATGTTCCATAACATTTCATATTGTAATTTGTCTGAAAAATTACCCCTTTGATGCTGTTTTTGGGGTTTAGATAGATGTTTGGACCAATCACATGTCTATTCAGATCAGGTCAGGTGGAGTAATATGTCTACCAAAGAACTCTCATCAAACAGACGGTTGAATCTTCAAGGTTTGATGTGTATGTTTGTTGTCATCTGGTGGGAGGGCTGAGAAAATAGAGCAGGGGTGTCGAACTCCAGTCCTCGAGGGCCGCTGTCCTACATGTCTTAAATCAGGGGTGGCCAAAGTCGGTCCTCGCGGGCCAGTGTCCTGCAGGTTTTAGATGTTTCCCTCCTTTTACATACCTTGATACAAGTGACTGTGTCATTAACAGACATGTGCTGACCTTGATGATGAGATGATGGTGGCCATTAATTAGGATCAGGTGTGTTAAAGCAGGGAAACATGTAAAACCTGCAGGACACCAGCCATTGAGGACTGACTTTGGCCACCCCTGTCTTAGATGTTTCCCTGCTTCAGCACACCTGATTCAAATAAATGGGTCATTAACAGACCTATGCAGACCTGGATGACAAGGTGGAGGTGATTGATTCATTTGTATCAGGTGTGCTGGAGTTAGACACCTGTGAGCTATAAGAAGGAGACTGTATTTTTCAAATTTAGCTTTTTCTTTGAATTTTTAATTTTTAATGTTTTAGCTATTTTCTATTTAAAAAGGACAAAGTTGTCTTCTGACATGCATTTTTATGGATCAAATGGATTTTTATGGATTTGACAGATGCCAAAAGTCTCCATATATGTATGTTGTAAAATATGCGAGATGAGAATTTTGGTCATTGTGATGTGTCCACCACTGATGTGTGAGCATGTACTTGCTTTCTTACCACAGGTGAGCAGGCTGACATTGAGCAGAGGTTGGTGGCGAAGCTCAGAGGGATGGTTGCAGAGCATGGAATGCGGGCGCCTGACTTGCACCCCTTTCTCCTGGAGCCACCTCACCAACCGGAATAGTTTACAGTCACACTCAAATGGGTTGCTGCTCAGATCACTGAGGGAGAGAGAGAGAAGGGCACAGATGAAGTGCAGGAACAGAAAAACATCTCTACAGTCACAAAGTTGAGTCCCATCAAAGTCACAAGGAACAGACTGAAGCTGTGAAGTATTTTGACTCTCCCTCCCCTGTCTATAGTCACACGCCAGCAATTTGATGAAACCAGACACTGTGATTATTTGTAGTTATTGTTGGTGAACAAAAGTGTTTTTAGTAAAGCACTCCAGGCTGTCCATCATGTCTGTGCCAAGGGAGAGGCCACTGTAGAGATAGCTTTTTCCCTTTGTTATCAAAAACATTTAACACAAAAACACTAAAAGGCCTTAAACATCTAACAACAACTCACCAAAATGAAAAAGAGCATATTTGTATTATTAAATCATCATACTTGGTTTAAGATGCTGTACCACAGAACACGTAAAGTGCTGTGGTACGGTTTTGGAGCAGCATCGCTCCAATCTCAAGTCCCAATTCAGAGTGGAGCACCGACAAGTGCCGCTTGCTTGGCTGGATTCGTGAGGGATAACAAACTTGCCCAAAGGTTTCGAGAGCATGTGACCATTGTGCGAAGTCTGCTCATTTGAGGACTTATATCTGGCCATGTCTTGTTCTTTATAGAATTATACAATTAAAACAGATAAGTGCTGCTGAATAAAATGTGTCTCTGTTCTTATCTCTTCTAAAACCATCTGACTTGTTGACCTATATACTCCACAGGTTAAAGTAATGTCAATAAATGAGTCAGAGCTCACTGATATACATATTGCATCACTTCTTGAATGAATGAATGCTTTATTTCAGTTTAAAAACAAAAATAAAATCATGTTTTTACAAAAGAATTTATCAATTGGAGTCATTTGATCATATGCTATTTAAGCATATTAATCAGGTTTGCAAGACAGCCTTTTTTCATCTCTGAAATATCGCCAAGATTAAGAGCATCCTCTCCCAGGGTGAAGCTGAAAAATTAATCCACGTGTTTGACAGTTCTAGACTGGATTATTGTAATATGTTGTTAGCAGGATGTCCGAAAAGCTCGCTGAATAGCCTCCAACTGATCCAGAATGCAGCAGCGAGGGTGCTGACAGGAATCCATAAGCAAGATCACACCTCTGCCGTGTTAGCCTCCCTCTATTGGCTTCCCGTGAAATTTCAAATTGAGTTTAAAATTCTGCTTCTCACATATAAGGCCCTTTAATTGCCCTAGCTCCTCGTTATCTACAAGACCTGATAGTACGTTATGCTCCTAATAGAGCTCCCCGCTCTCAGAGTGCAGGATTACTCATCGTTCCTAGAATATCTAAAAGTAGATTAGGAGGACGGGCCTTTTGCTACCAGGCACCTTTATTATGGAACCAGCTACCAGTTTGGGTTAAGGAGGCTGACACCATCTCCATCTTTAAAACTAAATTGAAAACATTTCTGTTTGGTAAAGCCTACAGTTAGTCTAAACCAGAGTTTCTCAACGGGGGCGGTACCGCCCCCCAGGGGGCGTTCTGAACCTTTAGGGGGGCGCTGGAAATGTCAGGGCTGAGAGGGGGGCGCTCAGACACTAATGAGGGGTGCCACGCTTTGAGAACTCTATTTCTAAACTTAAATGGTTTCTCAAGGTTTTTTTTATAGTGCAAATCTACTTAAGTTTCAATAAAATATTGTGCTCAGATTTCCTTTCAAATATTAAAGCTGCTGTCTGCAGCTTCCATGACCTGGTAAAATCTCTTTTTCTCTCTACGTCACAACCAGACGAGCCGAGCGGGATCAGTCGCCATAGTAACGCCCATAAACACACAGCAGCGGAGAAACTCCTTTCCAACACATTCATTCAACAACCGATGAAAACATACACAAACAAGACTACGTAATCACGTTTAATCAGAAATATTTACAGTACAATCAAAAATGGCCTATAGCTGGCGCTCCATCAGGGGCTCCATTCAGTATCTGCCTATCATATATGGTCGGCAGATATATACAGCAGAATGTTATCTCTGTGTGATTTTTTTCAATAGTAAATGTACAATAAAAAGTTGTTTTATGATTAACCTTATTGTCTTCCTCATATTTTTATTTTCCCAAAATGATATTTGAAAAATAGGGATTGTCTTATAATCAGAGTCGTCCTATATTCAGGCCAAAAGGGTAAATTGGAAAAATTGGTAATTCATTTTTGTTTAGACAAAAATAAATATATCTTAGTTTGGGCCTGGCTTATCTACCTCAGGAATAAAAAAAAAAAAAAAAAACGCATTCTCTGATGCAGTATTGATTTGTAAAAAGAGTGTAAGAAAAGACCAGTTTTGTTATGTTTGTATAATGCTTTAGTTTATGCCTGGCTTTAAGTAAGAGTTGACTTGTTATGTACTAAAGGAAAAAATCTTGATACTGTACTGATTTATTGAAAAGAGAGCAGTAGGCCTATTGTAAAAAAAAAAAGAAAAAAAAAAAACAAAAACAGGATATGACAGATATGAGACTTGATAAAACAGTTTCCACTTTCCAGTCGTTTGCTATGCAGGTATAAGGGGAAAAGAAAAAAAAAACAGGATTGTAAAAAAAAAAAAAGAATAAGAGAACTCATAACAATTTTTTTGTTATTTGCTGCTAGTTCTAATCTACTGTATTGAAAAGAGCATAAGAGAAAACACTACAGTATTGTTAAAAAGGAAAAGGCTGGATTTGTGTAAGAGAAATAATAATAAAAAAAACAATCAGTAATTTGCCTGTAAATTAATTTTGTGTTGTACATGATTCGAATCGTGATTCGAACTGTATCGTGAGTTGAGTGAATCGTGGAATGCCTTGTAATTAATTACACATATGTTTAACTAGGCTATAAATGTTCATGAAAGACATGGTTGTTGAGATTTAGACTATTCAGAGGACGTAAAGAGCGCATGGGAAACCCCATCTAAAACCCCATCAAGAGCCAGATCTACATCCAAGTAGTACATCAGTTTTGAGTCAGAAAAAGTCTCCATCAGCACTACACACCATAAATCTTGCTGAATATACAATTGTCTTTTCATTTTTTAAATCTTCTGGTAATATTCATATGATCTTGGCTTGGTTAATCAGGGAAGTCTATGTAATGAATCAGAAGAGCAAATCAGGAGACAAGATATTCCAAAATTCATCATTTTGAAAGGCTTTTTGGTTTTGTCTATACTTTACAAACTGAAACAAAGTTTGCAGTAGATCAAAAACTTTCCTTTTTTATTGGTTAATCTCACCTGAATAGTATGGAACACGGGACTAATCACAAGAAAAGTATTTCTTGTCTGACCACCCACTACCCTAAACCCACGATCCCAAGATACCGAGTTTGCAGAAAGCGGAAAAGACACGCCCATTGCCACACCTACAATGTGAATACGGGAGTCGGCAAAGCGGATAGTGGCTTTAGGGACGCGGAAGATTTCACAGCGGTTAGCTAAGGTTCCTAAACCCTGCAATTTGCGGGTAGCAGCTAGTGGGAGGTGTATGATCAGGGCCCTAGGGTTTTTCTAAGTAATTGGCTTTCATGAACCACAATCATAATTTACTAAAGGAAAGGCACCCATACCTGCACAAAAAAGTGGGGTCATCAAATATTCAAGTCAAAACTTGTGCTTTTCAAAATCAATATAGAAAAGGTGTATAAGCAGAAGGAACAAAGATATAGGTTAAGTAAAGAATAAGGTAAATTATGAGAAGAGAAGATGCAACAATAGAAATGACAAAAAACAGAAAGAAATGTTGTACAGATGTAAAACAGGAAGAAGAGACAGCAAGAAATGGAAAGAAAAGAAGCAAGAATAGCCAATCTCTCCTTTGGACTAGTTACTTTTCTAGTGAGATCTAATAGATAGATAAATAGATATTTATAGACTTGATGGAGAGGCAAACAGCTCTTAAATACACTCTGAGACAATAAATCATTATTACTTACATTTGAGTTAAATTGCATAGATTGTCACATATCCTTTCTTCAATGGTAGTGATTTGGTTGTTGCTCAAATCTCTGGTGGTGAGAACAGGTAGAAATAAATTGCATGGGAAAAAAAATCAATTCATATTCTTTGCACTGCAGAAGTTTAATTACCGTCATGTTGTCCTTTTGGAAAGATTTATGTTGTGTAACTGTCACTGACCAGACTTTTCTACACCAATAAAATGAATCACTTTATGAAAGAAAGTGTAAAACTGCTTTATCTCCATTACATTGCATTTATCACAGACAAGGTCATTCTCACATCCTTGACATAACTCAGCACAGCACAACATGTAAAGATATGATTAAATAAACACATAATCTAATTCCTTGATATCTTTATTACTTAAGATTCAGATTTATTATGTTTCTTCTTATTGCACTTTTTTTTTTCCATCTCCATCTGTGCTATTGCAATACAAACCACTTTCTTTCTCTTTACCTCTTCTTTGCCTTTTCTTGCCCAACTCAGCTTAAAATCTCCTTCTATCAGCTCCCTCCTCCCTCCTCACTCCAGAAAGCTACATAATGGGGCCGTTGTGTGGTGGTTTGGAAAGAACTGATGGAAACCATCAGAGTCCTCTCTAATCATACACACACATGCACATAAACATGTGCTCAAACGCCCATTCAGTGAGTGGAAGAAGTAAGGTAATGGATGAAGAAAGGGGTAGACAGACATATGAATAGAAGGAGGTAGTGGGAGCCTGAAGCAGTAAACTGTAATTGAACTTAATCTTACTGTGATTAGCTTGTGTGTGTGCAGTATGCAGATGTGGGGGTTTTCTTTAATCCTTTCTGTTCTAGCTAGTGTGCAGTTGGGAATTTGCCTACTTAAATCTAGACTAAACCAAGTTTTTCCTCTCCTTCGCTCTCTTTTCATGTTCCTCATTCTCATCTCCTCACAACCCCTTGGATTGACAGCTCTATATCTTTCTTTCATTTTGCACTCACAGGACTGACAGTGGTCCACAGCAGAAAACTCCTCTGGGGAGAACATTGATCCGGTTCCCTTGAAGATATCTGAAAAACATGAATACATTTACATCGAAAAATAGCCATGTGAAAAAATGTGAAAAAGAATGTAAAACCTCTTTCAGCTCTTCAGATTTACAAATCAGGACATAATATAAAATCTCCTTAACATATAAAATATGTAAATACATCCACTGATGAGAGACCACAGATTGCATACTATGTTGTGTCATTATTTATTTAACAAAATCTAAGCCAAAAAGAAGTAGAATGTGAAAATCTAAGTATAACCTGGAATTAAGAGGGTAAGTAAGAGCCATTTAATTCAATGTGCTTCATTAGCAAGTTATGACACCTCTATCAAAGCAGAGGTATCAATGCTCTGCTGGCCTGGAGCAGTCCCGTGAGTGGTAACTCAAAAGAAAAGATGAAAAACAATGATTTTTGAGAACAAATAGGATTATGAACTTTCTAAACAGACCTCAGCATATCAAGTCAGGCCGGGCCACACCTGTTCTATCATCATCACACTCATCACCAGCGTACCACAGGGCTATGTGCTGACTGCACATAGCCTTCATCCCTGACTGCAGGTCTGTAAATGGATCCAACTTCACCATCAAATTTTCAGATGACACCACAGTGATTGAGCTCATCAGTGACAATGATGAGACTGGCTACAAGAAGAAGGTACAACACCTGGCCACATGGTACACTGACAGAAACCTACTCTTTAGCACCAGTGAGACAAAGGAGCTTGTTGTGGACTTCAGGAAGGAGAAAAGAGGCACAGATGACTCCATCCATATTAATGGGATGGCTGGTGAATGTGTCTCCAACTTAAAGTTCCTGGGCACCCACATCCCAGAGTGACCACCAACACCTCCAGCCAGATCACAATTTATCCTTCTGAAAGAGAAGATTTCATCCACTAATGAGGCCATACAAAAGTTGGTCTACACCAATCTTCCCAAAAGGATACATCCTTAGCAGGTCGTACCATTGAAATTGATCACTGGCACTGCATATATGATGGCAATGGAAAGCCCAGAGATTACCACAAACCTCACTCAGTCATCTTCAGTCTATTGAGATATTCGGACAGATAAACTATCATGAAGGGAGTCCATTGAACACAGCTCATCAAACATGGCCAAGCCACTCCATATTTCTTTCCAGATTACAACCCCCAACTGCTGCCAAGGGGAGAGAATTTACTCCAGTGATCAAAAAGCTCAAGGCCACCGGGCTTCAGGCCTTCCTTATACACCTGACAACCCGCAAGCTGGAATAGAGAGGATCACAAATAACCTTTAGTTCACCGGTTGCCACAGAGAACTTCTTGCAGTCACGGGATATTCATGCATCGGAAAATCCAACATCAGCCTTGCTCTCAGCCTATTCCAGATTCATGATGCAAACCTATCTTCTGGCCCCAATGCACCACTCATCAAAGTAGCTCACACTTGAGTTAATAACTACCAGTATGGGTAAACACTTGACCAAATATAAACAGACTCTTTACCTGATGTACTTAAGTTACATGTCTTTTATGTTTTTTTTTTGGTTTTTTTTTTTTTTTTTACTATTTTGGAAAACTATTAGCAGAAACTGGACAGGTGCTAAAAGTTCATTTCATTGCTGTCATTTTGGGGGTCTGGCAGTGAGCTGGGCTCTATCTGCGTTGTTGCTGATAATGCTACGGATCAATGCAGTTTTAAGTATTGCAAAGTCTGTAGGAGCATTTGGCATCTTTGCAGCTTGTGACTGTTCACTGGATAGTTTCCTCCCTTCTCTACTTGTTTTATTTTGGCAGATGGTAATTTTTTTTCTTGACAATGTACAGATTGCATTAAGAGAAGATTTTGCACTCAACAGATGGAAAGATAAGGGGGGTTTGCTTATGCCTTGACCGAACTGGATCTTTGCCTTTTAATTCATTACAATGGATGGTCTATATTTGATAACAAGGAATGTAAATGGTTTAAACTCCCATGTTAAACAGACCAGATGTCTGAAATATATACCAGGCCAGATTATTTGTAGCCTTAATCTATAGACTGAATAACTTTGACCCAGATTGCTTCACATGACATGTGATAAAGTTTTGGGAGATGCCAAGAATTCTGAAACATGGGACGGGATGTTATACTGTCCGTTGTGCCAATGGATGTATTCACAAGATATTTACCTGATGTTAATAGTGGGAGCATGGGAGCTGCAACTCCAACATGGGAAGGATGTAATTTCGGGATTCTCATGGTTGGACCCGGGACACATCATCAGTAGTGTACCTTTGAATCATCAAGTGTTTCGGCCTTTCATCACTATACACCCTCATCAAAGGTGGCCAGCTACAGGATGATCAATCCTGAGCTATGTCCCAGGCCCAATCCTAAATCATGCGGTCATGTTGATGATCTATGAGTCCAGCAAGGGTCCTTCCGCTTTATCCATATTCACTGGCTGCTTTTTTCAGCCGCTTCAGAGATAGATCTAATTGTCTGCCACAGAGCCTGTCCATGGATACCAAGATCTTTCAGCAGCCTAATGGTGGAAGAAGCCACAAAACCTCTGCATCCCACTTCAACCGGATAGACTTTGGCATTCCATCCTCGTTGTTGAGCTTCTGCTGCCAGTTCTGTATAGCGAAGTATCTTGCGCTCATAAGCCTCTTCAACTGAATTTTCCCGCGAGACTGTGAGCTCGGTGATGTAAACCCACTTTAGTGAAGGGGACCAGAGTACCAAGTCTGGTCTAAGGGTCGTGGCTGCAATCTCAGGTGGAAAGATTAGCTGCTGGCCAACATCGACCAGCATCTTCCAATCGCGGGCCATGGTTAGCTTTCCAACTTCTGGTTTGGTGGGAGGATGGTTGGGCTTTTTCTGTCCCTCTGGGATGAATGTTGGTGTCGTGATGGAATTGGTAGCTCTCAGGGTCAAGGAGTTGGTGGTATTCCTCTTACTCTCAAGGGCTGCTGTCAGACTCTTGAGGACATGGTTGTGCCTCCAAGTGTAGCGACCTTGTGTGAGGCTGGTCTTACACCCACTCAAGATATATTTGAGACTCGCTGGAGTTGGGTAGAGGGCACAGGTTGGGTCCTCGCAATACCACTGATGGAGGTTTTTTGGAGATGGCAGCACATCATAGGTAGCTCTGATGATGAAGCTGATGTTGCTTGCTTCCATTTCCCAGAGCTCCCTCCAGCTGAGCTTTCTCCTCTCCAGGCCTTCCCACCTCATCCATTGTCCCTGCTTGGCAAGAGAGACAGCCTCTGCACTTCTTTCAGCCTCCTCCTGTCTGCGCACCTCCTCAACCACCATTTTCCTCCTCTCTGATGTTGAAGCCTTACACCTAGTTGGTTTACTTGCTGCAAGGCCAAAGCCTCCTGTTCCCAGCTGGACATGCCCCACGATGTCACCATGCCTCAGGGCCGATGTAGCATGCTGCACTGCATCAGATGGTATCCATTTCCATCCAGTTGACAGAGGTGGTGCAGCATTGCTGATGGTTTGATCTCTGGAGTCCTTCAAGGTCATTTGGATCTTACTTTTGAGCACTTGTACTCTTCAGTGAGGCTCGTGATAGGTAGCTCCAGGACCCCTCTGCTATAGAGGCTGATGTTGGTCAGACGGCGTGGGACATCGAGCCATTTCTTCACATATGAAGTCATGGTTCGCTCCATCTTCTCCACAGTTGTTATTGGGACCTCATAGATAGTAAGTGGCCACATTACCCGAGGGAGAAGTCCAAATTGCAGGCACCAGAGCTTGAGCTTCCCTGGTAGTGGGGTCTTGTTGATGTTTTCCAGGTTGTTGGCGATATCCTGCCTTAGTTGCTGAACTTGGGCTTTGTCCCCTGAGGCTTGCATTATACCATCTGCCCAGGCTTTTGACTGGTTGCTCAGACACCATTGGTATTGGCTACGTGAGTTGTTTGGCTTGATTTTCATCCGGGCCCACTTGATGTTTTTCAAAAAGCCGTCTGGTACATGCTGCAGTTGTGGTAAGAGTGGTCACGTCATCCATGTATGCTAGGATAGGTGGAAGGCGGATCCCGTTCTTAGTTCGCTCACCCCCCACCACCCATCTGGAGGCCCTGATGATGACCTCCATGGCCATTGTTAAGGCCAGGGGTGAGATTGTACAACCTGCCATGATGCCTACTTCTACACTCTGCCATGATGTTGTGAAGTCAGATGTTGTGAAGCATAATTGCAGGTCTTCGAAGTAGGCTTTTACCAGAGTAGTGATGGATGATAGAATGTGGAAGAAGTTAAAGGATTCCCAAATGAAGTTATGGGGAATTGAACCAAAAGCATTTGCCAGGTCAAGGAAAATGGCATGGAGGTCTCTTTTGTCCTTCTTTGCCGCTTGGATCTGGTGCCAGATCATACTGGTGTGCTCCAAACAGCCAGAGAACCCAGGAATGCCAGCTTTCTGTACGGATGGTAACAACGTACTTGTTCTTCTCCAGGTAAATAGCCAGTCTCCGTGCTATTACTCTGAAAAAGATTTTCCCCTCAACGTTGAGAAGGCAAATTGGCCGGAATTGATTGATGTCCGTCGCATCCTTCTCCTTGGGAATTAGCACACCTCCAGCCCTTCGCCATGCCTTAGGTATTATTCCTTTTTTCCACGTTATCCTCATGAGCTTCCAATGATAGAGTAGAACATCTGGTGCATTCTTGTAAAGCTTATACGGTACTCCATTCGGTCCAGGGACTGATGCTGATCTTGCATGCCATTTTGTATTTTCTACCTCCTTCCATTTTGGAGGGCCAGTCTCCTGGTTGAAATTAGGATGTTGCAATAGGTGGAATATCATCAGGGATGACTATCCGTTCATGTCTTTTTGTGTTCTGGTGGACCTTTTCAAGATGTTCTTCAAGTTCCTTCTTTGAAGTTTTCAGGACCCCACTTTTTTCCTTAGCGAAGAGGTCTTTGACGAACTTGAAGGGGTTTTTATAGAACCGTGTTCTTGTATTTTCTTTCCTCTTGCGAAGTTTCCGTAAGTTCTCTGCTCTTCGTAAGGTTGCCATCAGGCATTTGATGTCTCCCTGGGGTAGCATGAGATCTTCTCTCTGCATCAGAGGACCTTCTTCCACTGCTTTCTCAGCTGCCTTCTCTCTCTGACCAGTCTTTCGATCTCTTGCTGTCTCCTGGATTTGGTTGTTGTTGCTTTATTGCTTATCCTTATGTTCACTCCAAAGTGTTCTTGTCCATAGTGGTAGATGATGTCACCTATCCTTTCCAGCTTTTCCTCTGCTGTGCCCACTTGTTGCTCCAGGATTTTTTTCAGGTCGTTGTTGACTGTTTCCCACACTCTCTTTTCAGCAGCTTTGGGCCACTTCACACTTGGTCTGTGCCCTTTGATCTTGTCCTTCTTGGGAGGTCTCTGTGGTTGGGTGGGTACCTCAACCGGCATCTCTGTGCTTGTACTACCGTCCTCAGTGACTGGGGTGCTGATGCACTGCAAACTGTGGTTTTTGTCCCATCGCTGTGCTTCAATCGACTGACTTGACTGGTTGCTCCGTAGGAAGTACTGGTCAATGCGAGTCCCCTGTCTCTGCTTTCCCAAACATCCCCTCTTTCCTTGGTGGATCTTCAACCCCCTGGCTGATGTTATTTTTTCCCATCCACAGGTGCACACCTGAAGTGAGTGTTCTGCTGCTGCTGTGGTTGTTTGTGTGCTGTGTTCTTGCTCATAGTCGTGTCCGTTCCTGGGTCTGTAGCCGTATTATCAAAATCCAATGTGATTGTTGGGGGTGACTTTAAAAGCACTATAGGTGACACTTACAGAACTACCGCTTCAACCACCCACACTCCTCATCAGCACTTAAAAAATTTGTTTCAGACCTACACCTCATTGATATCTGCTGATTTTATAATGAAACAATTTGAAATTATACTTCCTAACAGACACAAATCATTTTCCCACATTGATTATATGTTTTGGAGGCAATCTATAGTTTACTTAGCAACATCAGATATTCTGCCAATTCCACTGTCTGATGCGCCAGTGCTGTGCTCAATATACTTGAAGGATATTCCTAAGAAGGCCACAAGATGGCACTTTAATGATTCTTCATTGTTCATTAAGGGACTTAGAAGCTCAGTTCCATAAAGACTTAATTGAAGTTGCTGTGATTAACAAAGATGAATGTGAAAGCCCATAGATTCTGTGTGAAACAGTCAAATGTTTTGTAAGGGGCTTTTGGATGTATTTTTTTAGCTTATCTGACTAAAACAAGCAAAATATTATTTGAATAATTGGACTTAAATAAGGCAGCACGGTGGCTTAGTGGTTAGCACTATTGCCTCACAGCTAGAAGGTTCCTGGTTCGGACCTCGGCAGGGGCCTTTCTGTGTGGAGTTTGCATGTTCTCCTCGTGCTTGCGTGGGTTTCCTCCGGGTACTTCACCTTCCTCCCACAGTCCAAAGACATGCATGTCAGGTTGCTTGGAGGTTCTAAATTGCCCGTAGGAGTGAGTGTGAGTGGTTGTTTGTCTGCATGTGGCCTGCGATGGACTGGCGACCTGTCCAGGGTGAACCCCTGCCTTTCGCCCGTAGACGGCTGGGATAGGCTCCAGCAGATCCCCGTGACCTCTTCTGAGGATAAAACGGGTATAGATAATGGATGGATGGATGGATGGATGGAATCAAACATTAAAATTGTGGACTTAGAAAAAATAAATAAATAAAAAACAACCAAAACTACAGCTCAATACACTCTCCATCTTTTGTTCTGAATATAAAAAGCTAGTTCTTGCCATAGCAGAATTCATTCCACAGCGTACCAGACAACAATACCATTCCACAGAAGGGAGATTTCGCAACCTCCGAGACCTAAGCCTAAGAGAAAATTAATCAAAAGCAAATATATATGCCATCAAAGACCCCCGTGGTTTGATTCTTAGCATCTGTTAATGAGGTCTTTAGGAAATTCTATTCAGACCTGTATACCACAGAAATCACTTAGGAAGACACACAGTGGATAATTTTTGGAGGGGCTTGAACTTTCCTCCAGAAGCAGAACAGCTCGAGTCACATCTCACCCTAGTATTGCCTAACTGGCTGCTTTCGCAGAGACTAAAATTTGGCCCTCATCTCTCTTTTATTGAAAAAAGGAAAAGATCTACTTGACTGTGATAATTTAAGACCCATCTCTTTGATTTGCTGTGATGTAAAACTTTTTGCCAAAGTGCTTGTGTTTAGATTAGATAAATTGATCAGCAAATTAATCAATTATGATCAGACAGGTTTTATCAGAGGGCGCACAGCATCAGACAATATACGTAGACTCTTACACATCATAAAGTCTTCTGACACTTCCTTGACCCTGTGGCCATTTGATGCCATGAAAGCTTTTGATAGGCTTGAGTGGAATTATATGTGGGCTGTACTTAAAAATGTTGGTTTTGGACCCAGGTTTATTAGTTTGATTGACATTGTATAATTCACCAATGGCATGTATAATGACAGGTTCCAAAATATTATTGACCTTTTAAATAAGAGAGAGACACTCGTCAAGGGTGTCCCCTTTCCCCTATTCTTTTTCTGTCTTTGCCATGAGCCTTTGGCACAAATTGTTCAACAGAGGCAGACATATTGACCCTGTAAGACTGTATGATGTGTGAAATGAAAAATGTGCGTGTGTATGTAAGCATGGATTTTAATTTGTGGAAATGGAAATAAAGGAAATAACATGGAAATAATATTATAATACTTTAGTTGCACTGGGACTGAAAACTCTTCAGTTGTTCTTCTGGACTGTGAGGCTAAATTTCTGAGATTGAACTGCGAGATTCAATTTAATCAAATTGATCTTTCTACAGAGAGATTATGATTTTTGAATTCATCACAACATTTATAAACAAATTCTTGGAACTAAGAAAAAATACCACCACAGCAGAATTTGTTGAAAATCAGTTTTATGGGTAGGCTAACTGAAGATCCCAACAACATCATGCACACTTTACGTGAACAGCGGTGAATTAACTAATCAAAACCTGGAAGCACTCATGCGCCAATTAATGCACCTTAAACATTTCAAACGGTCATTTTAGGAGTAGGCTACTGACAAGGCCTGGCCTGGCAACGAGAAAAAAAGAAGAAAAAACTATTAACAAAAGGAAACGACTGCGCTGCTCTTCATTTTTAGTGGGAGCCCTGCGCTTGGTGGGCTGCTGCCAGCTTTTTCAGATCTGGACACATCGCCATGAGCTTCAGCCGGAGTGGACCAGAGCTCACGAGGTTCAGATGATTTCATTATTTTGTCTGCATGTGGAGAGTTTGGCTTCAGTAAGCTGAGTCTTTAGATGCCTTGTCTGAATGTTTTTTAGAAAGATGCTCCTGTAATTGCGACGCCTTCATGACTTCATTGGAGAACACCTGCTCACATAGCACATAGTGTTTATGGGCGTTACTTTGGCGACCGATCCCGCTCGGCTCATCTGATTGTGTCGTAGAGAAAAAAGGAGATTTTACCAGGTCATGGAAGCAGCAGACTCGGGGTTTTGGTCTCAGACAGCAGCTTTATTTTTTGAAAGGAAATCTGAGCACAACATTTTATTGAAACATAAATAGAGTTGCACTATAAAAAAAACCTTGAGAAACCATTTAAGTTTAAAATAGAGTTCTCAAAGCGTGGCGCCCCTCATTTGTGCTTGAGCGCCCCCCTCTCAGCCCTGACGTTTCCACCACCCACCTAAAGGTTCAGAACGCCCCCTGGGGGGCAGTACCGCCCTTGTTGAGAAACTCTGGTGTAGACCATCATATTTCACTTTTTGTAGAAGATATACTCTTGTTTGTATCCAAAGTTGACTCATCGCTCCTCCAAGTCTTAAAGCTGTTTGATCACTTTGGACATCTCTCAGATTATAAGATTAATTGGGATAAATCTGTTTTGATGGCACTCAGTACCACAGGAAATGTTGTAAATCTTCCTCAGTGCATTCCCATTAAGGTTTCGTTCACCTATCTTGGCATTCACATACATCCAACATCTGCTCAAATTGTGCAGTAAAATTTTGTCAAAGTCCTTAAAGATATCCAAGGTGACATCGACATCCAAAGATGAAATAGGCTACCACTATCCCTATAAGGAAAAGTAAATGTTGTCAAAATGAATATTCTTCCTCAATTTAAAGTTTTACTTTTTATGATTCCTTTGGCTCCCCCTCCCACATATCACAAAGATATACACTCATCAATTTCTAAATTTATCTGGAGTGGGAAATGCCCAAGAATAATACTAACTACACTAAAATGACCTAAGTGTTCGAGGGTCTTGCCTTGCCAATTTTCAGTTCTGTCAATGTGCCTTTCAAATAAGAGCTTTACATGTTTGGATGGACCCAGATTCAAAAGTCCCCGGGAGATGTACTGATAATGCTATTGTAAAGTCTCATAAATTGCAAGATTTGCTTTTTACTGGGCTTGGTCCATCTTACCTGAAGCTAAAACTGGGTTGTATTCCACACTCCTTGAAACTTGGAAACAGGCAGAGAAATGCATGAAAGCTCAACACCATAGTGATGCATCTACTCCTCTGGCATAACTTTAAATTCTTGATAGGGGGTAAGCCTTTCCATAACCCACTCTGGTCTGCACAAGGTATAAATAGTGTAAGATATGTTTAAGAATGATGGCCTATTGTTATCTCAGAACCTCCAAAACTCTTTTTGTCTACCTGCTTCATCATATTTTGTCTACATCCAGGTGCACTCTGCTTTCAGGCATATGGTGTGCTGTGGGACAGTCCACCAACAGTCCATCTACTGCTAGAATGGATCAAACCTTCGAATAATCGCTGAGGCAGAGTCTCTTCCATTTACAACGCCTCATTACATAATTCTGCTGGAGGGTTATTCACTGAAAAACTGTGGGATCAGGAGCTTTCCATATTTAATCAAGATTTAGACTGGGATACAATTTGGCTCACTCTATCTCAAAATTCTAAGAGCCTGGCTCACCAACTGATGCAATACAAAACTATTCACAGAGGATATGCAATCCCTGATTCCAGATGAACCGTGATCTAAACCTTGATTGCTATATTTGTAATGCTTTACCTGGCATATTATTTATATGTTTCGGGAATGTCCTACAATTGCAGAGCCCTGGACCATTGTAGTGCATGAACTCTCAAAACTACTTGATGCTAGTGTCCCGAAAAACACCACTTTTTCCTTTTAAGTGATGATACACATCTTGAATATAGGTAGGTAGGCAGGTTTTACAGCCACCACAAAAGCAATCTTGCAAATATGGATCAATCCTCAAGTACCATCCCGTAAGCTTTGGATGAGCTGTTTAGACAATATCGTTAATATGGAATATTAATATAAATTTTATTAGCCAGGCTAAACAAAGCCCAGAAGTTAACCTTACAAAAATGAGAAACATTTCAATGTAGAATCCAAGATCTATGGAAAAACCCTATGCAACATGTTCTTTTAGTTTGGCAAGGTGTAGCTGAAGGCTATGTTTGTTTTACTTTTGTTTTGGTTTAGTTGACCGCTTTTGAGTCAATTTTTTTTTTACAATCTTTTGAAATCTTGAATTATTATAAATGTGTTTTTTTTTTCTTGAATTTACATCTTTGGCATGGGCATATGTATACAGTGATTCCCTCCTATATCAAAGTTCAGTCCAGCTATATTGTGGATTTTCACCTATTAGCAGGGGTTCTGGAGCGTAAGTACCACGATAGACAGAAGAACACTGTACTTGGAAACACCTGGACTTTATATACCATCTTATGTCTGTGCGGTGTCAAGAGCATCAGAATATTTTTGTAATGTCTGTAACCGTCTAACCCCCCAAAATCAATAAAAAGTTGATCATCAAAAAAAAAAAACTCAAGCATGATTGAGGAGGAGTGAAGATTTGTGCTTGTTTTCCATAAGACCTGGGAACCTTGCAGTCATTGAGATGACCATCAACTGTATTTGTTTATGGTATTTGTACATCACATGTGAGGCCATCCATCTGACAGCTAAAGCTTGGCCCAGAGTGGGTTATTCAACAACACAATGATACCAAGCACACCAGCACATTTACAGTGAAATGGCAGAAAAATAAAATATTCAAGCTGCTGCAATGATCCAGGCAAAGGCCAGACCTCAACCTGATTTCAGCTCTGTATTTTTGCTTTTAAGATAGTTAATACCCCAATGTACCAAAGCAAAGTTATACAGGAGAAGGGGCCAAAATTCCTCCACAATGACATGGAGATGGTAACATTATCCTGAGAAAGAATTACTTTGTATTATTGCTGCTAAAGATGGCTCTACATGCTGCTAAATCATTGGCAAATTGTACTTTGCTTCTTCAATTAAGGTTTTTATTTGTTTTTTTTTAATAATTGGTGCTCCATGTAATATGTCTTGTATTGTAGTCTCAGATTTTTATTACTTAGTAACAATAAACTAAAGTGTCAATACAACTAAAATACTATTTAAGATCTGGCAATGACGAGACATCTGTGAGAGGACTCTCAAGAGACTGTGGGTCATGCAATAAGACAAAAACCCAAAGTACAGATGTGGTTGCACCAAAGAAAGTTAATATTTTTGACTGGCCAAATCCAAGTCTTGATCTTAATCCAACAGAGATGTTGCAGACGGACTTAAAGTGATCAGCCTATGTGAGAAAACTCACCAACATCGCGGAGCTGAGGCTTTTCTGCACAGAGGACTTGGGTTTAAGCTTCAAGATTAATGTGCAAGGCTGATAGACACTAAAGGCATAGTTGCAGTTATTGCTGAACAAGGACACTCGAAATACAAATAACAAACATTATTTTACACTTACTTGTATACTTGTAACAATTTAATAAAGTTTAATGATTTTCTCAAAAGATAAATGCCAATTATTAACTTTGTATCTTTATTCAATTGGGCTATCTTAAGGCTCCATCACACTGCACGACTTTTGCTGTCATATAAGAATGTAACATCTCACAGTTTTCGATTTGCATATACTAAATCCTGGGCATGATGTCAAGAACGTTATGCACAGACTGTATATTGATGAGCCCACTTGAATCATAGGTTATGACTGATGCGGAGATTAAGGCAGATGTAGAAGTGTGTTATCAGCATGCGCTGACAGTAAACAAACAACACATGAAAATAAACTGCTCCATTGTAGCTTTCATGTGTGCTGCAAAAATGCTGAAAAATGCTTTAAAAAAAAGAATGTGGTCCCGAGCATGCTTAGGGAGAAGAGGACAACTTGATATTCCTATTTTTCTTTAAAATGGTGCCATATTTATGCAGAAAAAGAGACAATTTTGAACGTCTTAGAGACTTTGGTTGAATCAATAGAAAGTGTGTTCCAAGTAACTACTAAAATTCGAACACACGGGATTAGCTCTGAAAGAAGATAAGTACCTCTTCAAAATAATGACATTTGCCAACAAGAAGGCCATTGCCAGGAAATGGTTAAAAAATGATGCTCCTAAACCAATACAATGGATGGATATAATGGGAGAAATTTACCTAATGGAGAAAATTACATGTAATCTGTGACTTAAAGCAGATGACTTTGAACAAAACTAGAAAAAATGGAAATCATTCAAAGACATGAACAATACTCAATCAATCACATGATAGTATCTAGGCCCTTTTGATTGTTGTTCTTTGTTGTTGTTTTGTTAGTTTTTTGGTTTGTTTGTTTAATTAGTATTCTTAGGTTCAGTTGATTGTTTTCCATGTAAATATGCAAAACTAAATAAACAGTAAAAAAAATTTTTTAACACACAGTGATGTGCTTACTTACAGTTCTTGGAGGGAAGTAAAATGTTCTAGCAGGCTGGTATCAAGGGAGGAGATGTGGTTCTTGGAAAGATCTCTGTGGGAACAAAGCAGTGTATTTAATTCAATTTTTCAGTTCAATTCAATTCAATTAAATTCAATGTTATTTGTATAGCCTCTGTTACAATGCCAGATATCTCTAGGCGCTTTACACAGACCCGAAGCGTGACCCCTGAGCAAATATCATTAACTAAAATTATAATATTAAATCCAATCAAGGATAATGGCAAGTAAAAAACTCCCACAGTGGGAGAAAAAAAACCTTTAAGCAAAACAGTGGCAAGGAAAAACTCCACTTTGAGGAAGAAACCTTGAGCAGGACCTGGATCATATGGGGGGGACCTTCCTGCTGAAGGCCAGCTGGGTAAAGAAAGAAAAGAGGGGAGACAGGACATAGAGAGGATGGAGGATAGAGACAGGAGAGCACACAGATGACTGAAATAAATGACTATATAAACAGATGCAGGTAGCAGCACTGAGGTGAGATGGTCAGAGGACACATCTACACACACAGGTGGAGGTAAAAGTTGCTGGAGGTATTTACATTTAAATTGCATGTGGGAGACAACTGCATTTATAAGAATTTAGAAGTACAATTACCACATCGTGTGATTGGTTAAGGGCAATGTACTACAAACAAAAGAGAGACAAAGTGAAATATTTTTGTCTCACATAAAGGTAGATAAATACAACCACAAACACACTGTTGTGCCACGGAAGAAAGCAATGTGGCAGGGCATAAAATTAGAATTTTTACCAAGTCGCCCCTGGCTACCAGGTTTTTGAAGTTGGTAGCCAGCTAGCAATTTTGGTCGCCAGTGTTTTTCGTCGCCCCATACGTCAGGGGTTAATATGGCACCAGCAGCATTGTCATTTATAAAAAACTCCTATTATCGTCTACTATCACTACATTTCAGAAGCATTTACAAGCATGAAAGCGCATTTTATTCTGTTTCCATGATGCTTACTATGAAAACTAATATTTCTTTTTTGTTAACACCAGAACCGCCAAGTAGGTCATTTTTACCTCCTAGCATTTTCAAATGTTTGTATTTATTGTTAAAATAAAACCCCTACATCTGTAAGTTCATGACTTTTTCTAAAATGGATTTATTAATCATTCAATGAATTCTGGAGAGTGTGTGATCAAAAGAAAAATGAATATGACCATTTATACCTGGAACCGCAGAGGGTGGGTCATTCTCACCCCCTCATATAAACGCTGCATACAGCCGTCATTTTTTGCGCCACGCCCCTCCGCGCCCCACTGCCCGTTGCTTGGCAACGCTCAAACTTTATGGCGTTATCGGACTTTGACAGTTATTGTCATCACTAAATCTTTCAAACAAACAGCAAAATTTAAGACATGAATCCAACAAAAACAACAGTCTGGCTGTTGTACCAGGATCTGAGTGAAGGAGAGTCAGAAAGATATAATAACGGTAGATGTGGGTGAGGAGGAATCGGGGGGGTGGGGGGGGGGGGGGGGGTGGGTGGGGGGGCCGATGACCCGTCATTTTTACCAGGTGATACGACATCAACTGAGGATGAGGAGGTGAATTTATGAAAAAGACCCCGGCTTCTATAAGTGAGGGGTCACCACCACATACATTCAGTCCTCAGACACAGTGGAGGCTCGCGGAAATACTCTGACAGGTAAATACGGAAGTCAAGCGTTTTAGTTTCCTCTGGTTCTAATCATTTGGTATTTTAGCGAGGCAACGACTCTGACTGATCTAATCATAAATATTTACATTGTTCAGAGCTCAACCTGTATGTCAGCAACATGAGGCGGCCAAGGACGGAACCGTTTGGACCCATAAAGCTGGGACTGCGGACCGGGAGAGCCCAGTCCACAAATGTCCCGGTGGAGAGAGGTGGTCCAACTGCATACACGCGCCGCAACATTGACGACCCTATGAATGCGTTCATGTACTTGATGGACCAGGTGATACAGCACACCTGTGACTGTACGGTGGCGGAGCCGCGCCGGTGGAGAGGAGGGCTGGGAATGGAGTCATGTGTGCGTGAGGGGGAGCACGCAGCGTTAATCCGTTTTTCCAAAATTATTAAAATATCTGTGATTGACATCTGAAGTCTGTTGTTTTGTATTGTAAATAGTCTGTCATTCGATTGCTGTTGTTTTCATGTTTGTGTTAACATACAGCTCCTACAGTTTGTTAATGAACGTACCGATGTATTTATCTGTGTGGCTGAGAGAGAGAGCGGGCGCAGCGCTCTACCACGTAGAAAAAAAGCTCGCAAAAATATACATTTTAAACACTTATTTTGACAAGTGTCCATCATTATTATTTCAGAAATATTCAGGAATGAGCCACGTTACAAATGACATGTTCGCATCACTGACGCTGTTGCAGCAATGGGGTGAAAATGAAGTTTGGAATCTTGGCGGTTCTAGTGTTAACGATTCTGTTGTGTATTTTTATGAGGTTATTTACCAAAATGATCCATTTTGCTGTGGAGTAGATTCAGTGATGGAGAAAACTGAAGACCGACGAATGCAGAAGTCCACCTGTCCATCGATGGGTTAGGCGCATGTGTAGTTATGACTTCCGGCAAACGACGTGCACCCAAAACAGGGCCTTTCCGATATATAATATATATCTAATTATAAACTTTGTTTCTAAAGTTCTAAATAAACTTTGTTTCTAAGTTATTTAGATATGTTTACATTGGTGACACATGACAAATGTGCAGAAATCATAAAAAAAATAATAATTTTCTTTTCCTAAGTTGATGGTGGATTTTGTGGCCCTCGCCACTGGCGACAGGGCAGAAAAAAACGGTCGAAATCGTTAAATTTGGGTCGCATATGGCGACCAGTTGGTCGCGATTTTATGCCCTGTGTGGGATTCCCAGGTCTAAGAACTGCTGTCAATGAAAATATGATTCTCGTAACAAAGAAAATGACTCAATACTACCATTAAACCTAACGGTCAGCTTCTTCCATGAAGAAAAACTTTTGATGTGAGTTGCTGTGATAGAAAATATCAAAGCCCAAAGTCATGACATTTCTCTATGTATTTTATTAAAATGAAAGAGGCACTGTAGGCATTCACTTTTATAAAGATAATTGGCTGATCAGTTGACACAAGTTTAAAAAAAATTACGTACTTGAGGTGAATATTTATATTTGATATTAAAGAGTCACCTAGGTTTGTTTATAAAATCATACAATGTGAAATAAACCCCTGGGAGATGATAGGCTGTGATGAGAAAGGGGAGGTCAACTAATGAGAAGATAATACTGTAAAGGTCACTTGTTCACACACATATTTATCAATTGATTTTACAGGCTGCTTCAAAACAACATGAGTCAAGATGATTGCTGATTTAACTGGCCATCTTTCCTACTTTTCTGGTCTGCTCTTAAAGAAGGTAAGTACAATTACTCACACAGTTTCGCACATCGCTCTCTTTATCAGAAGCAAGAAAGAGATAGATCAGAACAATGGGAACCAGAAAAATTGAGCTCAGTTTGGCTCAAAAGAAAAAACCCAGATCAATAAGTGTTCCATTACCCTTGGTAGGGCAGATCTAAATGTTTTATGATCTGAGAAACTGTTTCCATGGTAATCAATGCAGTGTGTGTGTGTGTGTGTACGTATATTGTATATCTGACAACCATTTATGTTCCACATGTAATAGTTGGTTTCTAAGGACTGAAACCAATTTTTTTCACAAAATAATAAACAGAAGCCCAACATTATTCATAATGCTTCAACATTATTTGTAGTTATTCTCAGACGATCTAATCCTTATTCTCCGAGTGCTGCAGTTCTCTGACACAATATCACTTCTCATGAACATCTGACAGGCAAATTAATTGCAACTATGCCAGCATAGGTAAATCTGTCTATCCTGGCATACTTAAATCTATCATCTGGATTAACTTTCAAATAACTCACACAAATAAGGCAAAAAGCTGAACAAAAATAAGCTGAAAGCTGTAGGCAACAACTTTGAGTTGTCCTCTAAATGCATCTGACGTATTGCAAATATTTAACATTGTAAGCACATAAATCCAACAGAGGCAGCACTTCTGTGTGCCGAACACTTCAAGAAGGATGAAGTCTGCCCCTATCCAGAGACTATTCAGTAATACTTGAAACCACAGACTGTCCCCTCTTGGGATCAGGGGAATAACTGGGGAGGAAGTGATTCACAGCAGGCTCAGACAGCAGAAACACATCTAACTGGGGCAAACAGCTGATGTTAACGTGGATGGTGCTGCTGCACTGATTCTAGAGTATTGTTTTACAGTATCACCTTGTGGAAAACAGGATTTTTTTTTTTTTATTGGATAGGATCATGCTTTTCTGATAAAGATTTTAGATGTAATTATTATTTTTTTATTGTTATTAGAATATATATTTTTTTTTTATATTGGGGTAATGTGACTCAAGCCCCAAGGCTTTTTCACTATTCAAACTTTTTTCGCACACCTTTTCTCTCCAAACTAATTCACTGCTTCTAAAAAAAGATGCCCTGAGAAAACTTCTTTTACATTTTCAATATATTTTATATAAACGTAACTCTGACAACATTTAAGCCAGAGGAGTAAAGTGCTGTCAAAATTTAAACAGTTTGAATAGTTACCCCACTCCCCCATTTTTTCCTTTGTTTACTTGTGCAAAAAATGGCAGCTGGAAGAGTTTTGGTTTCCACTGAACTAAAGTCAACTGTCTGGTCCTGTATTGTAACCACCTGGTTGCACAAATGAGACATGAAAAGAGCACATGAAAAGGTCTGAAGTGATCTGAGGGCAAAACTTTCATAACTTCATTTATCAAATTGTGTTGTACACTATACAATATAAAATCTATGATGTGCATAGTATTTGATTTATTTATGTAATATATTTATTAACCATCTGGGGCCAAATTCTATATCCCCCTGTGATAACTAAATCATCATACCTTGGAAGCTATCAGGATAGCAGAATCCATTTATTGTTCAGCATGTGACCGAAAGTACTGCATTCTCAAAATAAATATTATTGACTGACTGACTGCATAATCTTTTTTTTTCTTTAACATACTCAAACTCACAAAATGTTGCACACGCATTAATTGTGTGTGAAATCGACGAGCCCCTCCATATGCTTTCACCTAAAGACATGAACGTTGTGTGACTGATGTATCAGCCTCAGACCTAAGGATGTTTTATTTTCATATAAAATAATAAGACATTTATATTGTACTCTGTATGCATCTCTATGTCTATATGTACACACACACATGTGTGAAAAAGAAAAAAAAAACTCAGGCAATTCACTTCCATCAACCTAAAAAGTTCAACTCAAATTTAGCATAACATAATTTGATGGAGATGCAGGTAGTGAGAAACCAGCAGGTACGTTTCTATGGCACTAAGAAAATTGGTTAAACTGTGGAGTCAAGTGATTTGACTGCCCTGCTTGTATAGCAGTCTCTGCTGCACATGAGAACAGAAAAAAAAAGTTACAACAATTAAAAAGAAAACTTAGAGACAAGAGATTCGAGGCCAAAGGCTGCAAAATGCATAACATAAGTAAGAGAGGCAACAACATTTTACTGTTCAGCAGAAAAGCAGCAAATCAGGACAAAAGAGCTGTACTAACATTTTGAGCTACAGTTCTATTCTGAGCTAGTTCAGTAGATGCCAATTTGAGAAAGAAAAAATTAAACACAAATCTGAGTTAAAGTGTGTGAGACTGCACTCTCCTCACACTTTTTTTTCTCTGTGTGTGTATGTGCGTCTGTGTGTGTGTGAACAGAGCAGGACGCCCATTCCCAAAAGGAAACATCTGTACATTCCAGACAAGCTGTGTAAGAAGGATGGAGTCCGAGAGAGAGAGAGAGAGTTTTCCTCTGCTAAAACCATCAGAGGACGAAAAAGGGCAGCAGAAGAATGCTCCACCCACTGGTTGATCATTCACACATTAATGCAACACCTCGTCTTATGTGATGGTCTCAATATCAATGCCAGGTGTGTGTATTTGTGTGTGTGTTTCTCACAGCCAATAATCAAACTGCATAGAAAAGAGAAGAACAGAGAAGTTGTGCATATGTGCATGTATGTGTGTTCAACATGACCATATAATCTGACCTTCACCATGTCTATTAGCAGCAGACTCCCGTTCTCTCAGCTACCTCTGCGCACACATGGTTTTACTTACACATACTTGAGGCATAGGTCTGCATACAAGTGCGTACACACACACACACACACACACACAGAGCACACATATGGTTCTGTTTTGCTAACAGTGTGGCCAATGATCTAACAACTCCTTATAAGGCCTGTCTGGTGCCACTTATTCTGAGCCAGAGGATGAAAACACACACACTCAAAGTCCTCATTGACTACACTGCTCAGTCAGAGGGAATGGCACAGGAGCGGATATAGCCCCTGGAGACAATACAGATACTAGGGAGGATAAATATGAAGCAAATAAGAATTTGAGGAGAATAAACAAGAAAAACAGCTGCTAAACAAGACTGATAGATGTTTGAGTTCCTTTTGACTCCACATGTGAAATAAAAACAAAACAAATACTGACATTAGTGTTGAAGGAAACTGTTCTGTAGGTTGCAAATTGGCAACAAAGCAATCCAAATCCATGTGAACGAAGGCCAACACTCCACTAACCCACTAAGGACATACTACTCTGTGGTCACATTCATCCCTATTCAGCATCCTTTTCTGATTGCTCTGCTGATCTCTCACAGCCTCACTCGCGTCTCTCCTTTTTTAGATTCTACAGATCTGCTAACTTTGTTTATTCTTGAGACCTGCAAGCATCTGATTCGCAAAGGGAACAGCAAAAAAGTGAATGGGGAAGGGAAAGCAGGTGTGAAAGGGAGCTAGAAGAAAAACTGGAAGTACTGGCGTTTAGAACAATCACTTCACTGCGCCCTCTAGTATTATATGTGCCAGTCCTTTAACATTTTTTTTTAAGCCAGACACCTCATGCCTGGGACACTGAATGAGGAGAACGGAGAGTTAATCATGAGCAGCTGAGCACTTTCCTCACAGCATAAAGAGGTGGAACAAGAAGTTAAGGGTGTGGTCTCAGGAGCTGCGGAGAGAAGGTGTTCAACTGAAGAGGCTTTTGGTCTTGTAAGTCTAATGTCTTGCCTCATAGTCTGGCTCTCGCCCTCTCTTCTCCTCTCCTCTTTAGAACATTCTGTCCATTTTTTCCAGCTGCTGCTGCCTGGGTTGTCTGGTGTCCAGCTGGCAAGTGAGCGGCAGCTGTACGCAGCGGTTTAGCACACACATACACTCAGAGCGATTCACTCACATACGTATACAATTTTACAAGCATATGCTGTCAGTGAAAGAAAAGCAAGACTCACTGCTCACTTCTTTTCTGATACATGAAACTCTGTCAGTGTCGGATATGTTTTAGTAATAAACATTCAGATAAAAATAAATATTGGTTTCCAGCCAGCACGATGAGTGGGGGATAGTTTCTTTGAAAATTATATCTCGTTGATATTTATCTGCGAAACACTTGTATTCCAAGTCCAAGAGTCAATTTGTATTTCCTACTGCAGTTTGCCAAAAAAAAATTAAGCACAATGCACAAAACTGAATACCAGGAATAGTAATAAAAAGGTAAATATTCCTAAAATATCTGTCAGGAAGTGAAAACAAATGTTTTGAATCAACTATTTCAATGTGAGATCTGCTTCTACTTCAACTTGTCTTCTCTTATTTCCGACAGGCATTGCTGTTGCAATATACAGTTCAGCCTCTGCCAAATAAATGTAATGCTCTGGAACAAGCACATCTCAACTGTCATCAAAAGAGAAGTCCATTAACAATATTAAAATATCAGCCTCGATCATAGTGACACAAAATGATCACATGATTCACAATAAATGGGCACAATATAAAAATAACCTCACTACCACCATGCAACAACAAAAGCTATAAAAAAAAAAACTAAACTAAACTAAACAACAAAAACATTTAAATAAACCTTGTCCTGTCTTGTTAAACAGTACAAAAAATAAAGACCTTATTCAAACCTGCTCCTGGACAAGACGTTGAAAACAGCCTAGGCTCAAATGAACCTACAGATGAACTGGATCTAATCCTGTTTAATTCAAACAATGCTACTCTCAAGCCACAGACGTTTGCACATTTCCTCCTCTCCCCAACTGTGAAAGCCAACCTTTCTTCATTGCATTTTCAGATGTTACTGCCCAAAAGCATAGGAATAAAATATTCTTTTTTATTATTATTATTATTATTATCGGTGAACTAGAAGCATACAGCAGACATAGACTCATTGGATCAAGTGCGGTCACCAGCTTAGTTGAGATTTAAAGTTCAACCTAGTGTCAAAACACTCTGGAATGCAAGAAAGCAATGTGAGCCTTTAAAGCTAAGCTTAAGGTTTATTTGAGCTCAGTTCCTATCTCCTCAGAAAACATTTCACACCAACCGCTAGAGGTCTCTTTTCCTGTGTGTTTGCTTAAACCTGACACAGGTGAGTTTTAACAAGTGTAGTTTTTAACTTAACACAAAGGGACAAGAACACTATATGCCCAAAGGTATTTGCTCACTCATCCAAATTATCGGAATCAGGTGTTCCAATCACTTCCATGGCCACAGGTGTATAAAATTAAGCACCGACACATGCAGATTGTTTCTACAAACATTTGTGTAAGAATGGGTCGCTCTCAGGAGCTCAGTGAATTCCAGTGTGGAACTGTGATAGGATGCCACCTGTGAAATAAATCCAGTCATAAAATTTCCTTGCTCCCTGTCAGCTGTATTATAAGGATATGGAGGTGTTTGGGAACAACAGGTTCTCAGCCACGAAGTGGTAGGACCCGTAAGCTGACAGAGCGGGGTCGGAGGTTGCTGAAGCGCATAGTGTGAAGAGGTCGCCAACTTTCTGCAAAGTCAATCACTACAGAGCTCCAAACTTCATGTGGCCTTCAGATTAGCTCAACAACAGCGCAGAGAGCTTCATGGATGAGTTTCCATGGTGGAGCAGCTGCATCCAAGCCACACATCACCGGGTGCAATGCAAAGTGTCAGATGAAGTGGTGTAAAACACGCCGCCACTGGACTCTAGAGCAGTGGAGGAACGTTCTCTGGAGTGAAGAATCACACTTCTCCATCTGGCAATCTGATGGAAGAGTCTGGGTTTGGCGGTTGCCAGGAGAACGGTACTTGTCTGACTGCATTGTGCCAAGTGTAAAGTTTGGTGGAGGGGGGATTATGGTGTGGGGTTGTTTTTCAGGAGCTGGGCTTGACCCCTTAGTTCCAGTGAAAGGAACTCTGAATGCTTCAGCAGACCAAGACATTTTAGACAATTCCATGCTCCTAACTTTGTGGGAACAGTTTGGAGCTGGCCCCTTCCTCTTCCAACATGACTGTGCACCAGTGCACAAAGCAAGGTCCATAAAGAGATGGATGGCAGAGTCTGGTGTGGATGAACTTGACTGGCCTGCACAGAGTCCTGACCTCAAACAGACAGAACACCTTTGGGATGAATTAGAGCGGAGACTGAGAGCCAGACCTTCTGATCCAACATCAGTGTGTGACCTCACAAATGCACTTCTGGAAGAATGGTCAAAAATCTCCATAAACACACTCCTAAACCTTGTGGACAGCCTTCCCAGAAGAGTTGAAGCTGTTCTAGCTGCAAAGGGTGGAGCCACGTCATATTGATTAGGAATGGGATGAACTAAAACTTATATATGAGTCAAGGCAGATGAGCAAATACTTTTGGCAATATAGTGTATGTCACCCCAGACACAAGATCTGAAGAGTTATCTGAATTAAAATCAAAATTGCAATTTGAAATAAGGCAATTCGATCAGAAAGGCTATAATTATACTCGACTTTATTAGCACAACAAAGGCCTAAAACCTAGATGTTCACTGGCTTTTATAATCGTCATAATGTCCTCCTTCTCTGATCGTCCCCTTCTCATGTACTGGTCAGCCTATCAAATTAAAATGGCCCAAGTACAGACTATAGGTGAGAAATGAAAAGCGATTCCAATTCAGAACCAATTCCAAAATTCATGAGGCATCAGAACCATACACCTCTAAACTAATTGATTCCATTATCAGTACTGAAAATGCACATAAAGTCAACAATAACACATAAGACATAAGGGAAGACATTTATTTTGACATGCAGTGATGTAGTGACAGACTCACCGTTGAGTGTAGCTGCGTTGTATTTGTCACAAAAATTGAGATATTGGGTCTCATTCATCAAATGTGGGCAGAACGGATTTATGGAAAAACTGAACGGAGCGAAAGTTACTTGCGTTTTGACATTCATATTTGAAGTTCTGAACACTTTGATGTGACTAAAACTACTCCTGATTCTGACTGTAAATGAGGAGCACACACAAGTATTGCTGTCAGTCATGTACTTCATTTGGAATACAACATGTTTATCTTACTCAGTAGGCATTTCGCTTCAGATTTACTTTTTTTACCCATGCAATAACTTGAGCCATTATAGAACACACCAACGGTGTCATGAAGCCATGGTGGATTCCTCAAAGAGGTTTCTCAGATAACTGAAACGTTGAAGTTGTCTGGAGTAGAGAGTTTTACCGATAGATTTTTTTTTTTCTTCAATTTTCCATCCGAAAATTATATCAAACCACTTTCACTTCACTTCTTGAATAGCCTATTTGGTTGAACAGCCAAGGCATTAAATATCTGTATTAAGTTCTGGTTTCTCTGGAGTATTTCAAAAAGTGGAGCAACTTGACTTTGGTGCCTCCTTTGCTGGATTCGTTGGATTACAAGTTTAGCTGAACATTTTGAGGTCATGTGAATCACCTGGTAGTCTGCACTTTTACACCTCCATATGATGGTTCCTGGGCAGCGTTTATGCTAATTACTTGGCTTTGTGAGCACACTCCCCACCTGCAATCATTTGGAATTCATCCACATATCCAGCTTTTTATGACAAAGTCCGAGTCTTACACAGCATTCATGAATCTGGAACAGATTTTTAGTGAGATGATTTATGTGCAAATCTGCAAACAGATTAACAAGAATCTTATGAATAAGACCCATTGATGCATACCTGTTTCCTCAATTAAAACTCATCTGTAACAGATTCAATAAAGAATAGAACAGATAAGAAGACTCCTAATATCAAGATTGATAACATCTTATAAATTCATATTCTAGTCAAGACACATGGAAGTAGAGGAAATGTAACACTTAAATGGTCTCTTAAGTGATATGGCTTGTCATGATTTGGGGTTGTTGAATGGAGGATCTAAAATGTAGGAGTTCAAAGAGCTGATTTATTCACTAAAACAACGCGACGGCGGCAGCTGCGGCGATGCTGCCGCAAGGGCGGAGGCTCTGGCCGACGTTGCGGTGGGGACTAAGGCCGAGGCTGCTCACTAGTGATATATTATAAGATGTGCCGAGGCTTCAAGGCTTGTGTTGAGTAATGGAAGGGCCGTTTCCGCAAAGCATGTATCGAGGCTTGCTTCATTTAGGGGAGGAGCCAAAAATGATGATATCCAAAGCCTCGCTGCCCGACTGTACCACGTGACTGCTTCAGGAAGTGGTTCAGTCTGTTGCCGTGAGGTTCAACAGCGATATAAACCCCTCAGGCTCCACTCAAGATGTGGGTTGTTGATAGAAAGTTGCAGTCAGTTCAGAGGTTTGGATAGAGATTTGATAGTTTGGACACTAGAGTTTGGATAGCGTTTATATAGTCTGGAGATAGTTTGGAGAGTTTAGAGAGAGGGATAGTTTGAAGATTTAGGAGAGTGAGGAGAGAAGAATAGGTAAGAGGATGGAGCCAGCTTGGAAGAGGAGGACTTCCCCTGAGTCGGAACATTTTGATTTGATTACTACTAATAACCCTCTGGAATACTGGGAGAGGGAAAAATGACTGTACCCCCATTTACCTAATCTTGCTCTTGCGTTTTTGTGTACATCATCATCTTCTGTAGCATTTAAAAGGGTGTTTTTAAAGGCCGGTTGTGGCAAAAAGAAGGAATCACTTAAAACCAAAAACTGTTAGGAGACTGTTATTTATAAATAAAAATGAATCAAATCTCCCCTGTTCTGTACATCATTGTCCAAGTTACACAAACATATTCAGTCCCCTCTTCCTAGTTTCACCAGCACTTCCGCTGTCCTCTGCCTGCTCAGGACATTCTCCTAAAGTGACAGAAAACCATTATTGCACAGCCTGCTATATTATATGACACTACCATACTGGGAAACTTTACACACACACACAATACATTCATGACATATTTATTATACAAATATGTCATACTGTATGTAGAGAATTTATTTGGTCATACATTCTTTATAATTCATAGTCATTTCCAGTACCCATGACAGACACTAATATTCAATGCTCCACAACCAGCTGTGGTTGAGATCCAGCTGCCTGATTATACTCCCAGCCAGTAGGTGGTGTCATGTGCACATGAAGCTTCAACTAATGAAGCTTCCTTTCTCAAACCAATTGGCTCAAGTGGTTTGTTGCCTCATGAGGCTTCATCTCACCATCACTACTGCTCGGGGTCGAAGGCTGCCCCAAGCCGCAGCCCGCCCGCTGGAGACTCTTGGGGCCCCCCGATGCCAGCCGAGTGCCCCGAAAGGAGGAGAGTTTTCCTGCTGGGTCCATTTTATGGCTGGTCTCTTCTGTCATAATTTGTGGTTGTTGAATGGAGGACCCAAAATGCAGGAGTTCAAAGAGGTGATTTATTTACAAAAACAAAAATTCAAACTTAACTGGGAATCTACAAAGGTTACCCAAAAAGGTTACAACAACCAGGACAATGAGCAGGGTAACACGCAGGACAACAAGCACACAGAAAGGGGAAAGACAAGACTTCAATACACAGAGGGACAAACGAGAGGCAGGTGCAGGCAATCAGGTTAATACATGGAGGGAAATAAAGGAGAAGACAACCAAGACAAGATAGACCTTAAAAACAGGCAGTAAAACTGGAACCAAGGTAGACTTAAGACAGGGGAGTCGAGATGCCAACTTAACACAAACGCTGACTATATAAACACTGTTTATATAGTAATTTCATTCAGTCATTTGTCATCTTTTTCTTTCTTTACCCAGCTGGCCTTTGGCAGGAAGGTCCCCCCATATGAGCCAGGTCCCACCCAAGGTTTCTTCCTTAAAGTAGAGTTTTTCTTGCCACTGTTTGGCTTAAAATGTTTTTTTTCTCCCCCTGTGGGAGTTTTTTTTTTTTTTTTTTTTACTTGACTTAATCTTGATTTGGATTTATTATAATAATTTTAGTTAATGATATTTGCTCGGGACTCATGCTCTGGGTCTCTGTAAAGCACCTAGAGACAACTGGCATTGTAACAGCTTTTCAAATTGAATTGAATTGAAAAGCAAGAAGAAAGCAAAAGGATGTCTGCCATTGCTGACCTAGACCATGACATTAGCCCTTGTTCAACCCAAAAGCACAGGTGAAAAAAACTGCAACAAACAAAAAAGTGTATCTGCCGTGTGATCATATGCTGAACTTGATAAGGGAGATGTACAGCACAATAGCATGCTATGCAAAATGTGCTGCAGTTGAGTTGCTGGGTAAGAAGCAACAACATGAACCATTATCAACATTGGAAGAAGCTTCACTGGCCACGCTACAACAAATATTAACAGTCATGGCAAATTGGTGATCATGTTTCTGCAAAGTAAATGAAACAGAGCATGATTTGAGTCATTCGTTATAGTAATCCATCCATCCATCCATTATCTATACCCGTTTCATCCTCTGAAGGGTCACGGGGCGTTATGGTAATGTTATATGAAAAAAGTGTCATGGAGGCACTGACTCTATTACCAGCATCTTGGCTAAAGACATTCTGTCTATCAACACGATTACCAAACATGGGTTTGAACACCTTTTCAGAACTCTTGGCAAAAGAGATCCTATTTCCTTTGATTACAGCACGTATTCACTGTGGCATTGTTTCCAATAAGCTTCTGCAATGTCACAAGATTTATTTCCATCCAGTGTTGAATTAATTTTTCACCAAGAGCTTGCATTGATGATGGTAGAGTCTGACCAATCCATGTGTGAAAATGATGTCTCATGCTCCCTGAACCAGTCTTTCATAATTTGAGTCCGATGTATCCTGGCATTGTCATCTTGGAACAATGCCATCAGGGAAGAGAAACATCCATTGATGGAATAACCTGGTCATTCAGTATATTCAGGTAGTCAGCTGACCTCATTCTTTGAGCTCATACTGTTGCTGAACCTGGACCTGACCAACTGCAGCAACCCTCAGATCATAACACTGCCCACACAGGCTGGTACAGTAGGAACTAGGCATGATGGGAGCATCACTTCATCTGCCTCTCTTCTTACCCTGATGCTCCCATCACTCTGGAACAGGGTCAATCTGGACTCATCAGACCACATGACCTTCTTCCATTGCTCCAGAGTCCAATCTTTATGCTCCCTAGCAAATTGAAGCCTTTTTTTCCCGTTAGCCTCACTGATAAGTGGTTTTCTTAAGGCTACACAGCTGTTCAGTCTCAATCTCTTGAGTTCCCTTTGCATTGTGCGTGTGGAAATGCTCTTATTTTCACTATTAAACATAGCTCTGAGTTCTACTGTTGTTTTTCTTCAATTTGATCTCACCAAACGTTTAAGTGATCGCCGATCATGATCAGAGGATTTTTTTTCCAGCCACATTTCCTCCTCGAAGACAATGGGTCTCCACTATCACTTCCAGTTTTTAATAATGAGTTGGACAGTTCTTAACACAATTTTGGTAGTTTCTGCAATCTTCTTAGATGTTTTCTCTGCTTGATGCATGCCAAAAATCTGACCTTTCTTAAACTACCTAAAATCTTTTCCACGACCACGGGATGTGTCTTTCGACATGGTTGTTTAGGAAATGAGAAGCAACTCTTTGCACCAGTTGGTGCACTGATGTTGCCAGCTGAAAGATAATCATCCATGCAGTAATTATCCAATAGGAGGCTCGTACCTATTTGCTTAGTTAAATCCAGGTGGAGACTTTTTTTGGGGCAAGGCAGTGTAGAATCTAAGCTTGATAATTGCAGATCAAATCACAATTGCAATAGAAAATTGTAATTACTGTAGATATTTTCCCCAAGTCGTTCAGTGCTTCTACACCCTGAGGTTGTTACCCTATTTAAGCAATCACAAAATCTGAAATAGAAATGAAAATAAAATAAATAATTTCATGATGGCTCTACTAAGTTCAAATGCTGATTCTCAAAATTACGGCATACTTCACAACCCTGAAGTTATCTTCTGATTCTCAGCTTCCAAATTGGCAGTTTTCCCAGCTGCTGAATTAGAAGCTAACTTTACATTTGTGAGTACTTCCAGTACTTCCAATTTCTAAACAGTTTAACTTCAGATGAGCAAAATTTGTCTTTATTGTGTAAAACTTGAAATGTTACAGTTTAAGTAGTATTGTGTTAAAGTACAGTTAAAACTAGCCAACACTACAAATGACGAAATGTCATAAAACATGACAAAATGTACCTTAACCACTATCAAGAGAAAAAAAAAGTCATATTCAATGAGTTTTTCATTGAATTCATTTCGTTTTTCACATTAGTGACAAGAATGTGCATGTCTCATAAATAACTATGCACTTACAAATGTCCAGCTCTGTACTCCACTTGAGCTCTATTGAATAGAGATAATCAAAAGAAAAGATTCAAGGATTTTTCATTTGTTTTTTTGTTTGTTTGCTTTTTTAGTCCTAATTCTTACAGTCTGCGCTCTTTATTTGCAAGACAATATATAAGGGGAGTTTTATAAAACAGCATTATAGTCCAGTTTATTTAAAATAGCTAAAATTACCAGGTTCCACATAAACTGATATAACAAGCAAAACATGAACTCCAAGGTAAAACTCCTAAATAAACCTCAGACACACAAAAGCACAGATCTAGTGACTCTGATAGCTCAGGCTAGCTGCTGGGACTATCTGTAGCTCAGTGCTCCTCACCATCCACGGACTGCACCACTTAACCAATAGCCTTATATATTCTGCTTCTACTTTGTTCTCTCTGCCCTTTCTGGTTGTTTAATCAGTTTGAGATTCACTAGGATAATATAAACGCAAATAGCCTTTTGCTGTCTGCAGGTTTACAGTGGATCCCTCTGCTGCCTACAGATGAGAGACTGTATTTGCAGTATTTTCATATTCTTATCATAATATCTCTGCTTTTTCTTTTCTTTTAAAGACAGTGTTATATCAGAAAAACACAGCGACATTCTTTATATAGTATTGGCAGAAATTGAGATTCTTTAAATTAAAAGAGAACACAGAAAATGTGATTTTTGAAGCAATTTTTGATACATGGTGCAAATGAAACAAATGGCTGGTTTGCATTTCGTTTTTATTTTATTTCATCAGAATTTTGGCAGGGTTGTAATTCCAAGTTTAGGGCTTGCCATGCCAAAGATTCAAATTTCCACCCCAAAAGACCCTTATTAACATCTGGCCCGTGCTTTGCTGAGTGTTATTCTGAAATGTCATTAAGTGTTTAACTCTCTGCAGCCCATGTGAACATTCTAGACAAACAGGATGTGTTTCTCTCACACACAGTGAAAAGTACGGGCACCAAAAATTTATTCAGCATAGGTCCTGGTTTAAAAAGGAAAAGATGCATTTAAGTTATTTAGGATATAATCTCCACAGACTGCAATTTATTTTCAAATGCACTGCAGACATTTGACTTTACATATGGACTTAGGGGCTTCAATGAAAAAAAAAAAAAATCAAAGAACAGTCTTTGTTACTGAAAGCATAGTTGTTTTTGTTTTCCTCAGTCAAATCCATCATCATAATCGATTTGTAAAAAGCTAAACGAATCTAAAGTCATTTGAAAAATAAAATGTACACCCTTTTTTAATTTGATGCTTTTGAGAATTGGGATATAATGAATCTGGTTCTTACTTGTGTTGAAGTTATACCTAATGATTTTACAAGTGATTCCAAGGTCAGACAAAATGCCACAGTCAGAGGGAAATCATGAATAGTCTTCCTTTAGTTTGAACATGCTAATTTTAGTCATTACGTGTAAAGCAGCAATCAAAGTAAATCAGTCAAAGCGAATTAATCTTTTCTGCATCTTAGCATGATGACAAATTAATATTATTGCAAGTCTTTAGTCTTGTCTCGTGGAAACTGTGTTACGCCAGCGACCAGTTAGATATGTTGTTTTTTGATTAATTCTTATTGCAGTTGTGTAAAAAACAATCTTTCACAACTACAACATCCCTAATCTTGAGTCAGTAACTTAAAACTCTGGCTTCATAGTCAACATGTGAGAGGGTGTCACAGGCTTTCTAAACCTTTTGTGAGGGTGTCTAGTGTAGGGTCAGCATTCAAGGAGCACTCCTGTGATCTTAATTCGTAAAATGGCAATCTTTTCTGACTTTTGGCATAACAACAAACTCAAACATGTTATATGTATATACATGTAGGAGCTGTTCTGATCCCCAATAACAGCATCAGAAATACTCACAGTTTCCGCCAAAAACAAGGGTATCAGGATCTGAGAGTGGAATTACTGATCTGTGAATGAAATACCATGTTTTTAGAGATTCCTCCAAAATTTTAAGGAATACAGCCTTGAAAATTCTTGTTTTGAGTAAGTAGGTGGGGAAGCAGTGGCACATGAGTTGTTGGCTTGACCTAGCTATCTTGCATCAGCATTGATGTATCAAATGGACAGCTGACAAGAGTAGGATTAATATTTTTTTATAAATACATCAGCTGCTTGAATTTTCTTCTTCATTAATCTTTTTCAAATATGTTTTATGGTGTGTTGGATAGTTTTTTTTTTTTTTTTTGCTTAGGGGGGTTGCTAACAAGCAAGAAACTAATACTAGAAGCTGGTGTAGATCTCTAAAGGCAAAGCAAAGGAGAGCTTCTAATCTCACCTACTGTATGATGATCAAAGTAGTGCTAACTTTACAATTACTGTTTAGTTAACATTTATGCAATGTGCATAAAAGAACACATTAGGACATATAATACAAGGTAAGGTATCTAATGGGAATTTATGAGTCAGCTGTGTAATAGGCACTTAAAGCCATTTTTCCTGACCTCACAATATTTTAGAAGAGATCTTTTGGAAAAAGCATCAAAGTATTTTTCTTATTTTAGAACCTTCAACCACACCTTTTAAATAAACCTAAATGTTACCAACAGGATGCCACGGGAAAATAATAAAACCATAGATATCAGTTCATTGATGCTCTTCTGAGAAGCTGTCAAACTAAAAGCATTCTTTCAAGCTAAAACCACATGTTTTTCATCATTCAAATCCCTAAAAGCATTTTTTATGGAATATCTGAGAAAGAAGCTTGTTTGTGCTACCTCAAAAATAAATACCACTTATTTTGACATCTTGTTATCTACTGCAAGGAAACTCATACATTTTTAAGCACGGTTCAAGACTGGCCACAAATGACAACCAGTTTTTCCTCAGTTGTTTCTGTCAAACACTTATTATTGTGCAAAAATAACACACCTGATGTGACTGCAGAGCTTATGAACCTGTTTATGTCTGTATTAAATGAAATTCCACAAATGACAATTGATGATAAGAAAGGTGGCTACCAGCCCTATAAACTCAATCTAGTGTGATTAGACATCACTATAGGCAACTATTTAACTAAAAACTTTTGTAGGTATGAAAATGAACCTTTATATTTCCAATTAAGCTCAGATGAAACAACTGCAAGAATATAAAGTAAAACAACATATCATCTGTGTCACCCTGGAAATTCTGAAATAGTATGTATGCTTGTTTCTCTGGACTTTCTGACTGAGAGCACATCTGGCTGAGGATTTGCAGTCAATTACCTAAATGATGCCCACATGCATACACAATGCTCTGTGTGATGAACCAGTTTATTTTTGTTGGAAGTCATGCATGAGAAAAGGGTAGCACTATTAAATACTTCCAAGTGTTTAATAAATCGTGAAAGACAACTGGACATTTTCACACCCACACACACACACAGCCAACACAACACATATCCACAAGCTTATTAGCTATAATTAGCACCTCTTTCAGCCTGAAGACACCACCAGTACTACCAATTCACAGAGTTAATAACGAACAAAGACATTTCTGATACTAGCGGTTTTGTGTGTGGACACACACAGAGCAAAGAAGCAACGAGAGCTGTCTCGTGTTTACTCTGTTTCTTGCCTTAGACTGTTATTTATGACCTCCTGGAATGTCTGCACTTCTGTGAGTGATGTCTTCAGTTATTTTTGCCATGGTAACATAACAAACGCTCCTCTGCATATGATCAGTATGGCCAATTTTTACCACTATGCTTCAGTGAGCAAATGCAAGTAGATGGCTGTGTGTTTGATGACCACCTTTGGAGAAAGAGACATCTAACAGAGAATATGCAAGACAATTAGAGACTTTTAGTTTCATCTGTTTGACAGCTGTTGTGAAGCTATAGACCTCACCCAAACTAGGATGATATGTAGCTAAATGACTTCATTCAAATTCACGTCACTATGGCCGCAACTCATCTGTGTGTATATGCATCTTGCTACCATAGTAACACCACAAAATTCAACAGCTAGGACTCTGATGAACTGGATGACAGCTGCTTGCATGGATATATTTACAACAATTCCCCAAAAAGTTGGGACACTATGTAATACGTACATTGAAACAGAAAACAGAATGGAGACTTTCAAATCTATAAAACCCCTATTTTATTCACAATACACAGAAAACATATAAAATGCTTAAACAGGGGAAACTGACCATCTTAAGAAAGAAAATAAGATCATTCTGATGAATCTTGTGGCAGCAACTTGTCTGAAATAATAAAGATGGGATAACACTATGTCCTCGATCGTACACCTCCCACTAGCCGCTACCCGCAAATTGCAGATTTAGGAACCTCCACTAACCGCTATGCAATCTTCTGCTTCCCTAAAACCGCTATCGGCGTTGCAGACTCCCTTACCCACATTGTAGGCGCGGCAATGGGCGTGTCATTTGCACTTTCCTCAAACTCGGTATCTTACGATTCCGGGTTTAGATTGCAAGAGTTTGCGGAAAGCAACCCGCATGTCGGCGCGTAAAAGAGCGCGTCCAAATGGCATAAACGTGCGTCCACCTGGTCACACGTGGACGTGCACAAAATGCTCTACCTCTCGATTATGCATCACTGTATTACTTGCATACGTTTTATATAAACTAGGAGATCAAAGAACTCTGTTGTGGAGTTTCTTGTACTGTGTGTCTATCCCTCTGACCCTCTCCTTGCGCTCGGAGCACCCAAGATGCGCTCACTGGTAGAAGGTAGATGTCATCATACCTGTTCCTCTGTCTCAATGCTCATCCAATGACCGTTCTGCAGAATTTTAAAAAGCACATCAGCTGCACCAAGACACACAGCTGCTTTCAAATTTACCTCTATCAAATTTCAGAGGCTGATCCGGATCTGATCCAGAAGGCGGATTTTATAGCAATCTGTAAATCGCTATATGGGAGAACTGTTGTGCTTGGCGGAGGTCTGCACTCTCCGAGTGCTTTTCAGAATCAGAATCAGAATCAGCTTTATTGGCCAAGTTTGTGCACACAAACAAGGAATTTGACTCCTGTTACTAAGCTCTCTTTGAACAATTAGAATAAAATAAAAATAAAAATATAACAAATTACTAGCACAATATATACAACAATATATACAAGCTAACATGTTGTTGTGCAATTTTTTTTTTTGTGGTTCTTCTGACTGTTAAGAATTCATCAGAGTGACAGCCTGGGGAAAGAAACTGTCTCTGTGTCGGCTGGTTTTGGCGAACAGTGCTCTGTAACGCCTACCAGAGGGGAGGAGCTTGAACAGTCCGTGTCCGGGATGTGAGGGGTCTGCAGAGATGTTAGCTGCCCGTTTCCTGACCCTGGACTGGTACAAGTCCTGGATGGAGGGAAGGTCAGCACCGATGGTCCTCTCTGCAGACCTGATTGCCCGTTTTCTAGTTAAGAAATGCTTTCCTGGAAGCTCACTGGCTCTATTTTTTTGTGAGCAGTTTGTTGAAACTTCTTGAAGTACAAAAGAAATGATTAAACCATTTGCTCCACATTAGTTAGAGCTAGTTATGTATATATCAGTGCAGAGGAGGAGGAGGAATGAAGAGGAGAAAGTTTTACAGCAGAGTCCCAGACGAACTGCCCATGAGAGCTGCTCCTGATCTGGATGAAAAGACGCTCCATAGCGGCTTGCGGTTTGCGGGTAGCACAACCTGCTCTTAAAGGCAATGGCTACTGACGCACTGATTGGTTAAACAGGTGGATCGCCCCTAACCACTCTCATGCATAATATATGCATAATATAAGCGGTTAGCGCAGGTAAGATCGCGAGTTTATGGAGGTGGAAGACTGCGTTCTTTGTGGGGGAACCCCCCCTCCCGCAACCCGCTATCCCTTAATAGCGGCTTCTAGGAGGTTTGGCGGAAGATCGGGCCCTATGCTGGCTGTCCAAAGGCAACTGCTTGGCCAGGCTGAGTGAGCTTTTCGCCTCAGTCATTGGGTTCCTTCGACCAGACTGACGCAACTTTGAAGGCCCAGCTGTGGTCTTGTCGCAATGACATTTTCTACCTGTCCGACTTCTTCGACAAAATGAACATGGTCACTTTGAAGCTCCAGGGGGATGGGATGACACTGGTCCACTCAAAGACCACCATCTAGGGTGGCTGTAGCTCAGTTGGTAGAGCAGGTCGTGGAACGCCCTAACCACAAAAGGTTAGCGGTTCGATCCTGGCTCCAACTGTCCACATGCCAAAGTGTCCTTGGGCAAGACACTGAACCCTAACTTGCCCCCAGTGGGTTGGCAGCACCTTGCATGGCAGCTGCTGCCGATTGGTGTGTGTGAATGTATGTATGAATGGGTGAATGAGAGGCCATTGTAAACCACTTTGAGGACACCTTGGTGTGGAAAAGCAGTATATAAGTACAGTCCATTTATCAGCAGCTTTATTGCAAAAATGGAGTTCTACCAGCAGAACCTGGGGAGGCGACAATTAAATCATTTTCTGCAGTTGGCAAAGGTGGGCTTCAATTATATTAATATAAAGGCCTGTTCACACACAAATAAATGTGTAGCTAATTATTACATTTTTATAGTTGCCTAGAGGTCAGATGTTTCACCTGTCTCTTCTTCGATGTGGCGCTTTCAGTAAATTCTCCTCCTCCGCAGTTTCTGTCCTTCTCCTGAATCAGTGCAAAAAAACTCCTCCGCAAATTATTTCTACTAACAAGGGGAATCCTACAGGGGAATCCCTAGCCCGCATTACGTCATATGAGGAACTCCAAGGGGGTAAAAAATGTTCATTGTTGTTCAGGTGTTGGATGAGCTGACAGACAGAGATCTGTCGCTCTACACTGGCCACTTAAGTATTAAACTTAAATAAATAATATAATACTACTAAAACTAATAATACTGTAATACTAAAGTATTATATTATTATTTCTATTTTCATGCTTACACATGCTTCCATTCAATTCATGGTTCCATGCTTACACAGACACACACATTTTTTTTCTTTCTTTTTTTTTTTGACAAAAAAAAACTTTTTTTGTTCAAAAAAGGTTGAGGACCACAGCCTTACACTGATATCAGAACATAGCTTCTAGTCTTGTATGTTGATCACAGCTGTGATCCAAACCCAAAGGTTTGGGTGGGGTGCACAGATTTTTCACATTTCAAATTGGGCCGTGGTATTCTGAAGTTTGGGAATGTATATAGGAATGATATATATATATATATATATATATATATATATATATATATATATATATATAGATATATATATATTATATATACACATAATACATTATATAATATATATATATAATATATATATATATATATATATAGATATATATATCTCTATATATATATATAATATATATATATATATATATATATATATATATATATATATATATATATATATATATATATATATATATATATATATATATATATATATATATATATATACGCACACACATTTACTTACACATACATACAATAATACTATCAACAATTATAATAATAAAAAGGGTCAAATGGACAACAACAATATATGACAACAATAAGACATATAATAATAATGACAACAATAGTATCAATAGTCATAATGCAAATAACAATAATGCACTAAAAAGAAATAAAAAAAATATAACAAAAAACTATGGTAATTGTTATTATCATTATTACTATCAGCACCATTCTCAATTGCCCAGGGTGGCCCGAGTCCCCCCCATTGGGGCAGGTCAGACCGGCCACAACAACAGGGGAGAAGAGCCCGAAAAGGCAAGATGTTCCTCCAGGTGTTTCCTTATAAGTACTTACTTTTCTACTTTTCCAGACTGTTTAACCCATGCCTTAATTTTGAGGCACATTACTATCATCAAATTCTAAAGCAGATATTCTTCATAAAACAATAAAATATGTAATGGATTAATGCAAAATCCTGAATTCAAATGTATTTAGATTGTGTCTTTTGGGGAATTGGGGTTGTATTAATCCATCTACAAATCTATTTGTCCAAAACTGGCAGTAGTTCACTCAAAACAGATACAGAGATTATACAAGACAAACACATATAAAAACAGAAGCTACATCATGTGTTTCCTTCAACATGTTTTTTGCAATGAACAAATCTCATCATGATGAAGATGAATAGGAAGAATGTGGAGCTATTGCTGTCCTAGTACACAAAGGGTATTGCAATGACTTGTGCTGAAGTAATCAGCATACCAAGCAAAGACCATTCAAAAACCTTTGGAGAGGTTTCTTTTCACAAGCATTTCCCAGAAATGACTTCAGAGCTGCAAAAGTCTTCATATGAAGTGTTAAGAGATTTTATTATGTGTGGGTTGGAGCAGATGGGCTGGTGTGTAAAAGGAATTCCAGCTTCACTCTGCAGAACACTAAAATGCTTCACTGCCACTAGATGAGTTTTCTTTTTCACAGCCAAGGCTGCTTCTAGAATGTTTGGAGCTGGGGCCAGATGGGGGCACAAACAGAGGAGAGGGGAGAAGAATCAACACTAGTTTAATTGAAAAGTAAACACGAGTGACAGGTTTTTCCTTCAGCATTAATGCAGCTCTGTCACTTTTCTGATGAAAATAAGGTTGGGTAAGGGGACAGGTGCTGAAAGCTCTGTAAGAAATTATTGAAATGAAAGTCTTATATTTTTATGAAACAAAATAATATGTTAGTACTTACTTCAACACTAGTTAAAGAACAAAACCCATATGTAAACCCAGGGCATGTAAGTTATGAAGATGGTCTTGCTGAAATAACCTGACATTCTTGTTTGGGGAGGAAATCCCTTCACTGGTTGTAATTCTTAAAAGTATTGTTTAAAATCAAAATGCTAGGAACCTCAAATTTATGTTCATGGGCTAAATCCACAGAATCTATACTGTAGATATGCAAGTATCCTACTATTATGTGAATATTTGTACTGCTGGGCCAAAAGGAAAGTCACAACCTGGATTTAACTAAGCAAACAGGTAAGAGCCTCCCATACTACACAATTCAACCAAGCAATGTTTCATAGTCAAAGAACTGTTGTTACTGACTAAATGTGAAAAAAACTCAAAGTATTGGTTCTAAACAACTATACAGCCTTAAGAAAACTATAATTCAGTGAAAAGATTTGCTAGAGAACTTGAACATTGGACTCTGGAGCAATGAAAAAATGTCACTTGGTCCCATCACAATAGAACAGGTTTATTTGGGTCTATAGGTATGGGAGTATCGGGATAAAAAGAGCAGCAGATTAAAGGATTCACTCACTGTGCCTCGAGTGCCCCCTGCATGGGGGGCAATGTTAAGATTTGGTTTTATGTAAGTTGGTCAGACTTGAATACAATGAATGACCAGTTTTTTTTTTCCCCTTCAAAAGATGTTCTTTCCTGATGACATCTAGTTCAAAATTAAATCCCAATGAGAATCTTTGGGATTTTTCTGAACAGACTTTACACAGCAGTCCCACTCTCCCATAATCAATGCATCCTCTTGGCAAGCATTTAACACAGCTGTTTGAAAATCTTGTGATGCCGTGGGGCACTCTTCAATCTACAACATAGAGTTTCATCTAATGTTATTATGCTTTAAAAGCCAAATTATTTGCACAACTATTCACAAAAAAAAAAAAAATCAAGCAGTACTGCCTTATTATGCAGCATCCAATTTTTTTTCAGAATTTGCACTATTAAAATGTCTTCTGTTTAGGCTGCTTTTAAAAATAAATACAATTTAAAAGACACTTCAAAAGGAAAAATCCTGCAAATTGTTGAAATGCTTTTACAAATACGCATTTTAAACAATACAAAGCAGAAATACTGTAGTTACAGTACAGAGATTTTAAGTAGTAAACTAACAGCAGTGAATATCCCTCATTAATACTACCACAAGACATACAGTACCATCATCAGTGCTGTTGCTGCATGACTGTTTTTAACTCACTGACGGCACATCTCCCTGTTTATGCTCAAAGTGCAGCCCAACACCACCAGCCTAGCTCAGAACCTTATAATCTGTTCACTCCATGGAGTGTAGCAGACTGACAATCCTGTCTTATATCAGGTACCTGCTCTGTATGTGGGTAGCTGATAACTAATCAAATTCTGTGCCACGCTACTGTGCCATTTCCAAGGTTTCAAATTCACACAACAGTGTCAAACTGGCCTGAAAAGATAAGGAAAGGTAAATGACAAATCTGCTGTTTACTGTTCATATTTGTGGTGTTGTAACAAAGGAATAAGGGCTTTAACTAACTTTTTTTTCACTTCTTTTGCCAGTTTTTTTTTAAACATTGCTCTTCCCAAGGAACGTCTGTTTACTTGTACCACCAATATGAAAAAGATTAACGATAAAGCAATTATTATGCACATGAAAGCATCAGCTTGACGTTGCAGGAAATGCACTGAATGCATTTTGGGAAGATTTGCTGACCCAGTCTTTCTTTTAGGTTAAACTAAAAATGAGAGAAGAGATAGAGGAGAGTAGCAGGATTAACTACGAGATACTTTATTAAATCTGGACTCTCACCTCCCTATCTCAGACAGTCTGATGGCCATTATCCTGACAAGTCCCTGCAAGTAAATGGGCTTTTTTTTATTCTTGAAATAATGGGGCACTGCACTGCCCTCAGCTATAGCAAGTATTGTCAAATTTTCCCACTGGTTTTTGGCTGAATGACTATTCCTGCCATGAAATCAGAGTTAATTAAGAGCAAAATATCTGATTTCAATGCCTTCTTTCTGCAGACAGAACAGGAACCGGAGACAAGAGACCTAATCAGTAAGGACAGTGATGTTCACAGTCAGTGGACCAGTCAGCGGGAACCAGGAGGTCTAAACTGATGCAATTAACTCTCCAGCTGAGTCTGACATGTAACATTCACTGTATTTCTTAAGTGGCAATAAGGAAACCTACTGAAATGAAACATTACCTCATACATAATAAAAATTACCCAACATACACTTCACTGGTAAGACTAGGCAAGTTTGTTCCCTGTTAATACCTAATCAAAACATAATTAACAACCATGCTTTGTGAAGTCCCCCATGTAAGCAGGTACTTGAACAATGTGCCAAGACTATATACCTGGTGCAGACAGCGGAGAGTTTAGGTGAAATTAAAAAATGCTGGTATAGTGGAAATAAATAATGGATCACACATGGCTTCCACCGGCACAGAACACAATGTTCTTACTGCAACAGTGTGAGTGGCTGAAGCCTAATCTACACCACAAACACCAGGTTCACGTTTGTAGTGACCAACTAAATGAAACAAAAAAAAAAAACCAAGTCACAGATCACATGCTTAAACACACACTCTATCACAACATGAGCTTTGACAGAGCTCTAAGCTGGCTTTTAGCCAGGGAGAGGGCACTCTGTTTAAAAAACTGCCTAAAATTTAACTGGACAACCTAAAAGAATTTAACTTTAAACATGAGTAGTAGGGCCGTGTGCTATAACAATAGTGTAGTAATTCTAAATACTATTAGCAAATAGAACTAAAGAGGCTGCCTATCAAAACCCCTGAGGATAAGGACGTGCCTGTGATACCTTCAGCACCTGGCCTTCAGAATGGTGTTTTATTTACATACACAAAAATAATAAATGTTAGAACCTTCATTTAATATTATTTTGTGTACCTCAATATCCATTGTTTTTCTTGATAGATTAAGTATTTTCCATCTTTTGCTTCTAACAACCCTATGAAAGTGCACAGGGCAGATGAGCTGTCATTTTTAAAGGCCACCTTAATCTTAAAACCACATCTGTCAGATCAGGTATGAATGACCATCTAACTGGCTAACACACAATTCATTTTTTTTTTTTGTAATTAGGTATTATGGTTGGAAATTATGACAATTTAAAACTTAGAAATAACAAATCTAAAAAACAGAAATTGAAGCCAAAGGTAACATATTCAGTTTGTTGAGTTTCCCTGATCAATAGTTCAGAGTGCAAAGACTAAAAAACTAAACCATTATGTAAAATAGAGACAATCAGAAACCACTGACATATATTTAAAAAAAAAAAAAAGCCACGCTGTTTACAGCAACTGATCTAGGTAACTAACTAATTGTGTTATCCCTTGAATGACAAAACAAAACCTCAAAGATCACTGTAGTAACAACTAACATGGTAAAGAGGCGTTAGTAACACATGTGTTAAAGATCCTTCTGTTTTATACAAAAAGGTCAGTTACTTTGTTAAGAGTAGCCTAAAAGAAGGAGGGGGGGGGGGGCAGTTTGCTTAAGTGACTTTCAGAAATGAGTTTACTGTCCAGAGGTGATGGAAGGGCCAGATCCAGATCCCACTTTGAACCATCGGTCTCTGTGGATGTTTAAGCCCTGAACAGCAACAGCATGTGTGGACGCGGTACTTACATCACACCGGTGTCCAGCGGGAAGTCTGCCGCCGCTGGGGCCCTCTCCAGCCCGATGTTGGAGCAGTTGACGACGCAGAGCTGCTGGGGCCCGGCCAGTGCGCAGCTGCAGTTAACGGGACAGGGGCCGCAGCTCCTGCTGCCGTGGCCCTGCGGCCCGGAGCCCCACGCCTCCAGACAGCAGAGCGCCACAAGCAGACCGGGAAAGAAGTTAAACCTCGGGACGCAGACGCCATGTTTTCGCTTGGTTAATGTCTGTCCATTTCCACAAGGCATAGCTCACTCACATCTCATCGCCCCTGATGGTGTAAGTCCTCTCAGGCTGGGAAGGAACAAAACGCACAAAACAAAGGCAAAAAAAAAAAAAAAAAAACGCGCGTCCGTTTTTCACGGCTTTCATGTGAGGAGACAGGATCAAACGCACGGATGGACTCTTTGACGCTGCTTATCTGCCTTTTTTCTTTTATCTTAGCGTTATAGGTTTTTGTATTTTTCTTCCTGCCCAAAACCTCTTCCTCTGGAAATCTAACGGCACGTCTCCAGAGTCCTTTCAGGGGAGAAAAAAGTTTTGGAGAACTTCCTCTCTCCTCCTCTTTTCCTTTCTTGCAGTTCCTCCAGCCACCGCTGACACACCACCGTGCATCACTCAGCTGAAGCTCTTCTCATTTCCTGCTGAAGCAGGGTGGATACAGCAAGTCACAATCTTAAAAGTAGAAACGAATTATAAGTAGAAATATAAAAGTTGTCATGATCGTAAATATACAAAATACCCTAAATCTTTGAAGTTTGTTTGTTAATGTTGCTCTGATGTAGTCGACTCTTGAGGGCCATCCTCAGATCTTTTTAGATTTCAGTCTCTGACCTGCATACAGTATCTCTGTAAGGTTGAATGGTGAACATGTCTTACACTACAGTGTCTTCTCACTATTGCAGGAAATTAAAAATCATTGAAATGAACTAACTGACCTTTTGTGAAACCTTTTTCAGGATCCAACCTGGCAGATATAGCATTTCCATGTTACTCTTATTATAAAATCTTGAACCCAAAAAATATACTTTTATTGAGCATATTACATAGCCTAAACACTGACAAAAAAAACTATGAAAAAATATACCAATGATCCCTCTTATCATTTAATGTTTCCTGGAATCAAAAGTTCCTACTTGAAGTACAGTATAGTGTTTCTTCTTTTGGCTTCATAAAAGTCCTTAAACCTAAGTTTTAGAGGTGGGGTTTGAGTGTGTTTTGCCCTATTCTTAATTAAGAACATACCATACTTACCTATATACAGTATTCTGTGATTAAAAATGTATTAGATATATTTCAATCATTTATCATTATTCTCTGTCTGCTGCTGCTTTTTGAATGTGATTGAGCTGCTATGGCTCTTTGTGTTTTTATGATGTTTTCAAGGCTGTCTCAGGCCAAGATGACTTAGTTGAAGAGTTCACTATTACATTTGGTCAAGGGAACATCAAATCACTTTAAACTAATTCATTTTCACTTTTATGTTCTATTGGCTTGAAAACATAATGAAGGGATATCAATGCATGCATGCTATTTTAGAGGACGTGCTGCCCCAATAAAAGTGAAATTCCAAAAATGTTCAAAATGTCTTTGGACTGGAAGTAATTAAAGAGTGAAAATCAAAACACAAAATCTGGGATTTTCTTCAGATGAAGAAGTGCAAGGGAGCCACTCAACACTGAGTTATCCCTCAGTTCCTATCAAGTATCTTCATTTAAAAAATGTGCAAAAACCTATGTCAAACTCATGTGAGCAAAATTTAAAAGCTCGATTTAAAATATTTTCTATGTATGTATCCACTTAAAAAAAAGACTAGGTTGTAATTTGGACTGAATATCCAAAGTCCAAAAGATCTGTTTCACTATTCCTGAATGCTATGCAGTAAATGGCTATAAATACTTAAAAAAAAAAAACAGAATATGGAAAAATGATTTTCAAAAGTGTTTAGCATATTGTTATAGCTTTTCCATTTTAATGGGCCATATTGACTGACAGAAGATCAATTTGTGGGATGTAATTTTGTTTATTTATACAGCAACATTTCACAATCTGCTGGAGCCTATCCCAGCTCTCTTCGGGCAAAAGACTAATACATTAAATTGTAGTTTGGTAATAAGGTTAGAAATTAAGGCAGTAAAACTTAAAAAAAACTTTAAAAAAAAAAAAAAAAAAAAATATATATTTTACATATATATATATATATATATATATATATATATATACACATATATATACAATGAAAAAATACACAACATACACCGTGATCCCTTATTTTTCGCATTTAAAATATGTTTAAAAACCACAAAAAAATTAGCGAGGCACTGCAGCAAAACAAGACAAAGGCTCAACTGTGGTCTTTCTAACATCACATAGGTTGTATTGTTGGGCTCCTGTCAGTTAACAGAGAATCTAAATCTATACATGCTGGGCTGCTGTTATTGCTCACTCCACTTTTCATCTAACCCCGTTTTCGTTCTGCAGTTCCACGACACACACACCATTACCCATAAGGCCACCTTCTTAAAGGGGCCAGGCTGGCTCACAGCATTTCTACGCTGTGAGAGAACGCACACAACATCCTGTGATGCTTTGGTGATGCGTCTCGGCCAATCAGTGCACAGATTCTAGAGTTCTGGGCCGTCTGCGTTTCTTGTGTTGCTTACAGGAGGCTGTGAGTCATCGTTTGAGGTTTCGCTGGCAGCTGCGGCCTCTCATTTGCGGCCTCTCATCTGCTGTAAGGTGGATTTTCGCGGAATTTCTGCAATTTTTATTATATTATATATTTTTGAAAAATCTGCGAATAACTAAAACCACGGAACTTAAAGCGCAAATTTCAAAATGATGTGGCGGGCTAGTCCATTTTGCTGAAATTTTATTGCAGCAAATCAAAATGGTATTCAGTAATTTGTATGGCCCCCTTGTGTGTGTATGCATGCCTGACAACGTCGGGGCATGCTCCTAATGAGACGACGGATGGCGTCCTGGGGTATCTCCTCCCAGATCTGGACCAGGGCATCACTGAGCTCCTGGACAGTCTGAGGTGCAACCTGGCAGCATCAGATGGATCGAAACATAATGTCCCAGAGGTGTTCTATTGGATTTAGGTCAGGCGAGCGTAGGGGCCAATCAATGGTATCAATTCCTTCATCCTCCAGGAACTGCCTGCATATTCTCGCCACATGAGGCCGGGCACTGTCGTGCACCAGGAGGAACCCAGGACCCACTGCACCAGCAAAGGGTCTGACAATGGGTGCAAGGATTTCATCCCGATACCTAATGGCAGTCAGGGTGCCGTTGTCTAGCCTGTATAGGTCTGTGAGTCCCTCCATGGATATGCCTCCCCAGACCATCACTGACCCACCACCAAACCGGTCATGCTGAACGATGTTACAGGCAGCATAACGTTCTCCACGGCTTCTCCAGACCCTTTCACGTCTGTCACATGCTCTCATCTGTGAAAAGCACAGGGCGCCAGTGACGGACTTGCCAAAAGTGTTCTGTGGCAAATGCCAGTCGAGCTCCACGGTGCCGGGCAGTGAGCACAGGGCCCACTAGAGGACGTCGGGCCCTCAGGCCACCCTCATGAAGTCTGTTTCTGATTGTTTGGTCAGAGACATTCACACCAGTGGCCTGCTGGAGGTCATTTTGTAGGGCTCTGGCAGTGCTCCTCCTGCTCCTCCTTGCACAAAGGAGCAGATACCGGTCTTGCTGATGGGTTGTAGACCTTCTACAGCCCTGTCCAGCTCTCCTGGAGTAACTGCCTGTCTCCTGGAATCTCCTCCATGCTCTTGAGATTGTGCTGGGAGTAGGGTTGCCACCTTCCAGACACGAAAATAAAGGGAAATTCCGTATTTTACGGGACGGGTGGCAACCCTATGGGGTAGACATTTTTAAAATGCGCGGGTAGCAGCGCAGCACCAGCGTCTGTGGTAACTAGGCAACCGTGACAGCGGGGGCGGGGGCAGGCACTGAGAGTGACAAGATGATTGGCACACACATACAAAGATATGGACACAGAGTGCAGCAGGTCCTGTTGTCCCGCCACAAAGATTTTGCTGGCCTTAATGTTTCCTGTGTTTTATTTTGTTCATTATTGTTAAATTTAGTGTTGATGTGTGTGTGACAGACGTGTGTATGGGGCGTTTATGAAAATACGGGACAAATCGCGTCCCGTATTAGTTCAATACGGGACACACAACCTTTTTTTTCTCAAATAAAGGACAATTCCTTATTTTACGGGACGGGTGGCAACCCTAGCTGGGAGACACAGCAAACCTTCTGGAAATGGCACATATTGATGCTATAGGCTATACCAAAGCCTAGAACAAAAACCCACGGTGAGGCAGCATTTAGCCACTATGGCCCCCACCTGTGGAACAGCCTGTCGGAGGGCCTCAGGACTGCAGAGACTGTTGATATTTTTAAAGGAAGATTAAAGAAACACACCTTTTTAATCAGGCTTTTAATTAATATTTTAAACTCTTCTTACGTTTTTGTCTGGTGCTATCCTGTTTCATGTTGCTGCTTTTAACTTGCTTTTTAAGATGATGCTTTTATCTGCTTTTAGCTGCTTTTATCTTGCTATTTTATGCTTTTAGTCGTTATCTTTTAACTCCAGTGTTTCCTCAGGGGGGTCCTCCACACTGGGAGCTGTGTCAGGTGATGGGGGTGCTGTCCTTGGGTCCCTCTGGCCTGGCTGGCTGGGGGTTCCTCCTTCTGATCTGGGGGTCCGCCTGTCAGTTAGAGTCGGGGGGCCCAGGTGCTGGTCACCCTGATAAGGCCTGCAGCTCCTCCCAGTGTGGAAGGCCCCAAAGGTGGTGTTTCCTTGATCCTCCGTGCCATGCCATGTCGCCTTATTGGGTGTGATTGTGTGTGTGTGTGTCTATGTGTCTAATATGGAGGGTGGGAGGGAAGGGGTTTCTTTATAACATTTTTTTTTTTTTTTTTTATTGTGATAATTTGTTTTTAATTCTGTAAAGCACTTTGTGTTGCATGTTCTTGCATGAAAAGTGCTATACAAATAAAGATTGATTGATTGATTGATTGATCCTGGATGAGTTGGACTGCTTGTGCAACCTCTGCAGGGTCCAGGTATCGCCTCATGCTAACAGTAGTGACAGTGACCCTAGCCAAATGCAAAACTGGTGAAAAAGAGTCAGAAAAGATGAGGAGGGGAAAAAAAATGTCAGTGGCCTCCACCTGTAAAACCATTCCTGTTTTGATGGTCGTCTCATTGTTGCCCCTCTAGTGCACCTGTTGTTAATTTAAGAACCAGGCTCCGGTTCCCCTGACGGCCAGGCTCAGGCAACCAGCCCGGTCCTGGTCCTCACCCAGGCTCCGTTCCTGCTGAGAGCCAGGCTCCGGTCCAGCTAAGGACCAGCCTGAGGCATCCAGCCTGGTCCTAGTAGTCATCCAGGCTCCGGTCCTGCTAAGAACCAGCCTTCAGTCCTCCTAAGACACCAAGCTCCGGTCCTGCTAAGAACCAGGCTCCGGTCCCCCTAACGGCCAGGCTCAGGCTTCCAGCCTGGTCCTGGTCCTCACCCAGGCTCCGGTCCTGCTAAGAACCAGCCTCCGGTCCAGCTAAGAACCAGGCTCCGGACCTGCAGCTCCTGTGCAGCACCCTGCTGGAGCTTTGGTTCTGTTCTGGGTGTCTCAGACCACATCCTGGAGCTTCTCATCCACCTCCAGGACCCTGCTGGAGCTCTGTATGTAACCTACAGGTCAAACATGCCATTAATTCTGAACTTTCTGTTTGTTTCAGGTGGTGACACAAAGAGGAAAAAGACAAGTTGGTACCATCACATCGGCCAAGAGAGGGGAGCTGGTAACTCTGGTTTGTGCTGTGAATGCTGCTGGTGACGCTGCACCTCCAATGCTTGTCTTTCCCAGAGTAAAGTTTAAAGACTGCTTCATGATCAATGCACCTCCAGGAGCTAAAGGTACATCCACCAGAACAGGATTGGTGAATGAAGTGAAATCTGGGCTTTGTCTCAGTTTACCCCATAGCTGGGGTAAAATGAGACACTTGACGTCTTTTTATAAAACCGATCCCATTTTCACCGTCTTTATTCCGGCAAATATTCTGATCATTTCTGTCCTTAGGAAACATCCTAAATTAAAGAAAAATGTGTTAATTTTATAAACACATCAATTTAGCTGGCTTAGAGGGCAGGGGGGAGTAAAGACCGTCTTAGGGCTGGGCAACGGGTACAATTTTTAATCGGGATTAATCGCATGATTTCCCTGATTAATCACGATTAATCTCATTGTATACGGAAAATCAAATAATGAATTCAAAAGTAGTGTAATGGTCACTTTAATTTAAATGTTCTGCTGCCATATGAACTAAAGTGTCATAACATTTGTTGTTTAAACACTTAACATCAGCACTTGCCAGTAACACATACTTTGTGTAAATCTCATCTTAAAAAATGTCAAATAAAGTAGAGCTTATTGCCACTGCCAGGGCATTAATGTCATCCTTTTTTTTTCTGAAAAATAAAAAAAGTCTACCAACAAAATCCTAACAATCTAGAGGCCACAATCATAACTTTAAAACAGGTCATTTATGGGGTAACAGCAGAAAATTTTAACGGGGAGTTCAACTTGGCAGTTCTCCCCTGAGAAAACTTTAAAATCAAACTTTCCATGTTAAAGTTCTGTAACTCTATCAATCCGTAATTGTGTATCATTTGGTTTTTTTTTTCAATTTTAAATTGTCAATCAAAAATTTAAAAAGTTAAAAAGTGACTTTTTATGGCTTTATTTTTAATATAACATAAAAAAAACAAAAAAAGGGTTTTGGGGTGTTTGGGCTGGTTTTGGGGGCAGCGAGCACCTCGGAGACGAGAGACGGATGAGCCTTGTGTCGACCACCTCAGAAACGAGCTGCGAGGGAGGTGCGTCAACCACCTCGGAAACGGGGTTAGGGAAATAGGCACTTCGTGGACTGTTTTAATATGGGAGTTTAGTGTCCCGGGGGGGGGGGGGTCATTCCGTCATTCCGTCATTCCGTCATTCCGTCATCCGTCGTCATTCATTCATTCCGTCTGACATTAACATCAGTTTCCTTGGAAACTGATGTTAATGCCACCAGCTCCCTTCCTGCACCTGATGAGGTCGGTGTGGAGTGACCTGATGGTCGGCAGGGTAAGGAGCTGGGGCTTGGCAGTCAGGGTCTTCAGGAGGAGGTCATAAACGAATATTCCACCGCCTCATGTCGGTGGTCCCCAGTATAGAGTACATGAGCCGGTTAAGGTCAAAAAAGGACTTGACCTCCTCCTGTACCGCCAGAAAAGTGTCCAGGGCCACACCCGAGATAGGGTCATCGGCCTAAGGGGACGAGTGCTCCAGGACACTCACAGAGATGAGAGCTGGATGGGGTGTGGCCTCCAAGGCGACAGGAGCCCCCTGAGGACTGGCAATCCATGCCTGCCTTGCCTTTTCCAAGGCGTCCTATCATCCACCTCAGGGGCGAGCTCTGCCAAAAAGTGTCCCCCCCCTTGGCAATACCAAGTCACCCTGGAGATGGAATGTGTTGATCTCCCATTCTTCTTCCCAGGGTGTCAAATAAACTAAAAGTGTGAAAACGTTCGAATGCTCACTTCAGAATAAAAGTGTGTTTCCATATCCCCTTCTTTTTTTTCTCCCTGCAGAATTTCCTGAAGCTGTGCATAGCACATGTTTGGGGTGTTTCTTGGGTATTGGATTTGACTAGGTCCAACCAAATTGCCCTGCAGAAAACTTGTGTTAAAGAATAGAAGAGTCCCACAATATTTTCTCTGTATTCTCACTGACATCAATTCACCGTTGGCTATAGTGCTAATATTTTCAAAGTAAAACACATGCCAAGAGAAGTATTGGGGTTCTAATTTTTTTTTTTAGTCATTTTTTTGAGTTTTTGTCAGTTTCAATCTCTCTCTCTCTCTCTGCATGATGATGAGTTAAATGTTCAAACCACAGACTATACAGTCCGGCTGTATTCAGTATCTAGGCCTGCTCAGAGCATACACTGTCTCTCCTGATAACAGCTTAGATGGGCTAAAACCCCAAGCGACCCTGAATAGGATAAAGTGAGGGTAGCGGGTGGATGGATGGTCACTATTGAAAGTGAATATTTTTGAATCTCTCCAAGGATGAGAAACACTTTCTTTGGGTTTGCCCAAAGTTTTCCTTTACAGTATAAATTTCAATAACAGACCTCTCAGCATCAGCTATTTGTCAACAATGTACATGAAAAAGAATGACAGTTGCTATATGTATGGAGCTATTTTCAGATCTATTCATTTTCTATACCTGCTTTATCCTGTAGAGGATTGCAGAACATATTTCAGCTGATACTAGATGAAAGGCAAGGTATAGGGCAATGTCGGTACATTTCATGCTACATCTTTTGTCCATGTATGGTTGTTTTTTTTAATACAATACAATTTTTTTTACAATGACTTTTGTGTTTTGATTTCATCTGTATGGTGACCTTGAGTGTCAGAAAGGTGTCCAATAAATAATATGCATTTTTCTTCTTCTTCTTATTATTATTATGTTGTTGTTGTTGTTGTTGTTGTTGTTGTTAATAATAATAATTACTAGAAAAGCACTCCGAGAGCACATACCTCCGCCAAGCGCAACAATTCCCCCATACAGCGATTTACAGATTGCGATAAAATCTGCGTTCTGGATCAGATCCGGAAATTTGATAGAGATTCCCATTGTCAATCCCTGAGTCAAATTTCATGAGTTTTGGGCAATAATTAACAGAGATATTGAGAAATAAAATTTTCGGTCCCATTTACCACAATGTTATTGAAAATTTGAAAGTGATCCAGAATTCAGGATTTCTTCTGGATCACACCCAAAATGAAATCAGTTCTTCCTTTTCACATTTCTCCTGAAGATTTCATCAAAATCCATCCATAACCTTTTGAGTTATTTTGAACACAGACAGACAAACAAACAGACATATAAATGCCGGCAAAACCATAACCTCCTTGGTGGAGGTAATAATAATAATTTAACTCCTTACAGAAAGATACCATCTCTTCTCTGTGAGGAAAGATATGGTATGACAATGCTGCCTCTCTTTGATATCATGAGTAAATTAAAAAATTAAGATAAGCCATGGATAGGTTAAAAAGTCACATAAATACAAGATTTTAGATAATGATTAATAACAAGTAAACTATAATTACAGACCACCAGTCGTGGTTCACCCGGGAGTTAAAGATACCAAATGCAATATAGTATTCAACAAGGTGTTGGACCCATTCCTCAGCGATTTTAGTCCTAATTGACATCATTGCATCACTCAGTTGCTGCAGATTTGTCAGCTGCACATCCATGATTGAATTTCCTGTTCCACCACATCCTAAAGATGCTTTATTGGATTGTGATCTCTTGACTGTGGAGGCCATTGGAGTACACTGAACTCATGTTCAAGAAACCAGTTTAAGATGATATGAGCTTTGTGACATGGCGCTTTATTCTGCTGGAAGTAGTTATCAGAAGATGGGTACACTGTGGTCATGAAGGGGTGGATGTGGTCAGGAATACCACTACGATAGGCTGTGGCATTTAAATAATGCTCAATTGGTACCAAGAAACCCAAAATGTGCAAGAAAATATCCTCCACACCCTTACACCACCACCACCACTACGGCCTGATCCTACCCTGATACAAGGCAGGGTGGATAAATGCTTTCATGTTTTTTTTTTTTTTTTACCAAAGTCTCACCTTACCATCTGAATATTGCTGCTGAAACTCATCAGACCAGGTAACATTTATCCAAGGTAAATGTTGCCTGGTCTGGTTTCTATAAACATTTCTATCATCTGGAACCAGTCTGCTCATTCTCCTCTGACCTCTGACATCAACAAGACAAATCCGAGAGATTGTTTCACGTCTCTGATGCTCGGATCAGCCCATCTGGCACCAACACTCGTGCTTTGTTCAAAGTCACTTAAATCCCCTTTCTTTCCCATTTTGATTCTTGGTGTGAACTTCATCAAGTCACCTTGACCACATCTACATGCCTTAACGCTGTGAGTTCCTACCATGTGATTAGCTATTTGTTAACAAATGACTGAACAGGTGGACCTAAAGTGGCTGGTGTGTGTATGCTCGGTTAAGAAACGATAATTTTACAGGGAAAAAAACAGGACTTTTGATTAAGTTTTTTAATTAAAGAAAAAAAACTTAATATATACATCCCAAAAAGCACACCAATAATTGGCAATTAAAAAAAAAAAAAAACAGCAAAGAAATAATCCCTAATGTAAAAAAGAGGTGGGTACTTTCCAGGGAACTTTGATTTCAAGTTGTGTTTTTATGCATGATGCCTTCTGTTTAAGGATTATTAATTACCATTATTTTTTATTTTTCAGGGACAGACTTTTCTCAGCACGTGTGAGACAAGTGCAATGGATATTCCTTTAGCAGAAACTCCTATTTTGAGCTGTAGCTCTAAGCTCTTGAATCCGTAGATGTATTTTAAGTCCAGCACGGCTGAATCAGAGACAATCAAGGAAGCTTTTCAGGGAATTTACAGCAAACAGAGACAAGAAAAGGGTGAGGCAATTTCACTCATGTTCCTTTCCTTTCTAATGTCACAACGTGCCAGAGATATTTTTTTTTAAAACCTCCCCCCCCCCCCCCCCCCCCCCCCCATGTGATCCTATTTTCCTCTGATAAGAAGGCAGCGCCGCTACATGGCTGCAGCCCCCAGACACCATCAACCTATGTCTGATATGTTTGTTTGTCTCTGTATGTTTTCTTGGACGATGTACTGGAAATGTAATTTCATTGTGCTGGGACGCTGGCCCAATGATAAATAAAGTATAATTGATTGATTGATTGATTGATTGCATGGCCCATAATTACAATCTCTTAGGCTCTCATTATCCAATGAAATAAAAAAAACTGCCATTTTAGAAAAGCAAAGAACAATCTGAAGTCACAATAACAAAAGTGGTAATGATTAGTGTTACAGTTAAGTATACACTTAACTGTAACTGTAAAGTAAAGTAAACTGTAAACATCCCAGTAAAAAAGTAAACATCCCGGCGTTTACTGTAAAGTAAACGCTGGGATGGCCTGAGGATGGAACTGCAAGTCAACATGCAACTCAGGAATCTCTGGCCTGCAAACAGACAGAAAAAAAAAGAGAAATTAAAGCTGCAAGCAGTGTTTATCGGGCCCTTGCACCCATGGCCACCGCCCCCCAGATGTCCACCACCTTCCCAAGCCAGTCGGGAATCAAGACAATACATTGATAATTCCATTTGGTCATAAAATGGAAAAATTGCTGCTCAGCTTTAATCCAAAGGTATGAAAACAAAAAACTGGCCTGGAATCCACTCAGAGCTGAGTTCTAACCTGCCATATCAAGGCTGTAACTGTCACAGCGGTCTATAATCTTAAGCAAATATAAAGAGTCAGAGATCTTATGTCCAGAGCAGACTTACAGAAATTTATTCAGCCTTCATCTCCAGCAGACTTGACTACCATGTTGATCTTTTGTCTGATTAGACAGCTTCAGATCATGATGAACCCTGTTGCCAGAGTTCTAACAAGACCCAGAAAAACTGAACACATCACTGCTGTTACCTCAGACTCATCCATCCACAAAATTTGGATGGTGAACTGAGGACTTTCATCAGTATGAGCAGTAGGAATCCATGGCTGATCTGATAAAGCACAGATAGGATAGAAAATACAGAAAATAATGTGACCAAAATCATGGTCCTTTGATGAGACAGTAGCACTGTCCAAGATTGTCAGATACACTTGTTCAGAGTGAAAGAATCATCAAATATATGAATGTTCAAGCAGATTGGATAATGCATGTGTAATTTCAGGACAACTTTTCCATTCATGGAAAGAGATCTGTTTAGTAAAGCCTATAGTTAGTCTAAACAATAGTGTGTTAAGGCCAATAGTCACAGCTACAGTTACAGAAATGGCTGAAGACAAGACCAGAGCCTGCTGGTCTGAAACAGCCTCATGTATCTACGCTGCAGGGAGACACCAACATGATCCACTGACTGGTGTCCTCATCTTTTCTCCTCTCTCCTTTACCTTTCTTATTCAGCTGTATCCATAGTTACTTTTTTAAATCTCATATCACTGTAAAGCAGCTTGAAACAAGACAACTGTAGCATATTTTTCGCTGAAACTAACTCCCAGGGCATTATTTCAGACTAGAGACCACTGGAAAAAATTAATGAAAATATGATGGAATGAGACCTTTAATCTGTTTCAAGAGCAAGTGTGAAGACAGGATTCTCTTGGGTCTTTCCAGGCTTCCCTTGAGGACTTTCAAAATGTTTATTTCTGTAAGAATTTGAAGACTTCATAAGCCTAAAGGTTGTGAGTTAAAATAATGGGAAAAGAGACTCACATGTTGTTACGGCCCAGAGGTGGTGAGTAATGCCTGATATATACTCGAACGTCAGGTTGTCTGCGTCACCTACGCAGACGACGCAGAGATGCCCCCCCCTACGCAGACACTACGCAGAGACTTCCGGTGCGCCTCCCCAAAATTGTAGGTTGACGCAGAGAGTGTCGCAGAGAGGAGAAAAAGGAGGCCTCTGATTGGTCAATTCTACATCCGCATAGAAAAGAGCGTGTCATTGAAGAAATGAGGAAGTACTCACATCTGTACGATTCTCGTTCTCCACACTACAAAGACAGCACATATTCTAGTAATTCATGGAGGGAGATAGCTATAAATGTGGGTCTAGATACGGCCGAGACGGCGAGGAAGTGGAAAAATGCAAGAGACACATTTAGTAAGTTTAGCTAGTTTGTGATTGTCCCTCTTGCGTTGTGGCGTGGAATAACATAGGGGAGACCGCGCGAGTATAAATCAAAAGTGACAGCAGTATCTCTGGCGACAAGCTGACGGCGACACATTGCCGCGAGAGTATACACAGCCCTTAAAGGTGGGGTAGGTGTGGTTTTTTTGCAACATTTTTTGCAATATTGCCTGAAAACCTTTTCACATTCCCAATGCACCCACTGAAATAAAATGTTTGCAAAAAAAAAACTAAACGTTTTGGTCTGGTCTAGAGGATATAATCAGAGAAAAACTCTGACCAATCAAAATAGTGATGATCACTATTTTGATTGGCTACATAATACGTCCATCAAATATCAATGCACTCCCACCCCTCCCTCCCTCCCTATGGTTCATGTAGTCATGAATCATGTGAAGGCGTGGTTTCAAGGGGTGAGCTGAAGAGGAGGAGGCGGAGCCTTTGGGAGGAGGGAGGGAGTGTATATTTTTAAAATCTCACTTGAGTTGGATTGTTGGAACCATTTTTCAAACAACACCTACTCCACCTTTAAGCCTAGTAGGAAATAAGGGGAGTAATAAGGTGTGTAAATAAGGCGACTAGCTGTTTATTAATGGTAAGAAAAAGAAAAACTAAAACAAAATAAACATACATCCAAAAGTGAAACAAAAATACAAACTCTTAACAAGCCAACAAGCAAATCACAATATGCAGTGGTGGCAGATCTGTCTGCCACAAATGAAGCTCTGACAGGTCCTTTATGGGTGGGGATGGCGATGGGAGGCGGGCCCAGGTGATGGCAACACTCCTCAGCTGTTCAAGAGGCGGATCTCGGGGTCCGTAACACATCTTCTCCCACATAACACAACTAACACAACCACATTTCTGAACTTCCTGATAAATCTCTTCAGTTTAAACTTATCACAAAAAAGCCCCAAATAACAAGGAGAAATACACTTATTCTTTATTAGGTACACCTGTCCAACTGCTTGTTAACACAAATTTCTAATCAGCCAATCACATGGCAGCAACTCAATGCATTTAGGTATGTAGACATGGTCAACATGGCATTTTTTTTTTTGCCAGATGGGCTGGTTTGAGTATTTCAGAAACTGCTGATCTACAACTATCTCTAGGGTTTACAGAGGATGGTCCGAAAAAGAAAAAATATCCATTGAGCAGCAGTTCTTTGGGTGCAAATGCCTTGTTGATGCCAGAGGTCAGAGGAGAATGGACCAGACTGATTTGAGGATGACAGAAAGGCAACTGTAACTCAACCACTCGTTACAACCGAGGAATACTGAAAAGCATCACTGAACGCACAACACGTCGAACCTTGAGGCAGATGGGCTACAGCAGCAGAAGACCATACCGGGTACCACTCCTGTCAGGTAAGAACGGGAAACTGAGGCTACAACTCGCACAGTCTCACCAAAACTGGAAAAAGATTGGAAAAACCTTGCCTGGTCTGATGAGTCTCAATTTCTGCTGCGCCATTCAGATGGGTCAGAATTTGGTATCAACAACATGAAAGCATGGATCCATCCTGCCTTGTACCAACGGATCAGGCTGCTGGTGGTGGTGTAATGGTGTGGGAGATATTTTCCTGCCACTCATTAGTACCAATTGAGCATCATGTTGATGCCACAGCTTACCTGAGTATTGTTGCTGACCATGTTCACGCCTTTATGACCACAGTGGACCATCTTCTGATGGCTACTTCCAGCAGGATAACACACCATGTCATAAAATGCGAATCATCTCAGACAGGTTTCTTCAACATGACAATGAGTTCACTGGACTCAAATGGCCTCCACAATCACCAGAACTCAATCCAATAGAGCACCTTTAGGATGTGGTGAAACAGGAGATTCACATCCTGGATGTGCAGCCGACAAATCTGCAGCAACTGAGTGATGCTGTCATGTCAGTATGGACCAAAGTCTCTGAGGAATGTTTCCAGTACCTTGTTGAATCTATGCCACGAAGGATTAAGGCAGTTCTGAAGGCAAAAGATGGTCCAACCCAGTACTAGCAAGGTGTACCTAATAAAGTGGCTGGTGAGTAGGGATGGGAATTGATGAGATTTTTCCGATTCCGATTCCATTATCGATACTGTTTAATGATTAGTTCGAGTCTTTATCAATTCTCTTATCGATTTTAATTTGGGGAAAAAGGAAAACAAGCAGTTTTATAAGCATAATTTTTTTTTTACTTAGAAGTCACGACCTTACAAACTCAACAGCGAGGTCAAAAGAGGCCCAAAGTCTAGATAACGTGTTAACTGTTGTAATATGTAACTGCAAATACACAAGAATGTGTAACATTTTACTAACATATTTTTCCTAATCGAAATGAAAAAAGGATATATGAGCTCACCAAGCACTCAAAAATAATAATAAAGAAAGATAAATACTATCAAATACATCGGAACAGTGCATAGTGCAAATCTGCAAATACTATGAAGAATTAATTATTTCGCAGAAAAATAAGCATGTCTGATTTTTCAGGAAAGATACATGATCTTTCTGGAGGTACGTAGTGAGCAGGAACAAGTGCTGCCAGCCTCTGAGCCAGCCAGACTCTCTCTCTCGTCACAGTCTTCTTCTAAATGTAATGCAGAAGGCATTTGTTTAATGCCTTCTGCATTAAACAAATGCCTTCTATAACATTAATAGCCAAGCATTAATGTTATAGCGTGTTTTACAAAGAAGTACATCTGCAGTGGCATAGATACTTACCAGAGTTGCCCTCCGTAGTAACCGCAGAGGTGATCACAGCTTGGCTACTGCCAGCAGCGGCTGGATCTGGGTTGAGATCCATCAGTCCGAAGCGCGTCAAAAACACGACACTCGTTATCGCATGTTGTGCATGTTAGTCGTGTTCCCTCCCGACGCTGTTATCGCCACTTTACAATGACTGCAAGTTGCCTTGTTGCCATCTTTCTTTGTGAAGTGAAGCCAAACTTTGGAGCGTTTGAAACGGGTGGACGCCATTGTTGTTTACAACAGCAGTGCGCGTGCTAAACCAACGTAACTTAATCATGTAAGTGCTTTCTGGAATTGACATAACTTGCGTAAATTATGCAAGATTCGTGCTGGTTGGAATCGATAAGAGAATCGCTAGATAAACTGCCAAACGATTCCATGGAATTGAAACACATGGAACCGGTTCTCTACAGGAACCGGTTCTCGATTCCCATCCCTACCGGTGAGTGTAAGTTTATAGCCAATTTCATATCTAAAACACTTCCGTTTTGGAACAAATCTAACAACCTTTTGAGTCTCTAAAAAAAAACTCAGTCTAATCTGATCAGTCATCTCCAGTGGTTTGAGAAAGTGGTCATTTACATTTTAAACAATTTTCCAGGCAGAGACAAAATCTAAAATACTTTCATTTGTCATAATTTGGGCTAGATTCCAATGCATAAAGGCAGTTTAGAATGACTTTATGTGAAAGCAAATATTAAAATTGATTTTAAAGGATTTTTGAGCAAACAGTTGTGGCTTTTATTTAATTGCAATATATGTGCAGTTGTAGTTGGAAGAGGAGAAAGCTGCTTGTCCTCTGTGTTCTGACAATATTTTACTCATCTTTCTATGCCGAGCTATGTTTTCTCTCACACACATGCTGCCTGCAGGACAATAATGTCCTTTGACAGGCTGGTAAGGTCAAGTCTCGGGCTGTGTGATAGCTTGACTCCAGGGGATTATCATGGAGATGGACAGAATTTACTTTCTCTTTACTCACACACAAATGAACTAATGACTTGTGCGTGTGCCTATTTTGTGTGTTCAGGTGTATGTGTGGTGGGTTAGAAAGGGGGTTGGGCCCTCCTCCACCTGACATCATGTTCCCTGCAGGGAAGGAAAGGGATACAAAGAAAAAGATGAAACTTGGAAGCAGTGGAAGCCAAGGATAAATGCTTTGATCACAGAAATATTCAGATGTATCTGACTTGTCTATTGCAGCACTTCTTTGTGTTGGTGTCATCAGAAGGAATGAGATTGACAGAAAAAAATGACATTTAGAAATGCACAGATATTTGGTTTACATAGTGAAATAAGTATGACAGAAGGAAACCTTTTCAGATTGAGTGTCATGCCCTTTTGTTTAGACTTTCACATCTTAGGCTCTTCTCATAACAATTCACTGACACACAAGCACACAAATTACCTTGAAAAGTAAGCTACACTTTCTGTAACATTTCCACTGCACTGAAAAAGCTGACACACAAATTGATACTCACAGCAGCCTCAGGTTTTTAAATGAGCTTTGGATGAAACCAGATGGCAGCAACATCCTCTCCAGGTTTGGACAGCTTACCACCACTGACTCAATTTGGATTTTCATGGTTTCATATCTCCTAAGTATCTTGCGATCGCGGTACTCGCTATCCTAAACCCACGATCGCAAGATACTGAGTTTGGGGAAAGTGCGACCCGCACGTCGCCGCGTAAAAAAACGTGTCCAAATGGCATAAATGTGCATCCACCTGGTCACATGTGGACGTGCACAAACAGTTCTACCTCCTTGCAGACGTTTTTATTCTCTTGAGGTCAGAGGATGTCTGGTCAGCAGTTGTGGGTCAGTCTGTACACGGCCAGCTGTGGCATGATCTCATTCAGATGTTTGCTGTGGAGGAAACCAAGGAGATCTTTGGGAAATTTCCCCTCAAAATCTGTCATGGCCTACATCACAGTCACTTCTGTTTTTAAACAGATCTGATCATCAAATAGAGCTCAGTGGGTCTGGTGTCAAGCTGGAAAAGGTTGGATGCCTGAATTTATTTCCGATATGTCTGAAACTGTTGGTGGTCGAGGAGGGACAGGAACAATAATTGTTCATGATCTTTAAATGTGCATCCAATGATTCGTTCTGCACTATTTTAAAAGTCACATCAGCTGCACCAAGACGCACAGCTGTCTAAGACTCCCAGCACCCCCTGCTGAGAATATGTTCCCAAGGCTCTGACTGGCCGTGTTTACCGGGAGTGCACCAACTATCTGGGACTTTCAGGTTGCCGATAGAAATTGTCTGTGTAAAACTATTTTTATGTATATATCAATGCAGAAGAAGAGGAGAAGGAAAGAAGAGGAGGAAGCTCTACAGCAGAGTCCCAGATGAGCTGCGCGTGAGAGCTGCTCCGATCTGGATGAAAAGACGCTCCATAGCAGTTTGCAGGTACCGCAACCAGCTCTTAAAGGCAATGGCTACTGACGCACTGATTGGTTTAACAGGTGGAACGCCCTAACCACTCCCACGCATAATATAGCAGTTAGCGCAGGTAAGATTGCAGGTTTACGGAGGTGGAAGATTGCGTTCTTTGCGGGTCAACGCCCCTCCCGCTACCCGCTATCCCTTAATAGTGGCTTTAGGAGGTTTGGCGGAAGATCGGGCCCTGAATGTAAATCTGATCTTAAAAAATGTAAAATAAAATAAAGCTTATTGCCACTGCCAGGGCATTAATGTCATCCTGTTTTTTTATGTAAAATAAAAAAAGTCTACCAACAAAATCCTAACAATCTAGAGGCCACAATCATAACATCAAAACAGGTCATTTCTGAGGTAGCAGCAGAAACTTTCAACAGGGAGTTCAACTTGGCAGAGGTTACAAATAACCTTGTTTCTGTCGAATCCACCGTCTGGGAGAACTTTAAAATAAAAATGTCCATGTAGAAACTCTGTAACTTTATGAATCCATAATTATCTGTCGATCATTTGTTTTTTTTTTCCATTTTCAATTGTCAATCAAAAATTAAAATTATCATTTTGTTTTTCGTTTTTTAATCTAACACAAAAAAACAAAAAAATGTATTTTAATTTCAATTTTAATTTTGGCAAACAGGCCACGGGACTGAATTTGTTTTACCTTGAATTTAATATTTAATTAAACTGCGTCAGTTCAGGTAGCATGGTGACGCTGGAATCACATACTATAATATTTGCAATATTGTGAAAATCTGAATGAAAACCCAACTCATATATACTGTAGATGAACCAAAGTGCTCTCCAGCTCTGCGTCTGACATAAGTCTTTTTCTCCTCAGATCATGACGAGCACAGAATCTTCTGATGCTCATTTCCAGCATTGCAGGACACCCATCTGCTGTTGAATAAGTCCTTGATCAAACTACCGTACTGCCCCAAAGTATAGGATGATATTTTAATTTTAATCAAAAATGGGGGTCGTTTATAATCAAGGAATAGACTTACACATTGTAACTACACATCTGTGCCACTAGATGGAGCTGCACTGAACTAACCAGCTAGAGAACAGCAGGACAGTGAACGCATGGAGCAGATCTGATGATAAATGGAGGAATTATGCGATCGTCTTGAACAAAGGGGTTTGAAAGTTTTTTTTCAGACAGAATTATTAATATTGCTGCCTGAGTTGCAACCCGAACTGTAAAGTACACTGATTTTTACCACTCTCCATGTCTGTTTTAGCTCTTCCACATGTTTACCTGCCAATTATATTCCGGTTCGCAGAAGCCAGTAACAGACTTATTGAAACAAAAGTACATGAGCAACATGCATTAACGCGCGATAAAATAAATGTTGGCGTTAATAAATTAATTAGTTAATGAGCGATAATAACACGTTAACTTGCCCAGTCCTATATATATATATATATATATATATATATATATATATATATATATATGGGGGTGTGGCTGACCTGTCTTTACGGTGGGGTGTCAGGGGTCTAGAGTATGGGAGTGGTTGTGCGTTGTGGGCTGTGTCCACCGCAGATACATTGTGGTAACGCTAGCAAGCTATTAGCAAGGTACTTAAGCAATATTTGTTTATCTCTGTAAGCAGTCAGTGAGCGCTTTTTGCCAACTTGCATTCCCAGCTGTCATACTGTTGCTGGTAAATGCCTTAACCAGCTCAAACGTAACCAGCTAGCGTTGGATACAAGCTACAATCATGCAAACATGACATGCAAACTTTGATGGTGACTAACTATCCAAAATAAATTAGGCTATACATAAAAAATGTTCATATCTCATTTGGCTTTTCTTACCTTTATTTTTGGATAAAACCCATTGATGATGAGTCACAATGGTTTCAGCCAGCCATGCAGAAATAGGCAGGATTCGGTCTGTTCCTGGTGAGTGTGTTAACATGCAAATCAGATTTGACTCAAAATAAAAATGTTATATGCTGATCATGAAAACATATGTTTTGAGAGGAATCAAAAACTTTGTCTTGGGTCCTTTGGACAAACATTTAATTCCACACAAATGAAAAATTATGTCGCAAAATGCAAAAAAATAGTTTCACAATCAAAATAATAATTTAATTCTGTTTTCAATTGCAGTTATTATTTTGAATCAACAACTGCAAGTTAGACTTTCTGCAGTGTACGATGTGTTTGCAAGGATATTTAGGAAAAGAAACACAACAAGTGCTCAAAAGAACGTGGCACCAGAGCTTGTTCATAGTTGGTTCTTAAGATTTTGACATCTGTGAGTGATAGCGTACCCTATGGACAAAACCTAATGAAATTTGAGGGACTTCCATAGGATGTCGTACCCATAATTAAATTAAATAAAATTTTATTTGTATAGCTGTCTCAATTGTCTCTAGGTGCTTTACAGAGACCCAGAGCATGACCGCCGAGCAAATATCATTAACTAAAATTATAATATTAAATCCAAATCAAGGATAATGGCAAGTAAAAAACTCCCACAGAGGGAGAAAAAAATCTTTAAGCCAAACAGTGGCAAGAAAAAACTCCACTTTAAGAGGAAGAAACCTTAAGCAGGACCTGGCTCATACGGGGGGACCTTCCTACCGAAGGCCAGCATGGAAAAGAAAGAAAAGAGGGGAGACAGGACAGAATGAGGGTGCAGGACAGAGAGAGGAGAGCACACAAATGACTAAATATAATGACCATATAAACATAAACAGATGGAGGCAGCAGCACTGAGATGAGATGGTCAGAGGACCAGGTTACCGATCACCACGCCAGTCGGCACCCAAACACAAGTGGAGGAGAACCCTGGGATAGACAGAGGGGGGAACTGCAAGTCAGCATGAAACCCAGGAAACTCTGGCCTGCAAATACACAGAGAAAAAAAAAAAGGGGGGGGGGGGGATGGCAGCACAATAAAATCAAATCAAATCAAACTTTATTTATATAGCACTTTTCATACATTAAAAATGCAACCCAAAGTGCTTCACAAAATAAAACAAAACAGGATCATCACAGATAATAAAAACCCATCCGTCTCCCCCACACACACATACACAGCACACACATGCACACTCACAGTGTGCATGTGTGCATGTTAGTTCAGTAACATGGCAGGACACTGAGGATCCAGGTAAGGAAATACCACCTCTGGGAGGCCATCCACACTGAGAGGCACCACAGCCCGCGACCACAGGGGGCGCCGTCCTAGAGCCCACCTCGACCCAGGTAGACGAGGGGAGACTACACATTATGCAGACCCCCCCAGCCCCCAGGGATCTCCAAGACGACGCTTCCGCAGGCAGACCAGACACACCTCCCAGTGTGGAGGGCCCCCATGAGGAAACACTGGTGCTAAAAACTAAAAGATTAAAAGACAAATAAAAAGGATAAAAACAGACAGTAGGTAAAAAAATAATAAAATGTAATGTATAAAATGTGAAAATTTTAAAGTTTAGAATTTATAAATAAAATGTAAAAATTTAATGATAATAAAATGCAAAGACTTAAAATAAATTTAAGACTTAAATTAAATAATTAAAATCAATTAGATTAAGAACAATAGAATAAAAGATCTAAGAGTAAAAGAAATCATGTAAAAGCCAGGTTAAAAAAACCCCACAAACCACAGGAAAGTAAAGAATATGGAGCACAGCTAGAGTAACAAGGTGCTCCCAATGATGAATACCAGATTTTAAACAAGGATTATTGCATCACCACATTCAGCCCAAAAAGTTTCATTCGGTCACACCCACAAATCTAATTGATGACGAACTTTGAAATGATTTGACCTATGGTCACGAACTGTGGGTAGTGACCGAAAGAATGTCGTTTCATAAACAGAAAATTTGGTAATTAGAAATGCATTTTACCCTATAAATGGCCTAATCTGTTCCAAGGCGCCCAAAAGGTGGACATCATTTTTTATAAATTATGAATAATACATAAAATGACATAAAAACCTGTAAGAAATACATATTAGAATTAGATTATTGAACAATTACACTAATGTAAGAATAAAGAACAAAGAATAAAGTACATTAAAGAATAAAAATTGTTCGTTTAACTGGGTTGCTGGGTTACGCTTATACAGACAAGGGGCCCTCCTTGTCATGGTCTGGGGTGGCCATGACAGCCATTTTGGGTTTTTCTTTGTTCTGTGTTAAGTTGGCGTCAATCCCTGTCTTTTGTGTTACCTGTTTCCTGTTTTACTTTGAAGGTCTGTCTTGTCTCCATTGTTTTCAGCTTTGCTTTCTTCCCCCTTGTTATCCTGATCGTGCACACCTGCCTCTCGTTCGTCCCTCTGTGTATTTAACCCTTGTGTGGTGATCATATTGTTGTTATTCAGCCAGTGTTCGTGGGTCTGGTGGACCTGTTTCATGTTATGGTTTTTAATGCCTCACAATCAAACACTTTTATGTTAAAATATTCAACAGATCTTTACTTCATCCCAATTACAAGCAGTATATATGGTTAATGTTTGCCCTTTACCTTTGTTAGATCACACTTATAACTTAACTTATTTAAAACATGATAAAGAAAATCAGTTAAAATCAAGATATGAGTGGAAACAAATTTACAAGTGAAACAAGGTATTTCAAAACTACTGACTTTTATTTCTTTGAACTACTTTGAAATTTAACCCATTCAGGTGCACAACACAAGCTGAACATATTAGTCAAGACAACACATCAGCCCATTGAACACATGGCCTTTTAGCCACTAGCCTATATAACACATGAGGGGCAGAGTTTTACTGTGTGTGTGTTGCAGATATACCTTTTGCACTTGATGCATGTATATTGTGTTTTTCTGTCCATCTTAGGCCACACATCATACTGCTTCTTCTTGTCACTGGTGTTCACAACCTAGAATAATGTAAAAATCAGGAATTTTACAAACACCTCTCTCTCTCACAAGACATGAGTGCCAGACATGTACTGCAACAGCATCAAACACTTCAGGCTCTGCAGATTGTGGTTCTTTAGGTTGCGTGGATAGGGCACCAGCATCCTCCTCCTGAATCCTCCTCATGATGGCTGCAGAGGCTGGGGTTCTGGGGACATGTCTTTCCTCGATTTGTGGTCTCACCAATGCCTTTCCCAAATCCTCAAGAAAGAGGTGTCTCTTCTGGAGCTTCCCTCTGTTCCACTCTGGGTTCAGTGCGACCCAAATGACAAAGGCATTGTATGCTGAGATGTCTAACATGTCAAAGAATATCACCAGCGTACAGTCCTCTGTTTGCAGCTGTAGGCCGTCACCAGCTTGCCCATGTTGTCTACCCCTCCTTCTGTGGCATTATAATCCATGATGGTTTATAATGTTCCTTTGGTTTGTGATGTTCCTGGTCACATATTCTTCCATCCCCGTGCAGTGTACTCATGAGTACCACATTCTCGCCGTTCTTTGGCACATAGGATATCAGGGATGTGTCAGCCATGTATGCAAACTTGGAGGACTTGGCAGGACTTGTTTTTCCATATTGTTCCCACCATGGTCAGCTTCCTCTTCAAGAGCTCCTTTCCCAGCTTGAGCAGGTTAAAAAATTGTCGCATGTGATGTTGTGTCCACTGAGTCCCTGAGACATGTCCAGGACAACTCTCATTCCTTGGTGTTTCTCACACACACACACACACCCACACACACACACACACACACACACACACACACACACACACACACACACTAACAGCAGGCCCAGATAGGAGGAGGACAGAGTGTAGGTACACAAAACATCAATTTCCATGCTTCTATTAGCCTCGGGTCCAGTGGACCCAGACATCTTATATGTAATAGAAATATTTTGGGGGGGTGTACGGTGTGTGGGAATTAAAAATGTATTCTGATATATGTTCTTCACAGAAAATGAGCCAAGGCCAGTGAGTCTGAGTTTGAAAAATTAATTAATTCTATCATTTTTCGTTTGACATAAAATGAAAACGGGTCCCACAGACCCGAACGCCACATAAGGGTTAAGTCTTGTCATCGCCCCTGTCTGTGCTGGTCCATTTTTCTTTGATGTCCCGTAAGTTGTATGTCGTGTGCCGTGAGTGTTTTTCTGTTTGTTACACCTGGATTCTTGTTTTGATGACTTTTGTAGAATTTTTTGGTTTGTTTTGGATTTAGTCTTTTTTCCCCTTTTGGATTACTTTTGTGGATTTTAGTTTTCTTGGACTTTTGTTTTTGTTTTTGTTAAATAAGTACTTTATTTTTTGCACTCCTGCGCCTGGGTCGTCCATTCTGCCTCAGTCCTGACACTCCTAGCCAATGGGATGCCAGGAAGATGCTGAGCGATAGCCAATGGCAGAGCAGCTCGGAGAGGAGCTGGAGAAGGAGAGAGCATCGCTTTCAAACCGAGATATAGGAGCCAACAAGTATGTTTACATTCGGTGGAGCTGCGAGTACCAGCGCATATCTTGATATTTTTTGTCTTTGTAACCTGGAATTTCTTTCGTATATGGATGCAATATTTTTCCGAAGAGGCCTCTCCTCAGCTGCAAATTTCGTTAATAGATACGTTCGTAATTAAAGGTACCACTGTACATGCTAAATACCAGATATGAGCCACAATGTAAAACAAATTATTACAGTGCCACCTAGGGGCGCACAAGATATTTCCCTCATTAGGAATCTATCGATCAGGGGTCTCCAAGGTCGGTCCTCGAGGGCCGGTGTCCTGCAGGTTTTAGATTTTTCCCTCCTTCTACACACCCTGATACAAGTGGCTGTGTCATTATCAGACATGTGCTGACCTTGATGACAAGATGATGACAGCCATTAAATAGGATCAGTTCTGTTAAAGCAGGGAAACATCTAAAACCTGCAGGACACCAGCCCCCGAGGACCGACTTTGGAGTCCCCTGCTACAGACCATGTTTGGTCCCTGTATGATTTATGGTTTTTGATGCCCATCATGTTTTGCAGGAGAAAAATGATAATCTGAATGAAAGCAATAGGGATCAAGTGTGGCTTGAATCCCTAATAATTAAGTACAATCCACTTTTGTCTAATTATAATCCAATTTAATCCAGTTCATAGTAATTTACTTAATTTAATTCTTTTCAATAGAATCAGGTCCAGATTTTTTTTTTTTTAATCATGTCCTTTCATGTGAAAACTTGGAGTTGGTGCTTATACACGATTATGTGCACAATTTGAATTTAGGCTTAAATGCTTTGAAAATCATTGCATTTTGTTTTACTTTACATTTGACACATGCTAACCTGTTTTTAGGAAACTGTGGTGATAAGCTTTCAACAATACCAACTGACTTACAAAATATGGACTGTTAATTTTGATGTTGCTCCTGAAATAATGAAATGCTATATCATGGCTTTCAATGTGCAGAGGCTCAGATTCTGGTTCTTATTCTTTATTTTAAAGGAACAGTATCTCCCTCCTGAAACATCCATTTTGCCTTTAATTGGGGGAAATTAGCTGATCTTTCTCACTTGTGAGTGTAATGTGAATAGAAGGTCATAAGACATTAAACTCGGTATACAGTGCCTTGCGATGGTATTCGGCCCCCTTGAACTTTTCAACCTTTTGCCACATTTCAGGCTTCAAACATAAAGATATAAAATTGTAATTTTTTGTCAAGAATCAACAGTAAGTAGGACACAATCGTGAAGTAGAACACAATTTATTGTATATTTTAAACTTTTTTAACAAATAAAAAACTGAAAAGTGGGGTGTGTAATATTATTGGTCCCCTTTACTTTCAGTGCAGCAAACTCACTCCAGAAGTTCAGTGAGGATCTCTGAATGATCCAATGTTGTCCTAAATGACTGATGATGAGGAGCTCTGTGCAAGCAATTATATTGAAATGGAAGAAGTATCAGACCACTGTGAATCTACCAAGACCTGGCCGTCCCTCTAAACTTCCACCTTGAACAAGGAGAAGACTGATCAGAGATGCAGCCAAGAGGCCCATGATCCCTCTGGATGAACTGCAGAGATCTACAGCTGAGGTGGGAGAGTCTGTCCATAGGACAACAATCAGTTGTAAACTGCAAAAATCTGGCCTTTATGGAAGAATGGCAAGAAGAGAGTCATATCCATAAAAAAAGTCTCATTTAAAGTTTGTGAAAAGCCACCTGGGAGACACATCAAACATGTGGAAGAAGGAGCTCTGGTCAGATGAAACCAAAATCAAAATTTTTGGCCACAATGCAAAACGATATGTTTGGTGTAAAAACAACACAGCTCATCACCCTGAACACACCATCCCCACTGTCAAACATGGTGGTGGCAGCATCATGCTTTGAGTCTGCTTTTCTTCAGCAGGGACAGGGAAGATGGTTAAAATTGATGGGAAGATGGATGAAGACAAATACAGGACCATTCTGGAAGAAAACCTGTTGGAGTCTGCAAAAGATCTGCGGCGGACATTTATCTTCCAACAGGACAAGGATCCAAAACATAAAGCCAAATCTACAATGGACTGGTTCACAAATAAACGTATCCAGTTGTTAGAACGACCAAGTCAAAGTCCAGACCTGAATCCAATCCAGAATCTGTGGAAAGAGTCTAACCATAACCCTAACGCTCTCCATCCAACCTCACTGAGCTTGAGCTGTTTTGCAAGGAAGAGTGGGCAAGAATTTCAATCTCTCAATGTGCAAAACTTATAGACAAACCCTAAGCGACTTGCAGCTGTAATTGCAGCAAAAGGTGGCGCTACAAAGTATTAACGCAAGGGGGCCAAATAATATTGCACGCCCAACTTTTTTAGTTTTTTATTTATTAAAAAAGTTTAAAATATCCAACAAATTTCATTCCATTTCATGATTGTGTCCCACTTGTTGTTGATTCTTGACAAAAATTGAAATTTTATATCTTTTATATTTGAAGCCTGAAATGTGGCAAAAGGTTGAAAAGTTCAAGGGGGCCGAATACTTTCACAAGGCCCTGTATTTGGTCTCTGCAATGTTGTTGCTTGGTTAATTCCTACAATGTTTTATGATTACAATTCACTGTTTTTCTCTTTACCAATGCGTCTAACAAAGGTGAAATGGCATTATATAACAAAAGACAAAAAACAAATGATAATAAATACTGACATGATTGAAAAAACAAAACAAAAATCTGTATAAGCTAAGTTCTTGTCTTCTGAGCTGGATATTTATGATATACTCATCAGTAACCTTTTTCAATGACACATACCCAAAAATGTAAATGTTCAGTAGTGAAAATCAGGAAACAAAATCCCTGGACTAAAGCTCTCAACAGATTTAAAAGCCATTTTTATATAGATAACTTCCTTTCTGGGCTGTTAAGAAATCCCCTCACGTGGTGTATTGTTCCTTTTTCAGGGCATACCAATTAGTTGAGGAAGGCATGTTGAATATTTTTTTAACCACTGATTTCTGTTTCATTTGACATCAAAGGGCACCCGCCTCAAACCACATTCAGACAAATTACTTTTCCATATTACAACTTGACCGTAGTATTTTTTGTATGCCTAGCACACCTCTCCTCATGGCAATAGTAACTGCTCTGTAATGGTTTGAGAAGCACAACAGAGAGCCCAGGGTGACATCTAAGCCTCTTCTCAACCATGTTTTCAGTCCAATCATGCATTCATGGGATGTACAGGAAGATGCTTAATCCACAAAATATATCAGCCTCCCATAGAGGGGCGATCCAAAGTTGTTTTGCATATGTTATATGATTATGGAAGTATTTACTTATGCTAAAGCATCTCGTGTAGACAATTGTTCTTAAAGGTGGGGTGGGTGTTCTTTTTTTGCAGCACTTTTTACAATATTGCCTGAAAACCTTTTCACATTCCCATTGCACCCACTGAAATAAAATGTTTGCAAAAAAAATTAAATGTTTTGGTCCGGTCTAGAGGGTATAATCAGAGAAAAACTCTGACCAATCAATGTACTGATCATCTTTACATTTATTGGCTACCTAATACGTCCATCAAATATCAATGCACTCCCACCCACCATGTAGTTGTGAATCGTGTGAAGGCGTAGTTTTGAGGGGTGGGCTGAAGAGGAGGAGGCAGAGCCTTTGGGAGGAGGGAGGGAGTGTATATTTTTAAAATTTCACTTGAGTTGGATTGCTGGAACCGTTTTTTTCAAATAACACCCACCCCACCTTTAATAATAGTGATTATTATTTCATAATACTGATTTTTAACTCTTTACTGTAACTCTGGAGCCACTGGAGCTGATTGTACGAAAAAGAATGCTGCACAAGCTGATGAAGATGATGGAGGACTCTTCACACCCTCTCCATGACACAGTGATCAAACAACAGTGTTCAGTGAGAGGCTTCTTCAGGTCCGTTGCAAGACAGAAAGATACAGAAGATCATTCCTGCTAGCAGCCATCAGCCCCCAGAACAAGACATCCTACTATAATTATTTCAATATTATTATTCTGTCATATATTTATTGTTGGGAAAAAAGCCCTTACTACAATGTTGAATTTCCATTCTGGGATTAATAAAGTATTTTTCATTTCATTTCATTTCATTTTATTTTTCCACATTAGCATCTCAGAAAGCTGATGTGGAAAAACCTCTTGACTCATAGTTTTTTGTAGTTTAGGAGGTAGAGTAGTCATCTACAAAGGTGGTGGTTCTGTTCCTGGCTTTGGAGTCCCTGTCTTGAAGTTTCCATGGGCCAGACACTGAACCCCACATTGGTCCCAGTATGCTCATTGGTGTGTGATCATGTGTATGATTGGGAAAAAAAAGCACTCCCTTGACTTAATAGAAAAGGAATCTGTATAGATCTCTGTCGACTAGGAGAGTGCTGTTTGGATGAGTGAAATATGGCTTGTAGTCTAAAGCTCTTTGAGTGGTCAACATGACAAGAAAAATGTTATATAAATACAGTCCATCTATTCTCGAGGCATCTGGCTTTTCACACAAAAGTTTTGATCTTTCTGTCAGAGATATCAAATAAATACTACATATAAATATAGATGGTGTATGAATATAGTAGACATATACGTTTCTTTAATATTTCATATATTACAATGAAAGAAACAACTAAAAGGCTGGTACCAGAGGACCTCAGGGTCCACGAGGGTTCGTAATTTAAAAGAAAGTCAGATAAATAAGAAGGCCCAAGACCATTAAGGCATTTATAAACAACTAAAGAAAAAACTTAAAAATCAATCCTTAAACACATGGGGAGCCAATGCAGCGATTTTAACTGCTGTAATGTGTTCCTGCGCCCTGGTTCTCATCAGATTACATGCAGCGGAGTTCTGGAGTAATTGTAAGTTTGAAATCGATTTTTTAGGAAGACCAGAGAGCAGGGCATTACAGTAATCTATTCTAGTGGAGATAAAAGCATCAACACCTCCGTGCTGGCAAGAGACAGAAATGGGCAGACTCTGGCGATGTTTTTGTTATATTTCTAATATGTGGAATAAAATCCAGCTCAGAGTCAAAAAAAAAACACCCAGGTTTCTCACACAATGAGAAAGTTTAAAATCTCTCTCTTGTTTTCAGGACTATTCATTGAAACCTCAGTTGTGTCCTGGTTGAGCTGTAAGAAATTCTCTGCCATCCATGATGTTATATCTAAAATACAGTTTAAAAGAATGTTAACTGGTTCTAGGTAATCAGGAGACATGGAGATGTAAAGCTGTGTATCATCAGCATAGCTGTGAAGACCAATGTCATGTCTCCTGATGACATCCTCAAGTGGCAGCATGTACAGATTTAAAAGTATTGGGCCTAAAATTGATCATTGGGGAACCCCACATTGAATTTCATAGGTTCTTGAGGAGCATGTATCCATACTTATGAAAAACTGTTGATCTGTGAGATAGGAATAAAAGTAAAAAGGAATGAAAAGCAGTACCTGAGAGGCCCACCAGACTTCTGAGCCTGTTTAATAATATGTGGATCTTAGATCTAAGATCCACACCATATCTGCCACCATATCTTGGATCTAAGAGCACTAAGATCCAGCAGCACCAGAACAGAAAGTTTCTGAGTCTAAATGACACCTATGATCTTTAAGAGGGCTGTCTCTGTACTGTGGTTTGTCCTAAAACCAGATTGATATTTCTCTAAAATATTGTGTTCATGTAAAAACTCACTTAATTGGATAAAAAGAACTATTTCAATAATTTTACTCAAAAAGTAAGTTGGACACAAGTCGGTAGTTATCAAGGATATTTGAATCTAAATTGCTCTTCTTCAGAAGGAGCCTCACCAACACAGTTTTAAAGGCAGTGGGGAAAACACCCGTCTGAAGAGAGCAATTTACAATATTTAAAAGCTCACACTTAAAGAAACCATAAAATGATTTTAACAGTGAGGTGGGAATGGGATCTAAAAGATAGGTTGTTGGGTTCAGTTGGGAGAAAACGCGACCAAGCATCTTTGCATCGAGCATTATGTGGCAGAGACTGGTTAAGACAATTTAGGCTTAATCGGGCAGAGATCAATTCTATGAATTACATAAAATGTAGCTCTGTTGGGGAGCTGGTTAAGAAATACTCAGAGGTGTTTAATGAGGAGCTAGGGACACTCAAGGATATTAAGGCTTCAATCATTGTCAAACCTGATGTGCCTTCTAAGTTTTTCAAACATAGGCCCCTCCCAGTTTGCTATGAATGACAGAGAAGAGAAAGAGCTCAATAGACTGGGGGAAGCTAACATCATATCTCCTGTTAAGCAAAGTAACTGGGCAGCACCGATAGTTCCGGTGGGTAAAAAGGATCAGTTCGCTTCATTTGTGTGGTGATGAGGTGTCAGTTAACCAGGCACTTGAAACAGATAGCTACCCTTTACCTTGTTTAGAAGAGCTTTTAGCGACCCTTAGTGGAGGTAAGATTTTCTCCAAGACTGACTTAGCAGCAGCCTATCAGCAAGTTTTGCTGGACGATGACTCCAAGAAAAACATTACTATTAACACCCACAGGGGTCTGTTTGTGTATAACAGACTTCCTTTTGGAATCAGCTCACCTCCATCAATTTTCCAGCAGATTATGGAAAATTTTATGAAAGACTTGCCAGTGGTAGTATTTCTTGATGATATTCTCATAATGGGACACTCAGAGGAAGATCGCCTCTGCAACCTGCAAAGGGTCCTGCAACATTTGCAGAACAATGGTCTATGGGTGGAAACGCTCAAAGTGTGAGTTTGGTAAAAGTCAACTAGAGTATCTGTGTCACATACTGGACAAGCGTGGCATTCACTTGTCTGGGGGCAAGGTAAGAGCAATTCAGGAGGCTTCTGCTCCTACCAATGTTGAGGAGTTCCAGACTTCCTTGCGACTTTTGAATTACTAAGGGATGTTCCTGCCGCAGCAGAGCACAGTGTTGGCACCACTGTATAGACTGCTTAGGGGAAATGTTAGTTGGACTTGGGGTGAGGCAGAACAGTCTGCTTTTGTGAAGTGCAAGGACTTGTTGACAAGTGACCAGGTTTGAGCAGACTAAGATCCCAGTCTTCCACTCACTGTAGCATGTGATGCCTCTCCATATGGCATTGGTGCAGGTATCCAACACACCATGTCAAACGGTGAAGAGATACCCATTGCTTCTGCTTCCCGCACACTGTCTCCAGCAGAAAAAAAAAATATTCTCAAATAGAGAAGGAAACTCTTGGACTGATTTATGGTGTGAAGATATTCCACCAGTACTTGTGGGGTAGACATTTTATCTTAGTCACTGACCATTGCCCCCTATTGATGCTTTTTGGAGAGCACAAGAGTCTGCACACATTAACTGCTGCATGGATTCAGAGTTGGGCAATCATACTGTCAGCTTATGACTACAACATTGTCTATCGCAAGTCAGAGGAGCACAGTAATGCTGATGGACTCTGACGTTGCCCTTTACCTGAGACCTGCGACACAGGAACAACTGTAGCATCAGCTACTGTCCACTCACCGATTGCTGAGCATCTGCAATAGGAGCCACTCAGTGCTACACTGGTTGCCCGGATGACATGCACAATGAGTTAGCTCAAGTCTACAAACAAGTCATGTAGGGTTGGCCTGCACAACAGTGGAAACACAAGCATTTTTCATCTATCAACAGAGATGGGCTGTGTCCTGTGGGGGACCAGAGTTATTGGACCCTTAAAAATGAAAAAAAGCGGTGTTAAGGGAAATTCACTCTGGGCACCAAGGCATAGTGAAGACTAAAGCTCTGGCTCAAAAATCTGTATGGTGACCAAATCTGGGCTCTAATGTGGAACCAATGTGTAAAGAATGTGAAACATGTCAGCTGGAGCAAAAAAGACCTCAACATGTTCCACTTCACTCATGGGAATTTCCAGGGGAGTCCTGGAAAAGGCCTCATTTGGACTTTGTTGGACCTTTCCAGAACAACATGTTCATGATTGTGGTTGATGCTTATACAAAGTGGTTGGAAGTGTTTTGGATGTTACAGATCACTTCTCAAGCTACTGTGACTAAGCTCAAGCTGAGGAGACTGTTTGCCTCTTATGGGTTGCCTGAGAAAATTTTGACTGACAACACCACCACTTTCACGTCTGAAGAGTTCCAGACCTTTGTTCAGCAGAACGGGATTCTGCACACAATGAGTGCCCCTGGACATCTGGCAACAAATGGTTTGGCGGAGAGATACATCCAGATGTTTAAGACAGGTGTGAAGAAACTAAATGACTCTAACTGTCCCTCTTCTTGTTGCAATATAGGACCACACCTAACTGCACATTGGGATAGTCTCCTGCTGTTTTTGCACAGACACATTCGTACAAGGCTGAGAGCTCAGGCTACGACCAAACCTGACACTGTGGTAACTGCCTCTCAGGGTGGGCAGTTAGATGGTAAGGACTGAAGTAATCCGCAAGACCTGGTTGACTCTACGTGGCAGTCATCAGGGGTCCTGGAGCCTGAACCTGTGGTTCTGATGGGCTCAACACGAGTTAGTGAACCACCCAAGAGATTTATGCAATGAGATTGAATTAAGCACTGTGTACGTTCTTTCTGTTTTCTGTTATTATGACTGAGTACTCACACAGAAGGATGTTAATCACTAATAATGCCTGATTGTTACAAAATGTTATTGTGTGAGTTATTTGAGTTTAACCACTACAGTTTCTTGTTATCTGTTGTCGTAGGTTACCTTATAGTTGTTGTTTACTGACTGACAAAGGAAAGTGTTAATATTTTAGATTATTCCTTATGGCGATGTGAATTTACTTTTCTTGGTATTTTTTGAGTTAATAAAAGGGGGATAATGTGGTGTATTCACCTCATACTTGATCTACCATTTAGTAATATATGGTTATTGTGTTATAACTGCTATATGATTCTTGTTAGCTGAGCTATGTTATCGTACTATGCCCAAGTGCGCCACGCATGCGCCATGCTGCAAGTCAAATGATGGTTAAATAAAGCAATCAAAAGCACAACAGCACGCCATCTCTGCTTATCAATAACATTACAATCCTATTTCATCTTAAGCCTTTATTCTAGATACTATAATGCATTTATTTAATATAGCTTTGAATTTACAAAATCTTTACAAAGGTATTGTACAGCCAAATGCTTTTTTTTTATTATGCAAACAGAATATGTCTTCAGAAATACTTGTGTTCCTGGATAATTTACCTGTCTTAATTAGTTTCAGTGTTGTTTTTTTTTCCTCAAATGATAACTTCTTCAATGCTGTGACAAATATTTCTACAACTCCAGAGATGTGAGCAATCATTCAAGTCAATGGATTTTTATCAGTTTGAAGAAGTTTATTTGGGCATCCCTTCTTAACATTATAATGTTCATATTCTCAACCCATGAAAATTGAAAATTAATTAATAAAGACAAAGATATAAGTATTTAAGATGATAATTTTCTATATTTAAGAAGACTATGCTTCATTTTTCACCTTTTCATCTTGTACTTGTATTTTCAGTGGGGAAAAAATTTGAAAAAAGGGCCTTAACTTTTACATATCATTTTTCAAATATTACTGAAGCATTTGAATTATATTTCTGAGTCCAGTGGGCTCCAGACAATCTCAAATCTTATTTCATGTGGAAAGAGTAGGAAGTCTATTCTGTAAAATTGTGTCATGGCCTGGTCGGCCATGGCAGCCCTGTGTGTGTATGTCTGTGTCAAGTTGGTGTCTCTCCCTGTCTTTAGTGGTTCCTGTTTTACTTTGAAAGGTCTGTCTTGTATTCATCGTTTTCTGCTTTGCTTCCTCCCTCTTGTTACCTTGATCCCCTCCACCTGCCTCTCATTTGTTCCCCTGTGTATCTAAGTCTTTGTTATTTTCCCCTGTCTGTGTGGGTCCATTAGTCTATGTTTTGTGTTTGCAGTTCTGCCTGTTTCCCTCTTGTCGTCCTTCTCACCCTGTCTCCGGAAGTTAAGTTAAGTTTGTATTTTTGGAATTATGTATTTTGGATTTTCGGCATTTTTGGATTTTGTGCTTTTGGAAATAAACCCTTTTGTTTTGTACTCCTGCTCCTGGGCCCTCCCTCTAACACCTCCAAGCTATGACAAAATTGTCTATTTAATTCTTAAGAATTTCTTCTGAAGCCCCAATATTCTATAATTATTAAAAGATTATACGTCCAATTTTTTGGGGTGTGTGTGTGTCTGTGCTTGTATGGTCAGATTGCACTCAATAAAATGTCATTCTCTCATCTGAAAGGCTGCTTTGATCCCCTGCCTAAGTGCAATCACAAATCTATTTCCCAACAAATTCCAACACTCAGAAAATACCCACTCTGAGGCCACCATCATCTGTGTGTGGCTGTGTGAGGACTGGAATGAGAGGAGGTGAACAAGAAATCTGTGTAACTTTAAACTTCACAAACCCAATTGTGAACAGTTTGTTGTTCAGGTTACCACAGCAGGTGGTCAGTTTCGGTTTGTCAATGCAAGTGTGTACATCTCACTTATTTGCCATTTGACCCAATAACAACCTGTGGGCCAGTAAAACCACTTAAGGTATTAAAATACATTAACTTATCCATATTACAGTCCCAGAAAAAAAAGCTGATACTATAAACTAAAACCATGAATACATGTTGCAAAGATAGATTTCAAATAAAAAGTACCTTTTTCAAACAGCCAAGTCAGCCAAGTGTTAGTGTGTGTGGATCATGCTGAGCAGTGTTTGACAAATGACTCCCGTCTTCCAATGCAGCAAAAGTAATAAACCTGCTCCCAAACAAAATGTGTAAAAAAAACAAAAAACTGTGATTGTCTTGTCAAGTGTCATCTTTCCCTCTCTTCCTTGCTAGTTTCATTCTACTTTTGTTCTGTTCTTCATCCCATTCGTCATCCTTTCTACCCCCCCGTGTTCCTGTCCTGCTGCCTCTCTACTTTCAGATTCACTTCAGTTGAGTTTTTGTTCCTGTTTGCAATATTAAAACAACTTTTTAATTGGACATTCCTGCCTCCCACATTTTGGATCCAACCCTTGCCAAGCCTGACAGGAAGCAGAATGGACCAGCAAGGAAGGAAGGAAAAGACAAGACTTAAATAAACTAAGGAACAAACCAAGCGCAGGTGCAGGCACACAAGAAAAGCAACCCTGAAAACACAAAAACCAGACCCAAGACCACAAAATCCACCCCAAACCTTGACACAAAAGTCTCAATGCACTTTACACAGGAAGCAAACAAATTTCATGCAGTTCGGCCATTCTTTGGAGGGAAACAGTTCTGTGGATTTTTTGTTGTTTTTGTAACTCTTTTCATTCTCATTTTGATAACAAGTCAGCCTTCAGAGCCATATTTTTGTTCATTCCAATTCCTGCCTTTGAGTCTTGAGTTCACATTAGATCAAGCTTTTTATTTTAAATTATTTTAACAAATCATTTTACAGTGGCATTTACTAATGTAAGGGGGCCAAAAATAAAATCTATCATCTCAACCCAAATGTTATGTGTCTAATAGGCTGTGTCTTTTTCACCCATCCTTTCATAGCCTTATAGACTCATTTCAACCCATTTTTGGGGTAAAAGCCCAGTCAGCTGTGTCAAAACAAACTATGGACTGGGTCAGTGCATATATCACCCAGCGCTGTGCTAGGAAAATAACCCAAATTGAGTTGTTTTTAATCCACCAGTTTTTTTTTTAGTTGTACACATTAAAAAGTAATAATATGGATATTCCATTAAAAAAATGACGTGATTTGCATTCAGTGACACGTTTCAAAAATAATTCCACTTTGTATATGTATTTGTAAATAATCATTTGGATTTTCCTGGTTCATTAAGATGTAAGCAGTACATTTGGTTGTATATTGTAAAGGCAGAACATTTCTATGATCTAACACTTTAACGTTCCTTTGTGGTTAATAAAAAATACGCAACAACTGGCGTGATGGTAAAGTAGCGCCACTGCATATCTAAAAACTATATAAAACAGAAAAGTAAAATACATTATATGTAGATACTCCACCATTTTACAGTCATCCCTCTCTGTCTCTCTCCTCTCTCTTTCTCTCTCAGAAAATCATATTTAGGAAGCAAAGGAGCCGTGTGTGCACAAAGTTGAAGGAGAGACGGCTGAGCTGCTGCTGACATGCAGCTCGGAACCACGGACAGCGAACCGTTCCCGAACGATATCCGACACCCACTGGAACATCCGAAGATTTGATTTATGACAGGGAAATTGATCCGAGGATCTTTCAATTTGAATCTAATTCTATAAAGACCGACACTTTTCCAGCTTCCGTCAAAGTAAGCCCGTTTTTGTTATGACCTCGGAATCGTTTGTGTGCTCGCGGCTTTGTGCTGTGTAGGTTAACTGTCTCTTTTCACTAGTTATATACTATATCATAACCTAAACACAGATTTAACACACATCTACCACAGTCAAGGGATCTTACCTGCGTAAAACCGATGGCACCATTCCCAGCCTGTCTGACGCAGGACACGGTGCATGACCTACCTATGTTATGTTTGCAGAGTCGGATAAGACGCACATTAAAAAATTAACAATATTAAAAAGGGGAGGAGCTGGAGCGCTAATAAGAAGATATATCATCATCCGTGGCTCAGCAGTTTGTAGAATTAGTTTACTTGCAGGCTAAGACTCAGTGAGAAGCTATGTCTACGAGCACTTGACAACGCATTCCTTTTTGGATCTGGCTCATTGCGCACGGTGTTCGGGGAGAATAAATGCCAGACAGAACGTTTTTTAAATGTATGAGTTCTAAGTTGTGGCTCAGGCCTTTTCTATTGCTTGTACAAAGTGTGAAATTTGAGTCAAACCAGACACTCAGTCACTGAATGTCTGAATGGCTGAATCTCTTTTTCCATAGACATCAGCTCTGACTTCTAATTATGATTGTTTTGTCTAAAGTGAGCAAGGGAAGTAAAGTCTTCTTTTCCCCCCAAATTACAGGAATCCAATCTGCATGTGGGCAGCACATGATGGAGCCCCTTAATCACAACTGGTCCTCCCCATCAAATCTTAACTTCTCTGGAACCAGCACCTCACCCTTGCTCTTTTCCTATACTCGTCTCTTCAACATCTCCTCCAACATGTCCACTCAGAGCGTTCCCTTTCAGGGCAGCAGCACTCTGATGACAGCAGTCATCTCTCTCACAGTCTTTGTGGTGGGTCTGACTGGCAACACTTTGGCCATCTATGTGGTGCTGGGCTATGCCAAAATGAAGACTGTCACCAACATTTACATCCTGAACCTGGCTGTCGCCGATGAGCTCTACATCATCGGGCTCCCCTTCCTCACCACACAGAATGTGCTCTCCTATTGGCCGTTTGGTTCCTTCCTTTGTCGTCTCGTCATGACTGCAGACTCCATGAACCAGTTCACATCCATCTTCTGCCTCACAGTTATGTCCATGGATCGTTACCTGGCTGTGGTTCATCCAATCCGCAGCACCAAGTGGAGACACCCTCGCGTGGCCAAGCTGGTGAGCGCGGCGGTGTGGGCAGTGTCCTTTCTTGTGGTCCTGCCAGTGGTCATCTTCTCTGATGTGCAGGTACCTCAGTTTTGGTTACCCCCCAACAAAGTGAATTGACACCTGTAGACCACTGTGAAACAAACTTTTAGTTTATGTGTGTAACATTTAGAGTGCGCTTATTGGCAAAAATGCACTTTAATATTATGTTTTCATTAGTGCAATGTGAAATTGAATATTTTACCCCAACAAATTTTTTTTTTTTTTTTTTTTTTGTCTTGCCTAAAGACAAGTTGTGATGCCTAAGCCTTTACCAATCAGAGAGAGATAAAGGTAAGATGAAAAGCTGATGCTTGCTCCCACTTTTGGGTCCCATCATTCTTGTGTGCATATTTGATGCAATCAGATAGGAACTAAAAAAAAAAGAAAAAAAGAAAAATCACAATTTTATGCACTATGGCAAGGTGCTATCAATGAATTTGATTGTGGACCTGTGTGTGACGTCTTTTCTTCTGATATCAGTTGTGTCAAGTGAGTGTGGGTGTGGTCTTGTTTTTCAGAAAATACAGTTTTATGCTAATAACTTACAGCTTCCTCCTAATTTTGTTAAATGATTGCAGAAGCTCGTAGTTAACAGAATCAAATTAAACCGAATCCAGTAATTATAATGACTTACAGTGAAACATCACAGTTTATCCATAGCAATATGCTGACAGAGTATGGCTCTTGTGTGGCTCCATGAAGCTTTTCTTTTCCCACTAAGTCTGGAGATCATAATTTCATGCAGCTGCCAAACTAAAAAAGGAGGCAACCCTTGGGGGCTAGTTCAGGCAGACATCCTAATCAGTGTTTATGCTTGCTTTCTTTTGTGCATGGTTCATTCCAATTACTCCATTCATACACCTATAAAACACCTATAAAAGGAACAACAGGTACTTTATGTTGCTCTTAAGAATTTTTTCCCAGACATACGTACAAGACATTACTGTCACTCCTTTAATTATTATTTAGGCTTATTATTTTTCAAGTATGTTAATGTGTCCACAAAAAAAAAAAAAAAAAAAAAATACAAAATTACAATTCATTTGGGTGAGACAGAAGAGGAAGATGGCCTTTGCATTATTAGATTAAAAATAAAAAATAAAAGCCCTCCACTTTGTGCTTGACTGCATTTACGGTGGGAGACTGCTGACAGACTGTCACTGCTACTGTAAGTGTTCTGGACCTCAAACAAAAAAAAAAACTTGGTGGGACTGACAGGGAGTTTTTATGTTAAAAACAAATTTTGACAGACTTTGAAAAATGTCTTGGTACCATGAATTTTCCTATTAGCATTGTTTTCATTTCATTTCAAGGAAATGAAATAACTCGAAACATTGTGTGTTATATGAATTATGTCATTGCTGTATTTGTGGTGAATGTAGTAAAAATATTTTAAACCCTTTGGCTAACTAAAAAGCACAAAGGAGCTAACCTTTTCAATGCTATGCTAACTGCTAAGAAAGCAATATTTCAGAACTGTTTTGCCACTATATGCTTAAATGAAATTTTGTTTAATGTAAGCCTATTTCTTCTTTTCCTTTTGGCTTTTCCCATTAGGGGTCACCACAGCGACTCATCTCCCTCCATCTAAGTCTATCCTCTGCATCCTCTTCCCTCACACCAAATAACTTCATGTCCTCCTTCACTTCATCCATAAATCTCCTCTTTGGTCTTCTTTGAGGCCTCCTGCCTGGCAGTTCCAACCGCATCATTCTTCTATCGATGTATTCACTATCCCTCCTCTGTACATGTCCAAAGCATCTCAGTCTGGCCTCTCTGACTTTATCTCCAAAGCATCTAAGATGTCCTGTCCCTCTGATGTTGTCAGTCATCCATCCTGATCACTCCCAGAGAGAACCTCAACATTTTAAAAGCTCTGCCTCCTGTTTTTTCCTCAGCGCCACAATCTCTAAACCATACAAAATTGCAGGTCTCTCCACCATCTTTATCACCTTTCCTTTCATTCTTGCTGAAACTCTTTTATCACACATCACACTGACACTTTTCCTCACCCTTTCCAACCTGCTTGCATATGCTTCTTCACCTATTTTCCACACTCTCTGTTACGCAGAACTGTTGACCCCAAGTTAGTTCAGTTTAAATTTATTTGTATAGCATCTGTTACAATACAAATTGTCTCCAGGTGCTTTTCAGAGACCCAGAGCATGATCCCTGAGCAAATATTAATAACTATAGTAATTATCAATTAACAGATTAACAGATTAATTATTATATCTTAATTAGTGCTGGGCAACGATTACAATTTTTTAATGGCGATTAATCGCATGCGTTCCCTGATTAATCACATTGTATACGCAAAATCAAATAATGAATTCAGAAGTCGTGTAAAGTGCACTTTAATTTAAATGTTCTGCTGCCATATGAACTAAAGTGCCATAACATTTGTTGTGCACACTTTTAACATCAGCACTTGTCAGTAACACATATTAGTGTAAATCGCATTAATGTTATTCAGTTTTTTTATGAAAAATAAAAAAGTCTACCAACAGAATCCTGAGCCACAATCATAACATTAAAACAGGGAATTTCTGAGGTAACAGCAGAAACTTTTAACAGGAAGTTTAACTTGGCAGTTGTTACAAATAACCTTGTTTCTGTTGAATCAGCCATCTGGGAGAACTTTAAAATGAAAATGTCCATGCAAAAGTGACTTAACTTTACCAAAAAATAAATAGTGACATTTTATTTTGTTTTTCATTTTTTAATCTAACACAAAAAAAAAAATGCCTGGTTTTTAATTTTTCAATTTTAGACTTGGATCAAAAGTACAAAATGAAAAAACGGGCCACAGAACTTATCAGTGTATCATTCATTCATTTTATATCCAATTTAGAATCCAAAATCGGAAAAGGGATAACGACCTGTTATTTCATGACTCGTTTACAAATTAAAAATTGAAAAACAAATAATGGGCTATAATCCATGTATCATTCGTTCTTTCCATTTTCAATTGTCAATCAAAAATTAAAAAATGAAAAAGGGACGTTTTATTTTGTTTTTCGTTTTTTAATCTAACACAAGAGCATCACAGAATGGAGGACAGTGGTAAGAGGAAATAAGGGGGTCTGTGTAAGATGGTGCAAACTCAGACACTGTTCAGTGAGAGGGCAACTGTGTAGCAGAGACATTGAACTGTTAGTGGTTAGCATGCAGCCATACTACACTGCCTGGCCAAAAAAAAAGTCGCCACCTGGATTTAACTAAGCAAATAGGTACAAGCCTTCTATTGGATAATTACTACATGGGCGATCATCTTTCAGCTGGCAAAGGGTTATTGAACCCCAACTGGTGGAATGAGTTGCTTCTCATTCCAATGTCGAAAGACACACCCGTGGTCTTAAAAAAGATAAAGGGTCAAATCATTGGCATGCATCAAGCAGAGAAAACTTCTAAGGAGATTTCAGAAACTACCAAAATTGAAATAAGTACTGTCCAACGCATTATGAAAAACTGGAAGGATAGTGTCTCCTTGTCTTCGAGGAGGAAATGCAGCCGGAAAAAAATCCTCAATGATCGTGATCGTGAACATTTTGTGAGATCAAATCCAAGAAAAACAACAGTAGAACTCAGGTCTATGTTTAATAGTGAAAGTAAGAGCATTTCCACACGCACAATGCAAAGAGGAAACTCAAGGGATTGAGACTGAACAGCTGTGTAGCCTTAAGAAAACCACTAATCAGTGAGGCTAACTGGAAAAAATGCTTCAATTTGCTAGGGAGCATAAAGATTAGACTCTGGAGCAATGGAAGAAGGTCATGTGGTCTGATGAGTCCAGATTGACCCTGTTCCAGAGTGATGGGAGCATCAGGGTAAGAAGAGAGGCAGATGAAGTGATGCTCCCATCATGCCTAGTTCCTACTGTACCAGCCTGTGGGGGCAGTGTTCTGATCTGGGGTTGCTGCAGTTGGTCAGGTCCAGGTTCAGCAACAGTATGAGCTCAAAGAATGAGGTCAGCTGACTACCTGAAGATACTGAATGACCAGGTTATTCCATCAATGGATTTTTTCTTCCCTGATGGCACAGCCATATTCCAAGATGACAATGCCAGGATTCACCAGGCTCAAATTATGAAAAACTGGTTCAGGGAGCATGAGACATCATTTTCACACATGGATTGACCACCACAGAGTCCAGACCTTAACCCCATTGAGAATCTTTGGGATGTATGGAGAAGGCTCTGTGCAGCGGTCAGACTCTAACATCATCAATGCAAGCTCTTGTTGAAAAAACAATGCAACACTGGATAGAAATAAATCTTGTGACATTGCAGAAGCTTATCGACACAATGCCACAGCGAATATGTGCCGCAATCAAAGCTAAAGGCGGTCCAATGAAATATTTGAGTGTATGACTTTTTTTTTTGGTGGCAACTTTTTGTTTGGCGAGGCAGTATATCTGCCATAGGAGTTCATGCATGCTGTTGTGATAGTAGTGTAAGTGCCCCCCTCTGCTAATGTGGACACGGTGCTCTCTGTTAGGCTCCAGACACAGCACCCACAGAGCTCTTAACTGTGCATACCGCATGATCTCATCTAGTTTAGGGTGCTTCATCATTTGCACTACTTGAGGGGTGAAATCAAAAACAACAACAAAAAAAAAACTGAACAAAAAAGGCAGAGACAAATACAGTGCTTCATTGAAAGTGAAAGCCTTATACGAATTCTATAAATGGACTCCAAGCCAAGGCAAAGTTCTTGCAGACTTTACACATATTATACCTCAGTTTCTCTAATGGTAAAAAAGATAGCACGTCCTTTAGCCACTGCATAATAGATGAGTGATGAGTTTGATTTCCAGTTAAAAAGTATAAGTCTGCGTGCGAGTAGTGAAGCAAAGGCTAAAACATCTGCATGTACGCTTGAAACTTTATAGTCTGGGGTTGTTACGCCAAAAATAGTTGTGTGATAGTTAGGCACTATAGTTTGACCACAAATTTCAGAGAGTACATCAAAAATCTGTCTCCAATTGCCATTGAGGGAGGTGCATGACCAGAACATACAAATATAAATACAAATATACTTTATTGATCCCCGAGGGGGAAATTCAAGTTTCAAGTACACCAGACGCTGCAGTCTGGTGTACTTGAAGAGCTGCCGACGTCCAGCGCTCCTTCTTCATGTCCTGGTCCTGTGGTCCGAGTGTTAACTCCAGTTAACAGCCATTAAAACCTGTTAACAGCCGTTAAAACCAGTATATCTCCACAATGGTGAATCAAGTGAGATATCTCCAGGTCAGAGGAGGAAACACCGATGAACCAAACTTCAATGAACCGAACTGTCTCCTTCTGGGAAGACCGAGCTCCCTCAGTCCAGCGAGCGATGGAGCCGACCATCCCAGAGCCCGGTTCAACATGCGGACCAGGTTGCTGGCATCACCCCTGGCGGTGCCGGGCCCAGCAGGTCCTCAGATGGCCACTGCCAGGTCAGCTGACCCACCTGGTGTGTAGACTGCTGGATAGTGGCAGCATGCCGCTGCTGCCACGTCTGGGGCTCCCGTCCCGGTTCAGTCGACGCTGCAGCCCGGATCCAGTGGTGGTGGTTGCCGCGGGATAGCAGTTCAGGATTAGCTTCAATGAACCGGCCCCCAGCGACACTGTCCATGTCTGCGGCGGCACGTCTCCACTAGCAAACTTTATATGTACAAACTCCCTACTTCGCTTTCACACTGCCCAACATGTGTCCCGTTGTGGCAGGCACATAGCCACATCTAGGACAGCCAGAGTTGCTTTAGGGAAAAAATGTTGACAGAGTAGTGCAAATGATGAAGCACCCTTAACTGGATGAGACCATGCGGTATGCACAGTTAAGAGCTCTGAATACATCTCAAACTGCTTTTCCACATGTCTTCAGAAATTGTGACCCCCCCCCCAAATCCTTCTCCCATGCTACTTTAGTTTTATCCCATGATATTGGATTAAGTTCCTGAGGACATTGTGAATCACAGATATGCTGTGATTCACCGGACAGCTGTCTGGAGCTGTTTGGTGCTGAACATTCATGTTCAGCACTGAACAGCTCCCACAGCCCGGTGTAGTGGTGGGAGCTGTCCGGTGCTGAACATTCACGTTCGAGCCCACAGCCCGGTGTAGCGGTGGGAGCTGTCTCGTAATATTCCAGTCCAAGGATGGCAATTTGCTCTGGTATTCATCCACCCAGGAGCCTATCACTGGTATGTGTGTGTGTGTGTGTGTGTGTGGGTGGGTGGGGGGGGGGGGGGGGGGCATGTGTCTTCACACACAGGAGCGGCATCCTAACAATATTTTCTATTCTTGCTCTGCCTCCTCTTTCCTGGGTGGATGAATACCAGTGCAAATTGCCATCCTTGGACTGGAATATCACAGATGCCTCTTCCTCAGGTGTGTCTTCCTCTGGAGCCTCTTCCTCGCCATCTGTTGACTGGTCGGTCTCACAATGGTCGGGATCAAAATCAGGATCAATGTTGTCTTCTATTTCTAAGACATCCTCCTCTATTTCTGGTTAAACTTCAATCAAGGGTATCACTTTCTGATACATTTTGTATCAGAAAGTGCGGTTCACGTGGGGGGATGGGCACATAAGCCTGGGAAAGAGATGGTTCTCATAACAAACACCTAATTGTTAACTTTGAAATGTGGAACAAGTGTTAGTGTTATACATTTAGTTTGGAAAGTGTGGTTCATGTAGGGGGGATGGGCGCATAAGGACAGGAATGAGGTGAGAAGAGGAGACACCTATTTGTTTAGTCTGAAAGGGGTTCACGTGGGGTGGTGTGTGTGTGTGTGTGTGTATGGTGGTGTATTTGTGATTGTGTACAATCTGATGGATAAAAACAATCTAGGGTCACTCATTAATTTCCTATGGTGGTCATTTTTGACCGGGAGCACCACAGGTGTTACAAAGTTGAATAAACTACTCAAAATTCAGAGAAAATGGTGATCAGCAATTATATATGTTCAAATGGCTAGTGTGGAGGATATCATAAGGCCCTGAGACAATCAAATGTAAAACACAATATTTACGATTGATGGAAGTAGGAAATCGGTCAGATTTGACCCGAACACGACAGAAAGGTTAACCTAATGTACAAGATAGGGAGATAACCTGGATTTCGCAAAATCATGGAGTTGGGCCCTTTTGTAATTCCATGATTCAATTGATTATTTGGTGGTAAAGAAGGAAACGAGGGAAACTTTTCCCTGGTGAAACTGCGTATTTGAAAAAAATGTAAAATAATGCAATCTACAAATGCGATGTACATTGTGATTGTTTTCAAGCGTTTCAAAAGAAATGTATTGTCTTTGTACAAATCACAGAAAAATACCAGCCCATTTCTATGCCAATGCTGAAATGCATTACCAAACCTGAATGGGAGGAAGAAATGATTATTTGCTATTGGGAAAAATCTGCTATACTGCTTCAATCTAAAATGTCTTCTAAACTGTGACCATATCCTGAGTGAAGTTTTAAATATTGGGTTGGTAAACTATTTTACGATTGAGTGATAGTGATGATGTGAGTGTTGATAAAGGTTTGCACAGTAATTCAATATGGACCCAATCTGGACCTTGCTTATTCTGATATGTGTGAATCCAGTAAGTTAGTTTACTATGTTAGCTGCCCAATAATACCAGAAAAAATTGGGGAGTCCCAACCCACCAGCATCTTTAGGAACCTCTTGATATCTTTTTTCATTCAAGGAAGAATTGTTCCATATACATGAAGAAATCAGTCTGTCTAGTTGTTTAAATGTTTTTAAAGAAATAAAAATAGGGATCATCTGAAACATATATAGAAATCTAGGTAGAACTGTCATTTTATGTATGTTAATGCAACCTGCCAGTGAGATCTGTAATGTTGACCATTTCCGAAAAATCTTGTTTTGTTCGACTAATGACTAATGACTTAAAGTTTTGTTTCTCCAAATTCTACATATTATGAATAACTGTAGTTCGGAGATATGTAAACATATTGCGTTCTATTTTAAATGGAAATTCAGAGTAATCCCTGTCTGGGCCATCTACTGAAAAAAAAAGGCTCTTTGAGAAGTTCAATTTATAGCATGAGAGGTGTCTAAAATTTTCCAAAATTAACAATAACTTTGGTATTGATTCCGTCGGATTGGATATATACAAGAGCAGGTCATCTGCATAAAGTGACAATTATATGTGTTTTTCTGCCACGGATGATACCAGCTAGACTCTCCTCTGCTCTGAGGGCTTTTGCAAGGGGCTCAGCTGCTTGGTCAAACAGATATAGAGAGAGGCCACAGCCCTGCCTGCAAGATCTGTGAAGCGAGAAATAGTCAGTGATAATGTTGTTGGTTCGTACAGCCGCAGGTTAGATGCATATCCGGTGTGAGGTTGAATTCCAGAAAACTATCAATTTGTTGGGAAATTAACTTCTTAAAAGAATCCTTGGATAATAGCAGAGGATCAAATCACCATGTACGACCTGGTCTTACACTCTGGGAAGCTGCTGGTTAACACTCTGGTCAGAAATAACAATGCTATTATACCGGCTATCTTTTACCATGGGGAGAGTTCTGTTATCTACAAGGAAAAAGTCAAGAAGACCTAGAAAAAGTGGTGGACTGGAGAGTAGAAAGAATATTGTCTAGTAGTTGGATTATATCTCCTCCAGGGTCAAAAAGTGTATAAGTATCTATAAATGATTGGATGACTGCATCTGAGTTTGAAATCTTACTATTAGATCTGGGGTTTGATCTATCAAGTTTCTGGTGTAAAACACAGTTAAAGTCACCCCCCAGTATCAGTTGATTGTTATTGGGAACTAGTAACAGTGTTATAAAGTTAGTAAAAAAAAAAGGGGATCATCCCAATTGGATCCATATACATTAGCTAATGTCACCTGGGTGCCATACATTTTGCCAGTTATAATGACATATCCAGTGTTGGGCAAGTTCACTTTCTACACAAACTAGTTAAGTTCATAGTTCATAGAAATTAAAATTAACTAGTTCAGTTCACCATTTCAAAAAATGAACTAAATAGTTCATTTTTAGTTCATTTAAAAAAATTTTTTTTTCTAATGTTGTTGCGAGAAATTCATTGTCAAAATGATTACCACTGCCCACATACTACCCCACCACAAACAGCAATTATTTTATCCATTTTTAAAATGTGAAAAATCTTTGCAGCCCCCAAAACCTTTAATCACAACTGTGATCAACATACAGGACAAGGAACCATGATGCGATATTAATGTAAGCGGTCAACAAATAAGGTGACACTTGTCATACTAAGTTAAGATGGTGGTTTTATTATTTCTTAATGTTTTTTTTAAACAGGTCATGAATATTTTACAGTAATTAAGAATATATCTAAAAAAGATCGAGGATTTAAAAAGCATTTGTTTAATTTTAATGACCTCTCACGGCCCACCTGCAGTCCCATGACAGCCCACCAGGGGGCCACGGCCCACACTTTGAGAATAGAAAATATGAGGAAAAACTTGCTGCCAAATGGTCTTTATTATAAGACAAAAACAGGCAGTCGAGGCGCTCCTCCGGCTCTGGGTAACTGTAGCTCTTACTTGTCTTTATGATCATTTTAAACGTTTGATGACGCAATTGTGAGCGTGAGAGAAGCGACAGTCAGTGTTGCCATGTTTGATTGATTTCCAAAGATACATATCAGGCTCGTTTGTGGTGGATTTTAAATGGGGTTCGCTGGAAACCTGGCACGGTTTTGACCGTGCGTGAACTTTGAAAGAGCGTCGTTCACAACTGCCCAAATGAACTCGATCACGGCCCCACGCTCGTGAAGGGGAAAGTGAACGTGCTCAGTTCACGTTCGCGAAAAATATGAACTAGGTACAACTCAGGTACAACACCGGACATATCGACCTCTGGGGTCACAAACAGTCTGCGACGGGATGAATGGGATAGTCTTTCTGATCAAAATGGCCGTACCACATACTCTGTCCTCATTTTTGGAACAAAATAATTGTCCTATCCAAGCTTTATTTAGTTTTGTACATTTACTGGATCATAAGTGAGTCCCCTGTAAGAATATGACATCACTCCCTAATGTTTTTATATGTGCAAACTCCCTACTTCGCTTTACTCGATTGTGAATTCCCTTTATGTTCCAACTCAAAAAAACTGATTTGTCCTACCTTACTTGTCGGACATTTTGTTTCAAGGATAAATGAAAAGAAAAAATATGTAAGAAAGTATAGAGTCCCTGTCTGAATATGAAACTAACCAGGACCGTTCTGTCTCCCTTACTCTTCACCTTCTACACTGCGGACTTCAGACACAACACGGACAGCTGTGTTCTGCAGAAGTTCTCAGACGACTATGCAATTGTTGGCTGCATCACTGACAACGATGCGGCAGAGTACAGAGGAGTCACAAAAGACTTTGTGAACTTGTGTCAGTAAAACCACCTCCTCGACAGCACAGGGAAGACCAAGGAAATGGTGGTGGACTTCCGCTGATGCCAGTCTACTGCCTCCTCGTCGGTGAGCATCCATCAAATGGGCGTTAAGAGAGTTGACTCTTTTGGGAAGGTCCAGAGCAGGCTCTGCCTCCTGAGAAGATCACAGTCTTTTGGAGAGAAGGGGTACTTCTGAGGACTTTCTATGACTCTGTGGTAGCATCAGCCATTCTGTACGATATCGTCTGCTGGAGCAGCAGCATCACAGAGCGCGAGGGGAAGAAGCTGGACAAGGTCATCAGGAAGTCCAGCTCTGTCCTGGGCTGTCCTGTGGATACAGTGTGGGAGGTGGGTGACAGAAGGGTCATGGCTAAACTGACATCTATGCTGGACTATGAGTCACACCCCCTGCAGGACACCCTGTCTGCAGCTACAGTGACAGACTGATCCAGTCTTACTGTGTGAAGGAGAGATTCCACAGGTCCTCCCTTGCTGCTGCTGTCAGGCTCTACAATAAACACTGTTACAACTGCACACTGGTCCATCATCCATCAGCAGCAATACTGTATTATAATGTGAATCATCACAAGTGCAATGTACTATAGTCACTTTTGTCCAATATTTATTGATGTCCATATACTCTACATACCCATAGTACATACTTAGGCTTATTTTATTCAATTTAGTCTTTATTCAAAGTGCGTTAAATATGCTTATTTTTTGTATTTTTAATCAATTTCTAATTTATCTTAGATATTTTTAATAATTTTTGACATTCTTATTGCACTGCTGCTCTTAGGTACGTTCCTGTTGCAACAATGCAATGCAATTTCCCGTTGTGGGACAAATAAAGGTTATTTTTCTTTGTACATATTTCTGCACATCCTCATTTCACCACTTAGTCTCCTTGTCTGCTTTCCTACCAAATGACACACCAAGTACTCTCTTACCAGTCTCCCTGATCAGATCTGCTGTAGTTGTTGAGTCATCTGGAAACACCTTCTGACCACCCAGAGCCTGTCTCAACTCCTCTCTGAAAGCCACAAACACTCTTCCTTTTTCAACATCCACCACTTTGTCCTCTTCTGCCTTTGTCCTCTTCATCTTCCACACCACCAGAGTCATCCTACACATCACCATCCTGTGCTGTCTTGCTACACTCTTCTACCACTACTTTCCAGTCCCTAATCTCCTTAGGTTGCCTCATCTACAGAAGATGTAGTTCACCTGTGTGCTCCTACCTCCACTCTTTTCAGTCACCCTAAGTTCCTGCCTCCTCTGGAAGAAAGTATTCACTACAGCCATTTCCATCCTTTCTGGCAAAGTCTACCACCATCTCTCATTCTGCATTCCTACTCTGGATACCAAACCTGCCCATCACATCCTCATCACCTCTGTTGCCTTCTCCAACATAACCACTGAAGTCTGTACCAATCACCACTCTTTAATTTCTGGGGATACTCTTCATTACTTTCATTGCCTCATTCCTGAATTTCTCTCTCTTCACTTGTTGGACTTAACCACTAACAACATTGAATTTCATAGCTTTTCCTTTTTTCTCTCTGCCTATGGAGAATTTCCACCTCTCCTTGTTCAAATTTCCACCTCTCCTTGTTCAACCAACAGTGGACCAATTTCCATCGGCATCCTGTAGGTCAACAGCGCTGATGGTGGTTGTTGTTAACCCAGGCCTCGACTTATGCAGTATGGGGTTCATGGGTCTTGTGATTCGCATGGTTAGTTTGTCATAGGTTTTACATTGGATGGCGTTTTTTTTATCCAAGCTCGGGACTGTCTCGAAAAGACACTGGCTTGTGACCCTCTGAGGCTGAATTTGTTTAATTAAAGCCTGCATTAAACAATATTTACAACATTAATATTGAAAGAGAAAAGAAAAGTCACTGGATAAGCAACTGTTTGCCAAACTGCTGATTATCTCAGATAAAAAAGAAAAAAAAGCAGTAGTTTTAGCGTCATGTTCAAAGCCTGTTTCTGCTGCTTCTTGAAAATGAAGAAACACAAACACAAAATACACGGAAAGAATAACTTTGTCCTCTAACATAATATGTAGATGAGAATGGCTGTGATGGGAAGAATGCACAATTGATGCTAAAATAAGAAACATACAAAGTGATGTATAATGCATTGGCTATATGCACACACTCACAAAACCAAAACATCAACGGCAACAAGAAAGTATGGAAATTTTCACACAGAACAAAAGGCTTTAAAAGAAAGATCTTCAAACATGGTAACTAGAGTATAACAGTGTGTGATAGCATTGTATTGCTGAGCCCTCGTGGTTTGATAAATATATTCCCCAGTTCAAAATGAGCTTCATTAAATTCACTGCTTCATTAATTATACCCCTCAAGTGTCAACATATTTGAGGTTTAAACGAAAATTAGAAAGCTTTGTTGTTAAAAGATTTTCTTTGAGTGCATTATTTTTATCATATACTTCTCTCAATACCATCTGAACTATTAAGATGTAATCTTTTTTTCCTTCCAAAAATGTTTTGTTTGCCTTTAGGACACATTTAACTCCTGCAACATGATATGGCCAGAGCCAAAAGACATATGGTCAACAGCATTTATTATCTACACTGCTACAGTGGGCTTCTTTGGACCGCTACTTATCATTTGCCTTTGTTACCTACTCATTGTTATCAAGGTAGGTGTGTATGCATGAATAAGTGCTTAAAAAAAAGTTACTCATAAATTGACACTTTAATCTTAATCATCATAATGATCATTATCCTTATTTTTAACACCAAACATTACATTCTTATCCCCTTCTTGCAGGTAAAATCTTCAGGTGCAAGAGTTGGCTTTACTAAACGCAGACGTTCAGAGCGAAAGGTTACACGGATGGTGGTGGTGATTGTGGTGGTGTTTGTGCTCTGCTGGCTGCCATTCTTCATCATCAACATGGTCAACCTGGTGGTCATCATCCCCGAGTCCAGTGCCACTGCTGGAATATATTTCTTTGCCGTGATCCTGTCTTATGCCAACTCCTGTGCAAACCCCTTGCTCTACGGCTTCTTGTCAGACAATTTCAAACAAAGTTTCAGAAAGGTTGGTTGATTTAATATCTTCTGCCTGTAAAATACTGCACCACCAAAGATTTAAAGTTCCCATGAAGTGGTTCGAAAAGTTATTTATTTCAGTATTTTTTTGCATGTCTTGAAGAATAGAGAACAGGGAGGCAACTTCTATTGACGGGAACATAGCCTGGAATTTATTGTGAGGATCAGTACATAGGTACTCCTGTTTTATGGTTACCCTTATGCTACATTAGCACCTTCCAAGTCAGTGAGAGTTTGCGTAGTGACTTCAAAACCAGAGGTTGACATGACAAGTAAGAGGCCCAAATGCAGTGGTAATGACTGGTTTTGACTGGTTGTTGCCACCAAGTGACAAACAGCACAAAAGTTTCACTTTGATTCAAGGTCCTCGCCTGCAAAAGGCAACAGTGGAAAGGGAAAACTACCTATTAAGAGGAAGAAACCTCCAACAGAGCCAGGTTCATGAAGGACAGCCATCCGCCTCAGCTGGTTAGGAGTAAGAGGACAGGAAAGAGACACCAACAAACAGAAATACTATTCCAGGGATACGTGAAGTAAGACATAGGGGCGCCGGGGTTGTTACCAAAAATGGTATATACTTACAGAAGAGAATAAAGTACGCAGAGTGAGGAAAGAGCCCACTGCCTCATGGAAAGTCTTCCAAAATTCTAGTCCTATGGCAGCATAACTAGAGATGCCTCAACACCTCCAAAAGGCAGCCCAACTATAAGCTTTGAAAGTTTTAAGCTTAATCTTAAAGGGAGGGTGGGTGTCTGCATCATAAGCACTAACTAGGAACTAGTTCCTCAAGAGAGGATTCTGATAACTGAAGGCTCGACCTTTAATTCTACTTTTGGAAAATCTAGGAAGCATATGTAAGCCTGCAGTCTGAGAAGTATTCTGTTGGAATAGTATAGAAAAACAAAGTCTTTAAGATAAGATTGGCCCCTTAAGGGTTTTATATGAGAGAGAAAGAACATTTAATTCTGTCCTGGTTTTAAAAGAAAGTCAATTAAGTGAAGCCAAGAGTGGAGAAATGTGTTATTTCCTGATAATCCTAATCAGAACTCTCAGGGCAGCATTTTGGATGACCTGAAAGCTTTTCAAGTGGATGATGAAAAGAAAAACTATTTGTTGTTGTTTTTACCTTAGAATGTGCAGGTTCTTCAGGTAACCCTGAAAAAGCTGCAAGGTTCGACAGCAGAGACTGGGTTAGTAAAATTTCTCTCTGAGCCAAGCTAGCTTTGCTTCATGATGAAAGATAAGAAAATTTGTTTGGAGTTTTCCAAAGTTTTTCAAAGAGCGCCTGGGATACCCCCAAGACATGTCGAAGAAGGTCCTCAAATAAGATGACGGACAAATGGTGTTTCGGCCACCAAGGAATGTGCTGACAAAAAGCCATCACCTTCAGAGTGCCATCCTATAACAAATCTATGGTAGTGGCATACTGATGCCTCCACCATAGATTTGTAGATGTCGGACATCAGAATGACCAGGGAAATTCTCAAATTCTTGAGGAAAAACCTGTTTCAGTTTTCTAAAATATTGAAGCTAAGATGGAAGTTCATATTCAGCAGTGATTCTAAGCATGAAGAATGACTATTTTTAAGCTTTAGAGAGCAGAATTACTAAACAAACACATGCACACACACACAACAATTGCCATTCTCAGAGTTTCAAATATTCAGTAGATAAAGAAGCCATGAACATGGTGAAGCATGTATAGAAAATTGATAGGTGGACAGTTAAAGAAGACATGACAACTTTTTTAATTTTTTAAATCATTATTATTATTTTTTTACTAATAACTTGCTATAAATGTTTAATGACTGGCGAATACAGTAGGAAACCTTACAATCATGTCAACACTATTTAAATAATGTATGATTAATTTTCTTCATTGTGTCTAATGCTTGATTTTCTTTCTTTCGTTTTGTTTTCAATACTTTTGCCCCTGAGACAATATGCCATTATTATACTATGTTGTGTGGTGTTGTAGTGGAAATTTACTTCACCTCATAGTGTGTGTTTCATTGTTTCTGCCCTTTTCTTTCCTGTCATATTCATGTTTTCCTCATAGTATGTATCCATCCATCCATCCATTAGCTTCCGCTTATCCGAAGTCGGGTCACGGGGGCAGCAGCTTCAGCAGAGAGGCCCAGACCTCCCTCCCCTCGGCCGCTTCCACCAGCTCCTCTGGGAGAATCCCAGAGGCGTTCCCAGGCCAGCTGAGAGATATAATCTCTCCAGCGGGTCCTGGGCCTGCCCCGTGGTCTTCTCTCAGTTGGACATGCCCGAAACACCTCTCCAGGGAGGCGTCCGGGGGGCATCCTAACCAGATGCCCAACCACCTCAACTGGCTTCTCTTGATGTGAAGGAGCAGCAGCTCTACTCTGAGTCTCTCCCGAATGACTGAACTTCTCACCTTATCTCTAAGGGAGAGTCCAGCCACTCATTTCCGCCGCTTGTATCCGCGATCTCATTCTTTCGGTCACTACCCACAGTTCATGACCATAGGTGAGGGTTGGAACAAAGATTGACCGGTAAACAGAGAGCCTTGCCTGGCTCTCTGTTTACCGGCTCAGCTCTCTCTTCACCACAACGGACCGGTACAGAGTCCACACCACAGCAGACGCTGCACCAATCCGTCTGTCAATCTCCCGGTCCTTTCTCCCATCACTCGTGAACAAGACCCCGAGATACTTAAACTCCTCCACTTGAGGCAGAACCTCACTCCCGACCCGGAGGAGGCATTCTACCCTTTTCCGACTGAGAACCATGGTCTCAGATTTGGAGGTGCTGATTCTCATCCCTGCCGCTTCACACTCGGCTGCGAACCGTTCCAGCGAGAGCTGCAGATCCCCACTCGATGGCACCAACAGGACCACGTCATCTGCAAACAGCAGAGACAAGATCCCGACACCACCGAACTGGAACCCCTCCGCTCCTTGGCTGCGCCTAGAAATTCTGTCCATAAACGTTATGAACAGAATTGGTGACAAATGGCAGCCCTGGCGGAGTCCAACTCTCACTGAAAACGAATCCAACTTACAACCGGCAATGCGGACCAAGCTCCTACTCCATTTGTACAGGGACTGGACAGCCCGTAACAACGGGCCACGCACCCCATACTCCTGGAGTACCCCCCACAGGACACCCCAAGGGACACGGTCAAATGCCTTCTCCAAGTCCACAAAACATATGTGGACTGGTTGGGAAAATTCCCATGTTCCCTCCAGGACCCTGGTGAGGGTAAAGAGTTGGTCCATTGTTCCACGACCAGGACGGAACCCACATTGTTCCTCCTGGATCCGGGATTCGACAATCGATCGAACTCTCTTCTTCAGCACCCCTGCATAGACCTTACCAGGGAGGCTGAGGAGTGTGATTCCCCTGTAATTGGAACACACCCTCCGGTCCCCCTTACTTAAAAAGGGGAACCACCACCCTGGTCTGCCAGTCCAGAGGTACTGCCCCCGATTTCCATGCGATGTTGCAGAGACGTGTCAACCAAGACAGTCCTACAACATCCAGAGCCTTCAGGAAATCAGGGCGGCTCTTGTCCACCCCTGGAGCCCGGCCACTGTGCAGCTTCATAACTACCTCAGCGACCTCAGCTCCAGTAATGGACGAGTCCGTCTCTAAGTCCACAGGCTCATCATCCTCCATGGAAGACATGTTGGTGGGATTGAGAAGGTCCTCGAAGTATTCCTTCCACCGCCGAAGGACATCTCCAGTCAAGGTCAGCAGCACCCCACCCCCACTATACACAGTGTTGGTGAAGAACTGCTTTTCCCACCTGAGCCGCCCGATGGTTTGCCAGAATTTCTGTGGAGTCAAAAGTCTTTTTCCATGGCCTCACCGAACTCCTCCCACACCTGAGTTTTCGCCTCAGAGACCACCATAGCTGCCGCCCGCTTGGCCTGCCGATACCTGACTGCTGATTCCGAAGTCCCACAAGCTAACCAAGCCCGATAGGACTCCTTCTTCAGTCTGACAGCCTCTCTCACTCAAGGTATCCACCACCGAGTTCGAGGATTGCCGCCACGACAGGAACCGACGACCGTACGGCCGCAGCTCCGGTCAGCCGCTTCAGCAATGGAGGCGGCGGAACATGGACCATTCAGACTCAATGTTCCCCGCCTCCCCTGGGATGTGATTGAAGCTCTGTCGGAGGTGTGAGTTGAAGATCTTTCTGACAGGTTCCTCTGCCAGACGTTCCCAGCAGATCTTCACTACACGTTTGGGCCTACCAGGTCTAACCGGCATTCTCCCCCGCCATCTGATCCAACCCACCACCAGGTAGTGATCAGTTGACAGCTCAGCTCCTCTCTTCACCCGAGTGTCCAAAACATTCGGCCGAAGATCAGATGATACGACTATAAAGTTGATCATCGATCTGCGGCCAAGAGTGTCCTGATGCCACGTGCATTTATGGACACTCTTATGCTTGAACATAGTGTTTGTTATGGACAAACTGTGATGAGCACAGAAGTCCAACAACAAAACACCCCTCTGGTTCAGATCAGAGAGGCCGTTCCTCCCAATCACGCCCCTCCAGGTACCACTGTCATTGCCAACGTGAGCGTTGAAGTCCCCCAGCAGAATAAAGGAGTCCCCATTAGGGGCGCTTTCCAGCACCCCCGCCAAGGACCCCAAGAAGGCTGGGTACTCTGAACTGTCATTTGGCGCATAAGCGCAAATGACAGTCAGAGCCCGTCCCCCAACCTGAAGGTGCAGGGAAGCTACCCTCTCATCCAGTGGGGAAAACCCCAACGTACAGGCTCCAAGCTCACTTGTTGACTTAGATTTGGATATTTGTATTATGTTCTTCTGTAATGTTATGTTTGTATGCTAAACTTTCTCAATAGTTTTGATAAAACATTCAAAAATCAATTCAAATGATTCAAAATCAAACTAACTCCCTCTGTGACAGGAATAACAGATTGATAAATAATTTCTCAAGGCTCTCATGTATAGGAATTTTATGTTTGCATTGAATCATCTTCAGAAAGTAAAGAACAAAATAAAACAAATTATTTCTTATTTGTCCATTAAATAAAATAAATGAGGAACATCTGGCTGAGATTTTCAAAAAGTGCTTGCCTCAGTTGATATGGAATAACCCTAATGTCTTATTTTATGAAGAACTGATTAGTAGAATGGCTGCCATTTCTTGCAAATGTTTTTGATAAGGGTTCTTACAGAAACATCTATATATAACCTACAAATGGTCATTGTGATCCTGCAGGTGCTGTGTGTAAGGAGTCTGAGGTGTGCCGCCAGTGGTGTAGATGATGGTGACCCCAGTGCTCCCCGTACTGAGAAAACTACAGCTCAGGACTGCATCTTGCTCTCTCCTCGTAACGAGGTCTATCACGATCCCCAGAGCAGCCAGGTAATATGCGTGTTGTGGAAAGGCTGAGAAACAAAAGGAGAATTTTTTGCCACAGCTACAAAAAAGTTGTGATACTGTGTAAAATGAATTTGATGGCAGCAACACATTTTTCAAAAAGTTGGGCAGGCAGTCTTTATTACTGTGTAGCATCCCCTCTGGTCTTAATGATAATCCATATATGTCTGGGAATTGAGGAGACTAGTTCTTGGAGTTTTGGAAATGGAATGTTGTCCCATTTTTGTCTAGGATTCAAGCTGCTCAGTAGTTGAGTCTTTTTTGTTGTCTTTTTCATTTCATGTCATTTTTTCATTTTCAAGCCAAATGTTTTCAGTTGCTGAAAGGTCGGCACTGAAAGCAGGCCACTTTAGCACTCTCTGATATGAAGCCAAGCTTTTATAACAACAACAGCATGCTTATATAGCTCCTTTCTAGTCCAGGGGCCACTCAAAATACTTTTACAACACAAGCAGCTGTCTCTCATTGCCTGAGTCTCTCCCGAATGACTGAAGTTCTCACCTTATCTCGAAGGGAGATTTCCAGCCACCCTGCGAAAAAAACTCATTTCTACCGCTTGTATCCCCGATCTCATTCTTTCCGGTAAACAGAGAGCCTTGCCTTTTGGCTCAGCTCTAACTTCACCACAACAGACCGAGTGCACAGACGGTGCACCAATCCGTCTGTCGATCTCCCGCTCCTTTCTCCCATCACTCGTGAACAAGACCCCGAGATACTTAAACTCCTCCACTTGAGGAAGAACCTCACTCCCGACCCGGAGGAGGCATTCTACCCTTTTCCGAATGAGAACCATGGTCTCAGATTTGGAGGTGCTGGTTCTCATCCCTGCCGCTTCACACTCGGCTGCGAACCGTTCCAGCGAGAGCTGCAGATCCCCACTCGATGGCGCCAACAGGACCACGTCATCTGCAAACAGCAGAGAAGAGATCCCGACACCACCAAACCGGAACCCCTCCACTACTCCTAGAAATTCTGTCCATAAACGTTATGAACAGAATTGTGAATGGTTATTTGTCTGACATTGTTGTGACAAACACGGGTTCACCACAAGGGTGCGTCCTGTCACCTTCATTTAACCTCTTATCATTTACTGAGGGCAGCTTCTGCTTGACCCAAGTTTTCTCCGATGATACTGTGTGTGTTTGACTTTCAGAGGGACAGAACCATGGTGTGGCTCTCCCTGCATTTGTAGACTGGTGTAAGGAAACTTTTTAGAGTTGAATTTTCAAAACTAAACAAATTGATTGATTTTAGACGTAACCGCAGGCCTTCACTGAGAGATGATGAGAGAAGATTGAAATTGTTAGTTCCTACAAATACCTGGGCACTGTGTTTGACAACCAGCTTAAATTTGATATCAACACTGAAGCACTGGTCAAACGTGGACAGCAGAGGATTCATCTCCTTCGTGTGTTGAATTCCTTTTCTGTCAGTCCAGTGATTCTCTGTCGTTTTTATCAGTCCTTCATTGAGAGCCTTTTAACTTATTCTTTTATCTGTTGGTTCAACAACGTGTCACTCAGGGACAGAAACAGTCTTAACAGTGTGGTGAAAATCTGTTCCAAGATTATTGGACTCAAGCAGAAAGACCTAGGTTCCCTATGGCAAACAACAGGTCTTGAGGAAGACTCACAGTATTCTGGGTACTCTGGACTTTAGCAAAAGAATTTTCACTGTTGCCTTCAGGACGTCGTTATGCCCAACCTTTGTGTAAGGGCAATCACTTTTCCAAGTCTTTTATCCCCTCTGCTGTCCGTTGTTAAATTTATCCTTGTGAATCTGTCTGTACTGTGCAACTAGTTACTGTGTATCTTCTTAGAAAGATTTCATCCGGTGTTTGTATAGGCTTTTTTTATTTTTATTTTTTTTTATTTTTTTTTATATATATATATTGAATGTATTTATTGGTATTAGCACTTTTTTCTTATGCAACAAATTGCAGATTTTGCACATAGCTGCCAACTTTTCTCCCTGTGTTTTTATTGTATGTTTTTTTTATGTGTGTGTTGGGGAGCGAGCTGCCGAATCGAATTGCCCTCCAAGGGATAAATAAAGTTGTCTTGAATCTTGAATCTTGAATCTTGAATTGGCCCTGACAAAACGACAACCGGCATACCAACCACTCCATTTGTACAGGGGACAGCCCATAACAACGGCCACGCACCCCATACTCCCGGAGTACCCCCCACAGGACCCCCCGAGGGACACGGTCAAATGCCTTCTCCAAATCCACAAAACACATGTGGACTGGTTGGGCAAATTCCCACGTTCCCTCCGGGATCCTAGTGAGGGTATAGAGCTGGTCCAGTGTACCACGACAAGGACGGAACCCGCATTGTTCCTCCTGAATCCGGGATTCCACAATCGATCGAACTCTCTTCTCCAGCACCCCTCCATAGACCTTACCAGGGAGGCTGAGGAGTGTGATTCCCCTGTAATTGGAACACACCCTCCGGTCCCCCTACTTAAAAAGGGGAACCACCACCCAGGTCTGCCAATCCAGAGGTACTGCCCCCGATTTCCATGTGATGTTGCAGAGACGTGTCAACCAAGACAGTCTTACAACATCCAGAGCCTTCAGGAAATAAGGGCGAATCTCGTCCAGCCCCGAACCCGGCCACTGTGCAGCTTTTTAACTACCTCAGCGACCTCAGCTCCAGTAATGGACGAGTCCACCTCTAAGTCCACAGGCTTAGTATCCTCCATGGAAGACATGTTGGTGGGATTGAGAAGGTCCTCGAAGTATTCCTTCCACCGCCGAATGACATCTCCAGTTGAGGTCAGCAGCACCCCACCCCCACTATACACAGTGTTTGTGAAGCACTGCTTTCCCCGCCTGAGCTGTCTGACAGTTTGCCAGAATCTCCGTGGAGCCGATTGAAAGTCTTTTTCCATGGCCTCACCGAACTCCTCCCACACCCGAGTTTTTCGCCTCAGAGACCACCATAGCTGCCGCCCGCTTGGCCTGCCGATACCTGTCTGCTGATTCCAGAGTCCCACAGGCTAACCAAGACTGGTAGGACTCTCACCCGAGGTATCCACCACCGAGTTTGAGGATTGCCGCCATGACAGGCACCCACGACCTTACGGCCACAGCTCCGGTCAGCCTCTTCAGCAATGGAGGCGGGGAACATGGCCCATTCAGACTCAATGTCCCCCGCCTCCCCAGGGATATGATTGAAGCTCTGTCGGAGGTGTAAGTTGAACAGGTTCCTCTGCCAGACATTCCCAGCAAACCCTCACTACATGTTTGGGCCTACCAGATCTGACTGGCATTTTCCCCTGCTATCTGATCCAACCCACCACCAGGTAGTGATCAGTTGACAGCTCAGCTCCTCTCTTCACCCGAGTGTCCAAAACATACGGCCAAAGATCAGATGATACGACTATGAAGTCGATCATCGATCTGCGGCCAAGAGTGTCCTGATGCCATGTGCATTCATGGACACTCTTATGCTTGAACATGGTGTTTGTTATGGACAAACTGTGACGAGCACAGAAGTCCAACAACAAAACACCACTCTGGTTCAGATCAGAGAGGCCGTTCCTCCCAATCACGCCCCTCCAGGTACCACTGTCACTGCCAATGTGAAGCGTTGAAGCCCCCCAGCAGAATAAAGGAGTCCCCATTAGGGGTGCTTTCCAGCACCCCCGCCAAGGACCCCAAGAAGGCTGGGTAATCTGAACTGTCATTTGGCGCATAAGCGCAAATGACAGTCAGAGCCTGTTCCCCGACCCGAAGGCGCAGGGAAGCTACCCTCTCATCCACTGGGGAAAACCCCAACGTACAGGCTCCAAGCTGGGGGGCTATAAGCAAGCTCACACCAGCCCGTCGCCTCTCACCCTGGATAACTCCAGAGTAGAATAAGGTCCAACCTCTCTCGAGAAGATTGGTTCCAGATCCCAGGCTGTGCGTCGAGGTGAGCCCGACTATATCTAGTCGGTACCTCTCGATCTCACGCACAAGCTCAGGCTCCTTCCCCACCAGAGAGGTGACATTCCATGTCCCAGCAGCCAGTTTAGTAAGCCGGGGGTCGGCACGCCAAGGCCCACGCTTTTGGCTGCCGCCCATAACACACTGCACCAGACTCCTATGGCCCTCCCTGCAGGTGGTGGGCCCACGGGGAGGCGAACCCATGTAGCTCATTCGGGCTGAGCCCGGCCGGGCCCAATGGGTGAAGGCCCGGCCACCAGGCGCTCCCAAACGAGCCCCTCCCCCAGGCCTGGCTCCAGGGTGGAGCCCCGGTGACCCTAACCCGGGCGAGGGACATCTAGCTCTTGTTTTAATTTTATCCATAAGAGTCATATACACACATTAATGAAATTAATTTATTTATATGACCAAATTATTCCTATAATTACTCCTATAAATCAATTTACATTATAATTGATGTGCATAAAGCCTAAGCGGGATTTAGTATTTCCAGTTAACCTAACAACATGTTTTTGAGGTGGGAGGAAACCAGAGTACCTGGGGAAAATCCACACAGACTTCAGGGAGAACATGCAACCTCCACCCAGAAAGACCCAAATGAACTGAGATCCAACGAAACCTTTGTGCTGTGAAGTGTCACAGCTAACCACTGCACTACTGTGCAGCCCGTTATGTATAATATATAACATATAACATAACAGGTGCAGTATGTGATTTACTGCACTTGTCTTGCTGAAAGAGGCAAGGCTTTTTCAGTAAATGATGCTGTCTGGGAGCAAATGTTAATCTAATACCTACCATATACCTTTCAGCACTGATCTTTCCTTTCCAGATGTATAAACTGTCCATTCCATAGGCACTACTGCAACACCATACTATCTGAGATGCAGGCTTTTGAACTGAGGACTGGTAATAAGATGGATGGCCCCTCTGCTCTTTAGCCTGCTGTGTATGTGGTTACCAAAAGAATTTCAAACTTTGAAATTGTCTGACCATAAGACAGTTTTTAACTTTGTCTCAGTTCATTTTTAAATGAGCTTTGGCCCAGAAGATGCTGATGTTTGTGGATCATATTCACATATGACTTCTTCTTTGCATGATAGTGTTAACCTGCACTTATCAATGGCACAGTGAATTGTTTTATATGACAGTAATTTTCAAAAGTGCTTCTGAGCCAATGCAGGGATTTCCATCATAGGATTCTGCCTATTTTAGATGCAATGCCACCTGTGAGCATGAAGATCACAGGCATCCAATATTAACCTTTGGCCTTGTCCCATTGAACAGAGATTGCTCTATATTCCCTGGAATATTTTTGATGATATTATGTATTGTAGATTATGAAAGTCTTCACAAATCTTCACACTGAGAAACATTATTCTGAAATCAATTCAAAATTTGTAGGCACTTTTTTTTCTCATAGATTGGCAAAGCACTCTTTTTACACTACCTAATTCAATGCAAAATCTTCCTCCAGCTGTTTGGTGCCCAAGTTCCTACCTTTTTGAGGTGTGTTGTTGAGGAAAATGAGCTTATATTGTGATAATGGTGAATAATCTCTGTCAAAATTTTACATGTTTTCTCTGTTCTTTTGTGAATGAATTGTACTTATGAGATTTGCAAATCACTGCATTCTGTTTTAATTTACACTTTACTGTATGTCCCAACACTCTTGGATTTGGGTTAGTATGCTAAAAGGGAAAATTGACAAGGGGCAAATTTATTTATTCTAGTACAAGGTAAAATAATGTAATTAAGTATTTTTATTAGGTTTTAATTTACGGGCAATGAAGATGTGCAGATATGAAAACTTTAATAATGCACACCCTGGAATGAATACATAGACTGGACAGCTCAACATCATAAATTATTCACTTCTGTATTAATCAACAGGCAGGTGTTCATGTGTGTGATGAAAGGCTTATCGAATAAGGATGATGAATTAATGAAGTTGTCAGAAAAATGATTTAAAGAATTTTGAAGGGTAGACTTAAAAGTCATGACTGGGTTTAAAGAAAGGCAGTGAGTGAAGAAAAAAGCTTTGACTGAGCAGCATGATGTTTCATCGTGTCCAACTAGATAACATGTACAAGTGCTATGATGGCTGTAATGAGACTCCCCTTATCATCTGTCACATGGTTCAAGATTATCAAAACTTAAGTCAGAGTTGATGAATATATTATATATTCAATTACTCATGCATAGATCTCTGGTTAATCTCACAGTCTAGGTTTTGCTTCACTGAAGTCTTGATTGAAGAAATAACTGTAGGAAAAGAAAAGTGTTGAGAGGGTGGGTTAAGAAATTATTACACAGAGTTTAAAAAGAAATTCTTATCCAATAGATCTGGTGAGACCTATGGTTAATAACAGCAGGTATAGGGCTGAGGTAAGATGATAAACCCGGTGGCGCAGTGGTTAGGGCAGGCGGCCCATGTACAGAGGCTACAGTCCTCGACGCAGCTGTGGCAGGTTTGACTCCTGGCCTGTATGACTCTTTGCTACTTGTCTTCCTTGTTCTCTCTGCCCCCTTTCCAACTGTCATCTATCTCTCTCTATGAATAATAAAGGCCACTTGTGCTGAAAAAAAAAAAAAAAAAAAAAGAGACTGACAGCAGAAGCAGAAAATGAATACATACAAGCACAATTTTATGTGCAATAGCAGGCTCCACACCACTATCTACAATAACTTTTTCCATTTAGATTGGTCATGAGTATTTTTTTTTTTTTTTGTAGAAGAAAATGGTAAGAAAGTAAGTACAAATTTTGGAGGTCTACTTCATATTAGTTTCATTGTATTATTTTGTGGTAACCGTTCAAATTAATAAGTGACAGATTCAATATGGTACTGAGAGTTTAAAGATGGTGAAGATGGATTTTTTTTTTTACTCCCCTCTTTTTACTCCCCCCCTGTTAGTATAAAATCATCCATATCAAGAGAGTGATAGTAAAGAGCTAGTTGGTGGTTCTAGGCATGGCAAAGAAGAAAAAAAAAGTTTGGGTATTTTGGTAATTTGTGTAGACAAACTGCATACGGAGTTTTTATCCCAGAAAAACCTTTCACCCTGAAGCCAGTGTTTGCACAACAGGAATGTTCCTTTAAATAAACACAAGCTCCTTCAAAAATACTGAAAATATACAATTTTTGTCAGATATTTCTGTTTGTCCTATCGAAGTTAAATAGAAAATCAGGAGCATGTTATAATAGTGAGAATTAAAACCCCTTTGTCTCCCTCCTCATTGATACCCGTCCATCTGTGGTGCTGAAATGACTGCTGTAGCACCATTTCATAACTGTTGTCTGTACTAAATATATTCACGTCTTTATGTAACTTGATGCTGAATGTGAAAAGCGGTAGTAAATCAGGTGTGGCTCTGGTAGGTTGGGGGAAGATAAAGTTCTCAAAGAGGGTAGAGAGGGCCTACTTTAAAGATCTCTTAGGGAAAATAAGAAATGCATGGCACTTTTATGATTTTCATGAGCATTAAGATTTGTCAATCCAGCTAAATTAAAGAGAGCCTGACTGTTGAACTTGTCTTAACACCCATTTGAATAACTTTCTTCTCTTTCTGTTTCCGATCCTCAAATTTATGTTTGTTTTCATTAATGTGTCTTTTTTTATTTTCTCTGTTGCATTCTTTTTCTCCTTTTTTTAAAAAAAAAAAAAAAATATCTCTTTCATCATCTTACTGAAGATCTCTCCTCAACCCACGGATTCACCCACCCCTCACACAGCAGTGGACCTGCATCACTCCACTTCTACGTGTCAGCTTCCTTCCATTTCCACAGGAACAGCCCCTGGAGTGTTGACCTCCTTGGTAGTGGTGCCTGAAGCTCCAACCATCACGGTCTTGACTACATCCTCCATCAGTAATGTGGTAGTTTCACAGGAACAGTAGCCAACAGATGCTGTATCTCAGCTCTTTGAAGAAATGCAACGATGAACTTGGGAGGACAAATATCAAGTACGATTGCAGAACCGGATAGAGAGGTTGGATTGGCTGATAAAAATGTCACTGCTGTTACTATGTAAACATTAATTTTTGTGCAACATTTTTTGACATGCAGGATAATTTTAATGCATCGACACATTTATGCACCATATGGTTTGACACTATCGAAGCATCTGCTCCGATAGTCCTATTTTCTCTGCCCAGCTCTCTGACATAAGTGCCTTTGCAACTGCTTTCAACAATCATCTCAAGTCCTGAAAGAACACAGAAACCTTTTCTCTTTCACTTACTGGCTTTCATGGCAGTTACTCTTGCAGCATGTAGTATTGTCTATGTTTATCCCAATCGAAAATGTCAGTTGAGATTTAATCATTTTATTGCAATTTGAAAATCTAATTTCAGAAAATGGCAACCTTGCTGTGTCTCACGATATATTTAACTTTTGGCCAGTCAGTGCTTCACTGTAAACATGTAGCCTGCATCAAACACAAAGACTCTGACCTGTTTCTACACTGTCCATTTACAGTACATTGTGTATTTGTGGACTTTTGTGTTATGTGTGATGTGTGTACATGTTAATTTGTGACTGTGTTACACATACAGTGTCAAGCAAATCTACTTCTCTCTACAAAAGGCAGGACACTGGACCAGGGTTTCTGGCAGCATATTGCTTCAAATATTATTGCTTGTTTTGCTCAGGCCCTATATGTATAGTATTGTATGTTCAGAGTGGCAGCTTAATAGTTTGGCCTCAACCATCATGTTCCCACCAAGGCTTTTTTTAATATATGCCATTACACACCCCATGACCTTTTAGAGGAACAATGAATGGACTCATACCAATGCCACAGAAAATACTTCTTTATGACTTGCTAGTAGGTTTTATTAAATTTGTTTTCAGATTAGTCACAGCAATGACCCATGTAACCATGGCAACAGTGCTTTCACAATGCTTGACAGTTTATTATTGCTGAGACAGACCTGAACTAAAGGAAATATTTTGGATGTTGAAACTTAATCTGTATCATAGAACCTCTTTGTGATAGAGTGTGCCTACAGTATTGTTAGATCATTGTCTATGTATCACTCATGTTTTCTTATCATATATTGTGACAAGGTCCATATTAATATGTTTTCATTTTAAAACATAAAACCTTTGGGAGAACTGAATCTAGTATCCACACTACTATGAAGATTTGACCCCCCCAAGAACAGGATTTTCTTTTTTCCAGACCCTATTTGTAAAAGCAACCATTGAGGTCTACTGCGGATGAACAAAAATGGAAAGTACTTGAAGAAAATGACAGAGGTACAGAAATTCACTTCATGATTTGTTTTCCTGGGTTACTATCCTTCCCTGATTTACCAAACGTATGTCATATGACCGTCACCAGATGATAATAAACAAACATGTCTTATCAACTTTGTAAACAACAGTGTGGAGATGGAACAAGCACTGCTGACTTTGGCTATATGAAGAGCTGATTTCCAGAACAACAAAGTCTCACTTTAATTATACTATAATATTATTACTGCCCGCATGTGCAAGAGGAAAGCCTTTATAAGAGCAATCTTCAACAAATGTTTTAGCCTGTTTTCACTCACGTGCAGATGCTGAGTGAGTATGCCTGCTTGATGCACATTTCTAAAGCTGTAGTGTAGAATGAAATCTTTTCTGACACAAAGCTGAAACACTGGCTTTGTTCCAAAGCAGTGTTTTAAAATGAAAATGAAGTAACTTGGCCACAGCCTTATAACCAAATAATCAGCCACTGTAAATGTAAATAAACAATCATAGATTATTTATTGATTTATTTTTATTAAGTAGAACATATTAGAGAATGTAGTTCAGAAAATCTTACTGGGGTCTTGTTGTGCCTTTTTAGTCACTTTTAAGTGAGAGGAAAACAATTTCATTAACAGCCTACAGACAGGGTGAATATAATGGCTTGGAAAAGATGACTAATTAGCACCAATACAAGAAGTGTGAGAAAAAAAAATTCAAGGCTGTTCATCATGAAGGTTTTTGATTTAAATGTGCTGAATATTCAATGGGATGTTTATAGTTGTTCAAATGTGCCAGTGCCACTTGTTTGTTTAGCTTCTTTGGAATAAAAATTACTCAAAAACTGGTCACTTGTTTTAGTTATTACACACACATCCCAACAACTGCAAACTGTCATTGTTAATCTATGAAAACAAGCAGTCTGCTTTAAGCCAGGCTTTGAAACAGATGATTTCACCTGGATATTTTGTAATCTTAGTTATTAATGCTGCTTTCAAGCTGTGGTCAAAGTTGACCCATAACTGGTGTGTCATTTTCAGACCTGAAAACCCATTACAGAGTAAACTAAGAATTACAGTCTGGTTTGTTTCTCCACTCATCACACAGGTGAAATTCAGCTGAAGTATATTGATCATCCATATATACACACACACACACACACACAAACAATAACTACAGGTATAGACACAAACATGCATACCTGTCAAGTATCCCGTTTTGGCCGGGAAAGTCCCATATTTTACTCTTCTCTCCCACTGTTCTCCCGTATTAGTATTTTTCCCATAAATCTCCTGTATTTTAACCTGCATTATTTAAAAATAAAAATACCGCATCGGGCGGAGTAAAAGAAAAGAACATTCCCAATCTGAGATCTGTCACTTGCCACAGCAGTAGCTACTACAGGTATTGTAGGTGTAGATGTCCCGAGGTTAGTGTGTGACATCCGATGAGTGACAGCGCGTGAAGAAAAAAAAAAAGATTGTTACAGAGAATAGAATTGAGCTCTTTTCTCATGTAAAATGAACTACTCTGGACCAGTCCACAAATACACTCCTTCCAAAACAGTCATAAAGAATGCAAAGTCAGCAACAAGTGAGTACAACAAGTCATTAAAAAAGTAAAGAAAAGTCACGTGAAATGAGATGAAAAACTGTAAAAGAAGAGCAATATGAAATGAAAACAATGTGTGAAATAAAAATCAAATGTAAATGTAAATACAAGCAATGTTAAATGAACAAAAAATATGGAAATCCCTTCAAATAAATACTCTTCATATATAGTGTTTTCATTTAGGCTATAATGAATGTTCACATTATGTCAATGTGGCTTTATGCACAGCTGCACTACTTCCTGAACTTCAGCCAGCTGCTTTGTTTCCTGTGTGCCATTAATTGACAAACTGATAAATCCAGGTGTGTCTGACCTCACAGCAATGGTTGGACACACCTGGATTGATCAGTTTGTCCAATAATTTTAGCTTTTTTGTACACCAAAAATGTAAGGGATACTGGAGCATGCTTGGGATGGTGGGACTGCTCACGGTGGGAGCCAGAAAATGTCCCTTATTTTCAAATCCAAAACTTGACAGGTATGAAACATGTCACATTTAAATAAACTCTCCATTGAAAGCTACATTGTCTAAAATGATATCCTGTACATATGTAGAGAATTTTTGCACAAACACGTAATGTTTACTGTTGACCGAAGCCCCAAGGACATACAGTATTTTCTTGATTACCTTTGCCTTTTTGCTTAGGATTGATGCAGTCAGAATTTTAGCCATCATAGTTATCTAAATGTTAAGGAAATAATCTCAAGTGCATCCCTTTTAATTTGTTAGAAGAATCTCTGTGTGAAATACTGGGCCGACCTTAAAGGAGAAAGATAATGGCTTTCCACATTTGCTTTTGGCCATAAATGCAGGTCTCATCATTATATGAGCAGCCGAGGTGAACGCTTTCTATTTCATGTCATACTTTATAATGTGTCATGAAGTCATGTATTATCTTACGTTATAGACAACATTATGGTATATAGATATAATATACTGTAGTTTATATTTCATACTGCAAACGCATATTGTCACAGTTTAGTGTAATTGTGGTTGGAGTCTCATTACGTGTATTTCATAAGTTCTTGAAAACCAGCCTTGCTTGACCTTTTGAGTTAAGGTTAAAGAAAACTTGTTTTGCTTAAGGTGATGTATCTGGTCCAGTGCATCACTTTTTTTGTAGTCCCAGAAACACCTTTGTGGCACATTTATGTCTTTCTGAGTTCGCTGCACTGTGTTGTGAGTTTTTTTTCTCAATTATTATGCCAAAGCCACTCTTATATATTACAATGCATTGAAAAATGTGTAGGTCTTGCTTGTGCAATTCACTTGTTCTCTGCTAAGTTATGACTGCAGACTATGTGTTTCAGCCTCCGACAGCCCTTTAGAGTGGTGGCACTAACACAGTGGGTGAAATTCAGAGTGATGTCTCTGATTTTCTTTTTTGAATTTTCAGAATTTCTGATATAACTTTTGTCCACCTGGGGCCAGTCACTGACATTATTGACAAAGAACGCAACAAGCCAAAACAAGACAGGATACAAACATCTGTGAGTGCATGCCTCTAAAGAAGATAGCAGTAACACTGTGCAAGCTTGCAGATAGCTTCAAAGTAAAGAAGTATTGTGCTTGGAGTAAGCATAACATCTGTATGCCAGTTTGTGCTCAAAATGTCAGGGATAGCAGGAAAAGTCTGAGAACCATGGATGTAGAAAAATCGCACCATTTTGACCATGCAAGAATTGATCACCCATGTGGTCCAATAATTGTTGATTACTTTGCTTTATAAACTCTGATATACTTTAAAGAAATTGCCCATGTTTATTGTGTATGTATGTAACATTTGTTGATTGTGAAGGTCAGTGCTTGAACTCAATTCTTCACTGCCCACTCTATAGTACCACATCTGTCAGACTGAGCAGACATAGCACAACAACTACTTTTGAGATTAATTTTGCTCTTTAGTTATTTATTCCGGATATTCAAGTAGAGCCCCATTTTATTACCTCTGCCAAAGAAGTTATGTTTTTGCTGGTGTTTATCTGTCTGTTTGTTTTGTCTGTGTTCAAGATAACTCAAAAAGGTTATGGATGGATTTTGATGACATTTTCAGAAGTTGTCAGAAATGTGAAAAGGAAGAATTAATTTCATTTTGGGTGTGATCCGGAAGAAATCCTGGATCCTGGATTCTGGATCACTTTCAAATTTTTGATATTTGTTGCACTTGGCAGAGGTCTGCGCTTTCCGAGTGCTTTTCTAATTGATATTGATAATCCATTTTTAAAAAATTGTCTTTGAACACTTAAATCTTAATAAACCTAAATAACCAAAAAGAATCCCTTATCCCTAAAGTACTGAGTGTGAAGTTTTCAAACACAAGGTTTTAGGTGAAATCCCTATGCAAATAACCCACTGTCTATAATTCTGAATGATACTTTTTCAAATGTTATTCTTCTTTAATAATTAGATATCTGATGTCCTTGGCAAAATATTTATTCAGATGTAATTTGTGCCTTGCTGTGTGGCTAGTACACTTATTACTCTGAAGAAATGTGTTTGGTTTCTCAGTCTAACACATTAATCAACTGTTCCACCTCATTAACAACCCAATATGCCAGGCTGAAACAGAGAAGTAGGCACTAGTAGTTTAGTGTGAGTAAGCCACACTTTGAAGACTGCAAATTTATGATAGCACCATCAGATTTCCTTCAAAGCAACAGCTGTTCTTCTTGTGTAAAATACAATGTGTGGCTCAGATCTCCATGTAACATGACCAAAATAATTCTCAAAGTCATTAAACCCACAAGATGTGCTGCTGGGCATTCTGACCTCTCCTCAGATGATCTTAATAACTTAAAGTGTCATTGTATTTGTAAGAGACAGATACAAGAGTTGATCAGTTTTATTAAGAACCAAACCAAAGCGGCATGTATTCCTAATGTGCTAAGTTTGACAGCCAATCTTCAAGCAGATAAGCTCCTTTCAATAGAAAAAGAGCTATGAGCAATAATGGTATCTCATCTTGCTGGATCAGAGTTGTATGAAAATGCTACAAAGCTGGGAAGAGAACCTGCAAGAGAATTAGTTTGCAACAAGAAGCAATTAAACAGTAGTGAGACAGTGGAACCCCAGTCAGCCACATACTCTGAGCCCTTAGTTTTCGCGGTTAATGGGGACCGGCGCCCCCCGCGACAATCAAAATCCGCAAACTGGAGCCGGCCCTCTCGCGGCAGTAAAGCTGGGCGATACTGAGAATTTTGGTATCGATACCAAGTAAATACAGGGCCAGTATTCTCAATACCGATACCGATACCGATACTTTTTCATATTAAGCTCTATCTGTCATGAAATTGCTGACCTTTTTGTTAAAACCTATGATAGAATTTCAGCAAACTTTATATAGAACCTTTATATAGGACTTTATCGAACATAGGACAATATTTTATTCTAGAAATTATATTCTCAAAAATGGGGTTCGTTTTATAATCGAGGTCTGCACTTTTCTATTGTTGTTACACATCTGCGCCACTAGATGGAGCCGCACCTCAGTAAACAGTAGGAATAGAGCATCACAGTGAAGACATGGAGCAAATCCGATGCAAAATGGAGGAACCACGTGACCGACTTGAGCAAAGGGGTTTGAATATTTTGGAGTTCAGAATTTGTTTTTTAAAGACTGAATTATTAATGTTGTTCTTGAAATTGAATATAACTCGACTTTGATGGTTATGCAGTTTGACATCATTAATGCAGTTTTTGAACTACATGGTTGTTGCTGATTCACTGAGTCATAACCTCAGATTATAAGAGAATACAATTTATTAAATAGTACTATACCTTAATCCTAAAGTTAATCCTGAGTGGTTGGGTCCAGGGGGAGGGGCCAGGTTGAGTACCTGAATGCTTGCCACCACGTGACGGTACCCTGAAAAGACCAGAGGAGAGGAGAGGGAGGGGAGGACACAGCGACAGCGTCTCAGGCACAGACCTAATGAATTCACATTTTGCAGCAGTCAGTGCTTGTGGGAGAGAAGAAAAGCTTGAGGATCGATCTTTTTACACGAGTATCACTCGATATCAATACCAACACTGGTATCGATATTATCGATATTGAGATCGATCCGCCCACCTCTACCCGGCAGCGCTCTCCGGCTCCGTCGGATCTCCACCAGCTGGTTCCATCGGCTTCGTTGCTTTAGTTCTCAGGCCGACAGTGTCATAACAAAGTCCTGGCAAAGCAATTACCGACTGGCTTTATAGCTAACTCTGGCAAACTTTCTTCATCGGATAAATTATCCTCACGAACAGATAAACTATCACCATTGCAATTTCTTGAAGGGTTCTGGTCAAACTCTTCCATTAGAAACAGCAATAGCCTTTAATTTCACTTGTAGTTTGTCTCTAATTGGGAACAAACGCAACACGTAACCCTGCAGCAGGGGCGGACTGATCATCTGTGGATTCTGGAAAAGTCCAGAACGGCTGTACGGTCTACGTCCGTCGGCCCTGTTTAATGACCAAAATTTTCATTCTATCAACTAACAGCAGGGGGCGCTAAGACGATCATTTATCAGACATAGGCCCAAAAACCAACAAAGCAGACTAACGTTAGTGTCTGTCTACAGAAAGATGGCAAGCAGAAAAAGCAAGGAGAAAGGTGGATGGGAAAAATTAAAACTAAAGAAAGCCAAGTCAGTTTGAGGGGAAGAAGTGTTTTTCATTTTGGCACATTTCATCGTTGTCTTCTCTTTTGTGGTGTGTGGTGGTGCAACATCTGTGGAATAAGCTACAAATGTTGTTTGAAGGATGAGTGGTTGAATGGTTCCCTTACTAATCACAGCAGCATTGCATGGGGCAATTTAATTTGAAAAAATAGTATAATGTCAGGGTCCTACAGTATTTGCTAGGTAGTCTAGTGGTTAGTGGGTGAACTCTCATAGTGGTTTGGGAGTTAAATTTCCAGTGTTGTAATATGTTGTGTCCCTTTTTTGCCATTGCTTTCTCTCTACCCAATCAAGGCCACTAGAAAATCTTTTAAAAAGATGTTGATATGACATATAAAACATAACCTGCTGACTAATGGTGAATAAGCTACTCTGTTGGGTTCATAAATGTGTAAATCTGATTCTGATGGAGTCAGTGTCTCACCAGCCATGAATCTCACCACATGTCACTGGTTATGAAGCATTATTTAGGTTTACATATAAGAAAATGTTCATTTCAAATAGAAAAGGGATGCTTTAAATAAATGTATGGTTTATAAAGCTACTTTGTCATCTTTGACTAGCTTGAGTATTTTTGAAGTTTCAACAAGAAGCCAGTAGGGTGTCCTCTCTTTGGGTTTTTGGGTCACCCTAGCAGAATATTAAAACTATAAAATGTGTCAAGCAGGCCAATTCTTACACAGAATAGGCCTAAAAGGCTAAAAATGTAATGGGATTTAGGAAAAACAAATCTGTTTTATTCTTCTCGTCTGTAGTCTAGGTTTTAAATAATATGTTTATCCAAAGCATTCGGATTTTGGAAGTATAACTACAGGTTTAATGGCTGTCATTCCAAGTAATGCTAACAAACAAATGTTAACCTTTCTGTCATGTTTGGGTCAAATCTGACCGATTTCCTACTTCCATCAATCATAAATATTGTGTTTTACATTTAATTGTCTCAGGGCCTTATGATATCCTCCACACTAACCATTTGAACATATATAATTGCTGATCACCACTTTCTCTGAATTTTGAGTAGTTTATTCAACTTTGTAACACCTGTGGTGTTCCCGGTCAAAAATGACCGCCATAGGAAATTAATGGGTGACCCCAGATTGTGCTCATCCATCAGATTGTACACAACCACAAATACACCACCATACACACACACACACACACACACACACACACACACACACCACCACCCCACCCCACGTGAACCCCTTTCAGACTGAACAAATAGGTGTCTCCTCTTCCCACCTCATTCCTGTGATTATGTGCCCATCCCCCCACATGAACCACACTTTCCAAACTAAATGTATAACACTAACACTTGTTCCACATTTCAAAGTCAACAATTAGGTGTTTATTATGAGAACCGTCTCTTTCCCAGGCTTATGTGCCCATCCCCCCACGTGAACCGCACTTTCCAAACTAAATGTATAACACTAACACTTGTTCCACATTTCAAAGTCAACAATTAGGTGTTTATTATGAGAACCGTCTCTTTCCCAGGCTTATGTGCCCATCCCCCCATGTGAACCGCACTTTCCGATACAAAATGTATTATATCTTCTCAGAGACCCCTTATATATAGTTTTTTTGTGTGCATTGCCCTCATTTTACTATAAACACATTGACGAGGCGCCCGATCAGATGATTTCTTGTCAGAGAAGCTCTGGACCTTTTATTTCAACCTGATGAACAGGGGACTGAAGTTCAACCAGAAATAGAGGACCATGTCTCAGAAATAGAAGACAACATTGATCCTGATTTTGATCCAGACCACTGTGAGACCGACCAGTCAACAGATGGCGAGGAAGAGGCTCCAGAGGAAGAACCACCTGAGGAAGAGGCACCTGTGATATTCCACTCAGGAGCCTATCATTTGTATGTGTGTGTGTCTGTGTGTGTGTGGGGGTGGGGGGTGGGGGGGGGGGGCATGTGTCTTCACACACAGGAGCGGCATCCTAACAATATTTTCTATTCTTGCTCTGCCTCCTCTTTCCTGGGTGGATGAATACCAGAGCAAATTGCCATCCTTGGACTGGAATATCACGGGACAGCTCCCACCGCTACACCGGGCTGTGGGAGCTGTCCAGTGCTGACAAGAATATTCAGAACCAGACAGCTCCCACCACTTCAGCACTGGACAGCTCCCACCACTTCTCCGGGCTGTGGGAGCTGTCCAGTGCTGAATGTGAATGTTCAGTAACGGACAGCTCCCACCACTTCTCCGGGCTGTGGGAGCTGTCCGGTGCTGAATGTGAATGTTCAGTAACGGACAGCTCCCACCACTTCTCCGGGCTGTGGGAGCTGTCCAGTGCTGAATGTGAATGTTCAGCGCTGGACAGCTCCCACAGCCCGGAGAAGTGGTGGGAGCTGTTCGGTGCTGAACATTCACATTCGAGCCCACAGCCTGGTGTAGTGGTGAGAACTGTCCCGTGATATTCCAGTCCAAGCAGGCCTCTTGGCATAGGCGATATAGGCGGGCGGCCGCCTAGGGCGCCATCTGCTGGAGGGGCACCGCCACGCCGCCAGTCCCCCGTGGCCTTGAGGGAAAATAATAATAAAATAATAATTTTCTATGCCCACTGGCGCCCTCACTTAGTGTTTTCTGTCTGGAAAAAACTACACATTAACATTACAAATAAATAAACAGTGGCATGTTCCTAAATTATGTGTGAGCACGTGACGTGTCGTTATTGGGTCCGGATCATGATGCGTGGATCAGAGATCAGAGCAGGACAAGTGGAAGACGATCTCGGACAGGTGTGATTTGTGAGATGAAAAGGCCGTCCTAGCCCTCAAGTGCGCAGAACAGAAAGAGAAGAAAAGAGGAGGAGAAGAAGAAGTCGCAATATAAAGGTAACATTAATATCTTCTCTTTTTTATGCCGTTTTGTGTGAAGACTTTTTATTTGAGCTAGCTATGTTGAAGTAACGTTAAACAACGACAGAGAAGGACTTTGGGCATGGGCAATGCTGACTTAACATGCTAAAAAAATAATAAAACACACTGATAGCTACTAAGAAGAATTAATAAATTATGAGAGGGATCAAAATAGAGGCTAAATCATCTGCACGCGCCGCCGGTCAGCTTGGAATGGGCAGGTTATGATCAGTTCACTCCTGTATCTGGCTTCCTTTTTAAAAATACAAAAACACAGCTTTCTGCTGGCTGTTCTCTGTGTTGTTTAATGTGAAATGAACTGCATCGGCGCCGTTTATGTCTATGATGAGAAGAATGTAAAAATTAGCTTGTTCTATCCGTTATAGGATAGTTTCTACACAGTTATTATCCCTGCCCGTGTGTCCGCTCTGATATTGCATTACAGTTTCATCAAATCATTATAAAATTGAAAATTAATTTTACCATTACTATTATTAACAACTGTGTGTCCAGTGTTGCTGCTGCTTAGCTCTCCTCCTCCTACTGTACTTATCACATTTGATATTGTGCCTAATGATTACTGAAATTCAGTAGCCAGGTGATGAAAATTTAAACTGCAGCAGCAGCTGGTTTTTTTTTTTTTTCATTTTTTATTTTTGCTTGTACAGTCATAAATATATCTACTCTATATCTGTCTAGATGCACTCAGAAAATATTTGCAGATGACCCAAACAGCTGCTGGAGAGGTGCCTTCTGATCAAACATCCACACAAACACAGCTCCCTGAAGCATGTAAGTTTATTGTTTGTGGTCTCTGACACACTGCTATGATGTTGTTGTTGATGTTATTGTTGTTAATGTAAATGGTAATTACAGTAATGAAGTTATTAGTCAAATGAAATAAAGTGTGTTTATTAAGTGAAGAAGAATAACACAACAAACTTAATGCTGTGGTGTTACAGTATGGATGTCCTCTATGTCCTGTGACAGTTGCTGCTGCAGAGAGGAGCTTCTCCAAATTAAAGCTCATCCAAACATACCTGAGATCCACCATGTCTCAGGAGCATTTAAATGGACTTGCCCTGATGAGTATAAACCGTGAAATGTCCAGGCAGGTGTCATTTGATGACACCATAGATGCCTTTGCTGCCAGGAAGTCCAGACGTGTCCAGACGTGTAAACTAGTTAAAAGACAAGTTTAGTTGAAAGTAACTGTTGCTACCGTTGAGTTTGTCATTGTTCAAATGCTCAAATTAAACTGTCGTGATTGCTCAGTTGGTTGTTGTCATTGAATTGCAGTGGGCTTCGGGGGGGGGGGGAGCACCGGGGTGTAATCTCGCCTAGGGCGCCAAATTGGGTAGAGTCCAAGGATGGCAATTCGCTCTGGTATTCATCCACCCAGGAAAGAGGAGGGAGAGCAAGAGTAGAAAATATTGTTAAGATGCCACTCCTGTGTGTGAAGACACATGTGAAGACACAGCCCCCCCTACACACACCCACACACACACACACACACACACACACACACACATACACACCACACACACATACAAATGATAGGCTCATGTTGATGTGTGAATTTGGTCACTGTTTTGATTTTTGTTACTTTCTTTTTACAATAAATGATAATTTTGGAATACAGCTGACTGTTTCTGTGTCTATTTTATGTATATTCACTGCAGTTATTCATATAAACCAGTGGTCTGAGACATTGTTTACAGCTTAAAAAGGAGTTAAATAGAATTGGTGTTAATCAGTGGTTTTTCTGTGAATGTAGGAGCAGTTAAAACAGGCCGGTCAAATTTGACCAGGAGCACTAAAGTAAGGGGGGAGAAACGAACACGACACAAAGATTAATCAAGCATATGTGATATAGATGTAGATTTTTTTTTCTGTTTAAAATGCAATCATACAAGTAACTGTAAAATAGCAGTAAAAAAGACAATGTTTATGTTCATTTTTGTTTTGGAGATGCAAGTGATGTTTAGTTGTTCTTTAATGTAAGTGTTTTTGAGTAAACAATCATAAATAGTTTGTATGTGTAGGTGTTGTCATGACAATGACAATATATCACAAGAGCGCGCCAGTGGTTACGTTCTTGTTCTTTTGGACAGCTGGTACACTTTGGGTTGGATTTTCTTTGCTTTTGATTTTTGCCTGTATGCTGCACAGCAAGTGATTTTCTTCTGGCGATATAAGAGCAGAAAAATACAGGGAAATTTCTGTCAAAAGCACTCAAGATTCAGGATGTTATACAAAAGAAATGAAGTGGAAATTGCTATATTTTGCTTACAGCATGTCAAAACATCCTGAATGAGGTTCCTCAAGGAATGTTGGTGTTTATTGAACAACACGGGGCAACAAGGGGCAGCCATGACAGCTATAATAGATTTGAACATTTTCAGGACAGCAAAGACTGAGCTGAAAACTCCATCCTGTTCAGCTGAAAAGAGAAAGAAGGAACATCACATCACAGGGTCCTACAGAGATTTATGGGACACTTACTTTCATGGGCAATTAACAAGTCTCCAATCAGCCTATGATGCACATTTTTGTCCTGTAGAAGAAAGTACTTGGCCCACGCAGGCATGGGGAGGACAGATATATGTACTTCATGCAAGAAGAATCCAAATAGCAATAAAACCTGGAACCTTTTTGCTGTGAGGCAGTGCTTCTCAATTATTTTCTCAATTATTTCACCCCCCCACCCCCCCCCCCCCCCCCCACACACACACACACACACACACAGACACACACCCTCCACCACATCGTTGTTAAATTGTATACGGTAATTTGTCTATAAAACTGTTATAAGTACACCTCTGCATAACACTGTATCTTTATTAACATTAAGAGAAACAAAAAAGAAATATAGATCAACTTATAAAAAAGAATAACTTTATTGCACATTGTTTGTATGAATCAGATGGGCAATGTTTTAAAAAACACATTTTTTTCTGACATTGACATAAACAATGTCAGAACACAATTATACAAACTGTTTCGCATATTTCATATCTTTTGCACACATTTGCCATGCAATCTTTTGCATTTATTAATATAGGAAAAGAACAGTTGTGTTACTTTATTCAAGGTTCTTCTTTTTGTTCCTTGCACCCCGTAACCATTTAGATGTTGACATTCACTTTGGCTCCTGTAACGCATACATTCAAACTTACACTGATCTGCACTGCCATTACCTATAAATCACATCTTCTTTCACATCTCACAGACCATAATGTCTCAAAGCACTGGTGCTTGATGCTGCTATTGCAGACTTGTTGTGGTGTATGTTGTTTACGCAACACTGGGCACCAGTTGGCATGACTGAATGCCAGAAAGTTTTTGTCTTGAGAACCTATGGTGCATTCATCTTCACAGTTGCAACTTGACTTCTCTTCCTATCTTTTTGAGATGGCACAGATGTAATTACAAATAATGAGTGAGTTTTACTGGTTCTCAGTAAGGAAAGAAGGATGAAGAAGTGTCAAGTAAGGCTGGAATTGACTGTCACAACATTAAAACTAAGTGACATTCTAGGAGTCTTTAATCAGTTTGAGTGGATAAAAGCATAGACCCAAAGAAAGTCACTATGTGAAGTCAATCGTGTCAGTGCCATCTGAAGAAAATAAGGCAGAAAAGTAGCAAAGTTGAAAAAAAAGCAATGTGTCCAACTTTTCATTGTGATTTTTAATATTCTTGAGTAGTGGTCCTTATTTTTCATGGTAATGTCGTAAGACTGATGCACCTTCATCTATTGCCAATTAGTATCATAGAATAAGATCAAAGTCCTTTTTTGTTGTTCTGCTACTATATGTTCTCAATGCGACTGCCAACAGGTTCCTTGTTACAAACCACTTTTTAAGGATACAGTTAATGATAGAAGCGTTATTGGTATACTTTTGCTTTCAGGAAGTTTTCTGAAATAGTTAGTTTTCAATTTTTTTAAATCAGTTTGTTTTTATGAAAAAAAAATCCTACTGACTACTGTACATACAGCTACTGGTGTAGTTATTCAATTCAATTCAATTCAATTTTATTTGTATAGCGTCTGTTACAATGACAATTGTCTCTAGGCGCTTTACAGAGACCAAGAGCATGACCCCTGAGCAAATATCCTTAACTAAAATTATAATATTAAATCCAATCAATTATAATGGCAACTCCCACATAGGGAGAAAAAACCTTTAAGCCAAACAGTGGCAAGGAAAAACTTCACTTTAAGAGGAAGAAACCTTGAGCAGGACCTGACTCATATGGGGGACCTTCCTGCTGAAGCCCAGCCGGGTAGAGAAAGAAAAGAGGGGAGACAGGACAGAGAGAGGATGGAGGACAAAGAGAGGATGGAGGACAGAGAGAGGAGAGCACACAGATGACTAAATACAACGACCATATAAACATAAACAGATGGAGGCAGCAGCACTGAAATGAGATGGCCAGAGGACCAGGTCACCGATCACCACGCCAGTCGGCACCCAAACACAAGTGGAGGAGAACTCCAGGATGGACAGAGGATGGAACTGCAAGGCAGCATAATACCCAGGACACTCTGGCCTACAAATACACAGAAAGAAAAAGGGGGGCAAAAACAGCACAACAAACCACAGGAAAGTAAAGAATATGCTCCCAAGTAATTATGAATGAGCTGGAGGAGGAGGAAGGGAGGAAGAAAGGGAAGGAAAAGGAGAAAAGCAGTGGAGACACCACTCAGCAGATCATGTTAGCGTCCCCCTGCAGCGTAGGCCTATAGCAGCATAACTATGACGAAGCTGTGATTAAGACGAGCTACTCTAGTCTTAGCTACTACAGCTATGGCTATAACTATTAGCCCCTACACACTATAGTTTAGACTAACTGTAGGCTTTACTGAACACAAAATGTTTTCAATTTAGTTTTAAAGATGGAGATGGTGTCAGCCTTCTTAACCCAAACTGGTAGCTGGTTCCATAAAAAAAATGATTTGGTGACTTGGTAGAATTTCTATGAGCTCCCTGTTTGATGCAAAGGGGTGAAACTTTTAAGGGTGTGAGAGAATCTGCATTGTCTTAACAGAAAACAGTGTCTCCTTTAGTCATATGTCAGACTTATTCAAATGGGTTTATATAACCCAAGGCCAGCAACAATGGCTTAAAAGAATCGCCCTCATAACAAAAGTAAAAGAAGCGAAACACTTCAGTTGCTTCGACTTCCTTTGAAGAGGATAACAAGACTGTTGCATGTGACTCCAAAGGAATCTCTTAGGGATAAATCCAGGATAATAACCCAACTCAACAAGGAGCACTCCAACTTTTTGAATTGTTACGTCATATGTTAATGTGTATATGCATATTTCCATCTTTGTGTGCACACACAGTTTTGGTCATGGGACTACACAGTGTTTTATGCAACTCACCCATAATCTGAGCTCTGTTTTAGTGGTAAATAGTCTTCACCTGTATAGGACCTTTTCAATATTGTCTGCGTTCTAGATCTATCAGTCTGTTTCCCATTCACATGAACACTCATACAGTGCTTCTTATACATTCACTCAGTGTACAGCATGCTGTGCTTTGTTGCTATAGCCATACGATAATGAACCAAGGTTATTTTGACATGCGACAGGGCTGGGGAACCTTCTGATAGGAGGGTAACCTCTTTTATCTGCTGATCCACGGCATCTCCACTAGGGTGTTTCAGCGTTTGTAGGGTAGAATGGGGTATTGTGAGACACTGGGTAATGTGAGACACCCCCTGTATCTAAGAAACAGGATGCAGCTGTGGTCATTTGAGCGGCTGATTGTCAAGGCTCATCCTTTTCATCGTGGCCAGGAAGAGCCTGACTCCGCTGTGCTTTGGTAAGCATGTGATTTGTACAAAAATACGTTTTTGGGATGTAAAAGTAAATTTTTTTGTTTTCACAATAATTAACTCTGGTGCTAAAAGTAATTGATTCAAGTGGACAAACTCATATGTATATTGTCGAACTATCGCCTCCTTTTAAAATGATGCGGTGCTGCGAGCCAAAGGTTGGCCTGAAAATTCTGCAGAGAAGTTGTTTTAATAAAAAAGTGGTGGAGGGTTAAAGTGAGACAATTGCCATGGGGAAAAGTAAGACACTGCTTCACTTTTCCCCTGGAGGCAAAGTGAGACAAAAAATAAGCTTTGTTTTTTTGTGTTTTAAACAGTATGAAAAATCCATCATGCCAAGGAAATCCAACAGGAAGACAACCTGGGGCCGAACCTCCATTGAACAAATGGAAAGTGCAGCCACTGAGGTCATGGAGAAAAAGATGCCCTTAAGATGTGTTTCAAAGGAGCGAAATATTGACAAATCGAGCCTCCTTAGATTTATAACAAAGAAGCAGCTGGGCCTGAACTGTGGTACTGTGGGCTGGGACTCAGTAGCCATGGCAAAGAGAATTTTCACAGATGAGATGGAGGAGGAACTCACCCAACACCTGAAAGAACTTGCTGAACAGTCCTATGGGCTCTCTCCAGCTAAGTGCCGCACACTGGCCTTTGAGTATGCAGACAAGAACCATGTCCCCATGCAGACAAGAACCATGTCCCCATGCAGACAAGAACCATGTCCTCATGCCTGCCAACTGGAAAGAGATGCAGTCTGCAGGTCAAGGGTGGTTCTGCAGCTTTCTAGCATGTTGCAGGCTTTCTGTCCGAACTCCAGAAGCCACATCCTTCTGAAGGGTCACTGCCTTCAATAGAACGACTGTTGGGGAGTTCTATGATAATCTGGCAGTAGTCATGGACAGGTGGGTGAATTGATTGTTCCAATGCATGTGTTTTATTCTCTAAAATTAAGTAGTTTAGATTCCCTTTCTCCTTATCTTTGACAGGCATAAATTCTCCCCACACATGATTTTTAATGTGGACGAAACAGGTCTCCATATGCAGTACAAAGGCCTCACCAGGTGAGATAAATGACACACACAAGGCTGACATGTGTAGCTTGTAATAATGTAATAAACAGGCTGGTGGGACCTTCGAGCGAGCAAGGCCAAGAATGGTGCTCCGAAATTAGATAGGCGATGGAGCCAGCAGCCTCTCATCCACCTCCAGGACACTGCTGGAGCTCTGTATGTAACCTACCGATCAAACATGCCATTAATTCTGAACTTTCTGTCTGTTTTAGGTGGTGACACAAAGAGGGAAAAGGCAAGTTGTTTCCATCACATCGGCCGAGAGAGGGGAGCTGGTTAACTCTGGTCTGTGCTGTTGATGCTGCTGGTGAGGCTGCATCTCCGATCCTGGTCTATCCCATTGCATGCAGCCTCTAGATGTGGCCGTGTACGGTCCGTTCAAAGCCCAATACAGCCGAGCTCTCGATGGGTGGATGTGATCGAATCCTGGCAAAACAGTCACCATCTACCAGGTTGCAGGACTTGTGAGTCAAGCCTTCATGACAACTGTGACACCACAAAATGTGACTTCTGGGTTTAGGTCCACTGGAATTTTCCCATACACTTGTGACATTTTCCCGGATGAAGCGTTTGCACCATCCATTCCATCAGACCGGTCAAACCCTGAGCTACAGCCTCCCACCGGGGATGCTCCACCTCCGGGAGAAGTTATTGAAGGCCTGCACCCTGCAGATGATCCGCCTGAAGATGACCCTCCCGCTGCAGATAACGCAGCCTCCCGTACGAATTCGCCCGCTCCCGCGCCAGCTGACAGGGATCCAGGACCTTTAACTAATCGGCCTGGTTATGTCCCTCCACAGGTAATCATTGCGCACTTCCAAAGTTCACCGCGTGAAGACCGCTATCCTCAGGAACAGTCCTGAGATGCAGGCACTCGAAAGGGCTTTAGAAGAAAGACGTAGCAGGCTGCAGAGGAAGTGCAAAAGAGGACAGAAAAGGGTGAGCCGATCCAGAGCTTTTGAAAAGACACGTAAGAGACTGATGAGAAAATGCAAAGAAAGGGCTAAAAATCGGAGCTAATCCCGAGGACGTGAGTAAATGTAATATGAGTTTCCACAACCGTGGAAGTGGTTATTTTCCTCTAAGTCTAATAAAACATTTTTTGAATGATAATTTGCATTATTTGTGTTTGTTCAGTCACCTCCAGAGTGGTGGAAAAAATAAGGAGATCACTTTACCCCAGGCTAGCCCGCTTTACCCCCTTGAAATCTGGGCTTTGTCTCAGTTTACCCCATAGCTGGGGTAAAATGAGACACTTGACCTCTTTTTCATAAAAACGATCCCATATTCACCGTCTGTAGTCCGGTAAACATTCTGATCACTTCCGTCCTTAGGAAACATCCTAAATTAAAGAAAAATGTGTTTTATAGACACATCAATTTAGCTTGCTTAGAGGGCAGGGGGGAGTAAAGACCGTCTCACATTACCCTCACTCTCCCCTACCTTTTAAATCTAACTGAGTTGCTACTACCCACCTCTTCCAGGGACATTTTAGAGTGAGCAGAAGTGGATTTAGCTTTGACTATGTGCTTTGTTAAATATGGATGTAGCCTTCTGATCTGATTAATTAATCAAAAGTCAAGTGCTTAACCTAACAATAATCAGGGACTGATGGGAAAAACGTCCTAATTATACAAAGTCATTTCATTTTTTTTCTCTTTTTTTTTTGTCTGCATTTACATTCATGGTTAGGGCCATAATCTTGCCAAACCATCTTGTATGTATATACAATTTAATATTATAGCAACTTTTTTTTAGTGGGAGTGTGAAGGGTTAATGTGTCCTTCATCAGTCCTCTCTGGCAGTAAATTCTAATATCTTTTATTTACATCTTAAATCCTGATTTTGTCAGAGAAGACTAATAAAACACCAGTAGTGAGACATTTAAAGACAAGACAATTCCTTATTTTCATCAGCAAACAAACTGTAATTAGGAGTTAAGATCATCATTATATGCAGTCCAGTCTTGGTTAAAATTACTAAGGTGATGGACTTTCATAAGGATGATATTTTATTGAAACTGGAATTTGTTGTTGAGATGAATAAAAACGGCTGATCTCACAAAGGTGATGACAGTAAAATCAATGATGAGGATGATAGTCTACTGCATATAAAGTTCCATTCATGTTGTGCGTTTCTTTCACAATGTCATGACTGTTTTTGAACCATGGTTTGATGACGCAGAAGAGCTTTCTGACGGGAGAGTGGACCGGGGGCAGGTCGGACCCTCTGGCGTTTCTCCAGTAAAACTATTCGTTACCTGAGCAAACAAGGACAACTTTGTTTTAATTAAACTTCATTTATCAAAAAACTATGAAAGGTAGTGCAAGTATTAACATCTGTAAACAGGAAAACAATGAAAAAAACACCACAAGAGAAAAGCAAAGTTTCTTCTTTTGCAAAATGCACATTAAGAATCCAAATTCCATTTTTTCTTCATCATTAAAATTATTTTACCTTGATGAAAAATTATGCATTTATTTAAATGAATCTTTATTTTACTAACCAGGAGATGGCAGCAAAATCAACATTCCCACTTCAATATTCTCAAAGATGTTTACCCAAAAATAAATGTAGAAAAGGCAAGACAATTTCAACAAAATGTTTCTGATATTTTTGTTTGTTACTGATAAAGGGACAGTCCTGTGTAGACAGAAAATTTAGATTTAAATTCAGATAAAAACGTGGATAATTTCAACAAAAGCCACCATTTGTCGCCTTTGAACTGCAAGTATTGCTGTCGCCTGCATGAAATTACATTCTTAGGCATATTAAATGAATAATATTACCATGTATTTCCATGTTCAGTTTTATATTGGGATATCTCTGTAACTCTTGCCTCATAAATTTAAAATCCACTGCAGTCAAAGCTGCCCAACTAAATCCTAATTGATCACCCTACAAAAAGAAGTTAGCTGTAGCTAAGTTAGCTGTATAAATTGGACTATAATACATTTTAAATCTGTCCAATCTTCTTTGCCAGTCACTCTCTTAGTTGATTATTAACAGCTGTATTCCCCTTTTTTAAGTATTGGAGAGTTTAAAATCATAATTTTTATTATAAGCTGTTTCTCACTTGGTGAAACACGTCATTCTCCCCATTTCTGAATTAGTAAATCTGCGATCAGGCATTTGTTACACCTGGTTTGACATAGTTTAGCCTTCTTAGTCAGGTTTGGTGTTCATGCAAACGAAAAGTCGGGATGACTTTGGTAACTCAAGCCCCACTTTCTCAGACATCCTGGATCTCTTAATTCCACTTTTGTGCAACAGGCCCCAGGTGTCTTCAGTATTTTTTCATCATTCATTCATCCCATTCAAAGGGATACTTGCTATTGTTTGTTTTGGTTTTATTGTCCAAACTAGACTTGAGTAAGCTTAGAAGAAAGACATTTGATGAGTTCAAAAAGGAACTAATAGCATGTAAAGCTACAACAGAAAATGGAACTACATGTTGACAAGTTGCAAAGTTTATGGGAAAATGTCCTTTGCAGATAGAAAAATCTTTACAGATAGAAAAATTAAGATTTCAAAAGACCATTTCTACTGTGAAATATGGAGGGGACTTATTATGTTTTGGGGCTGTTTTTGTTGGGTGTGTTACAGAAGAAGTTGAATCTTTGCAGAGCACAGTGAAGTCTGGTCTAACAAGGCATCCTAGAACAAAACATACCCTCCAGTGTCAGGAAGCTGAGCCTCAGTCAAAAGCCATGGATCATAATATTCAGTTCAATTCAATTTTATTTGTATAGCATCTATTACAATGCAAATTGTCTCTACATGCTTTACAGAGACCCAGCATGACCCAGAGCATGACCCCGGAGAAAATATCTTTAACTAAAATTATAATATTAAGTCCTAATCAAAGAAAATAGCAAGAAAAAAAAAGTGAGAGAAAAAAACCTGTAAGCCAAACAGTGGCAAGGAAAAACTCAACTTTGAGGAAGAAACCTTGAGCAGGACCTGGCTCATAAGAAGGGACCTTCCTGCTGAAGGCCATCCAGGTAAAGAAAGAAAAAGAGAGTGAAGATACGACAGAAAGAGGATGGAGGACAGAGAGAAGAGAGCACATACATCCTAGCAACACTACACTAGACAAAATGGAGAAAGAATTTTTATTGTGAGGGAGATGCGGGTTCCCTGCTTAACTATTTGCTGGATGTAACGGTGAAGAATCCGCTGCAGGTGATCGATCAGAATCACATCGATGTCTGAGTTGAACATTTATTTGCACCACCACATCCACAATACTCCACAGTATGATGATCAAGTGGTTCTGTATAATGAACATGACATAAACATATAAAATATTAATATATACATTTACATGCATGTCTAGTAATGCAACATAACCACAAGTTAAATAAAAGTAATGTAAAGTCACAGTATAAACGACAGTGGTTCAATATAAACAACTTAAAGCTGACATATCATGTGTTAAATTATGTCCATCCGTGGTTAAACAGTGACATCTAGTGGCTATAATGCGTAACGATCAACTCACTGGACTCACTGCACTCAGCACGACACAAATCAACAAGTGCATTAATAAGTGTCTTAATGAGCGGGCCAAGAAGCCACTGATACATTCCCCAAACTGCCAAACCCCACACAAAATCCCTCTCCGAACCAGCAGAGGCCATGCAACTGCAACAACAATAAACAATGAATGCCAACATGCAGCAACTCTTATTAGTCGGACATACAACTTCGAATGGCTAATATCTGCATTAATTAGGCACTGGAACAACACAATATTTCACAATATAACCTGGTTCATCACGCAGAGGCAGCTCGTTCATAGGGGCGATTTGGGCGAAGCACTACCAAAAGTTACCAAAATTATTTTTTTCTTTCATTTTAAATCTAAGTGTCTCTGATCTTGAGGGTAACTGGTGGTAAATGTTAGTCCAATCAGTCTAAAGTCGCACCTGGTGTTGCCATGCCCATTTGGGGTGATTTCTGTGAACTTCAGATTTGCACCAGAAACGTCTCATTGACATTAATGGTACGTCCATTTTTTTTCAAAAATCATACTCCCAATTCATTTTCTATGAGGTTTTATGTGCTCGCACAAACAACGTGCTTTCGTCATCTGTCTGTTGTGCTGGACCATGAACATTCTATGAAGAAGATGGCGAGTGTCAAGTTCAACAGTACCATTGGTCAGGGAAAGAGTTTCCCTTTAGTCGTCATACTAATGAGAAGAAGGCAGCAATCAAGCAGCTAGGACCTCCTAGACCTGACTTAAATGTAAAGCATGTGTCTACAAAAGGGGAGAAGGCCTACACACAATCTTTTAATAAGAACTGGTACCTGAGGAAAACCTGGCTAGCCGGCTGTGATGTAGCCAATGCCCTTTTTTGCTACCCTTGCCTGCTCTTCCACCCTGAAGACAACACCCCAGATGGTACAGTGTTAGGGTTGCCACCTTCCAGACACGAAAATAAAGGACAATTCCATATATATTACGGGACGGGTGGCAACCCTATGGGGTAGCCACAGTTTAGACTTGGTTCTCCCATTGGCCAGTCCGGTCCTCCGTTCATACGTCCAATCCGTTGTCTTCCGGTGGTCCTCTTCTGGTCCAATCCACTGCCGGTGTTTCCATCAATGAGAATGGTTACCTATCCCACAATGCTATTCTACTCACCTTGCCAGGTCTTTGTTTCCAAACACATGTTTCTAACCGGCTACAGCCGGTTAGAAACATGTGTTTGGAAACAAAGATTCAGAAATATCAGAAATGTAGTTTGCTACATTTCTGATATAAAGTGAAGACAAATCACACACTAAGAATGATCTAAGACACTGTGATATGGACATATGGTTCATTAAACAAAACAGTATGATATAGACCAAGGGTTATGTCATTTCCAATTCTGGAATATTAATAATGCTTTTGATAACAATACTATTACCAATATGTAACTAATGTGTAACTTGTACAAAAATGAGAACCACTAGCTGCACTAATTCTAGATCTGAAAAGTTAAGAAAATTCTGACCTAACAATCTCTCCGAAAAGGTGAAGAAACATGAAAAATCGAAGAACCACATGGACAGCTGTCTGAAATTTTCAGCCTTAGGACGAGTGAACATCGCCACACAGCTGGATGAGGGGTATCGGCTAGCTGTTCTTCGTCACAACGATGAGGTGAGCAAGAACCGACTCATACTCAATCGGCTCATTCAGTGTGTGAAGTCCTGTGGGATTTTTGAGCTAGCCTTGCCATGCTTTCAATGGAAAGGAAGCTTGTTCTTAGCATGGCTGATTCCAATAAGAGAGTTATTGACTGTTTTGCTGCATTAAAAGAGAGACGCAGCAAATTCCAGTACAAGTGATGCTCTCCCATGTTCTCTAAATAGCCTCAGTAATATCATCTTTCTCCCTGATGTGTTTTTTCTCAGATGTTAAGCAGTGTTATTTACATTTTCTTTTCAGTAACTGGTAAACATTTCCATGCTTAAATATCACAGTAGCCTTAAGTTCTGTCTCCATTGCTTTGATTTAAGCACATTTCCAGTTTTTGGTACAGTAAGATTGATGACAAGATTATAATAAGCACATTTGTAGTACAATATTAATGACATAAGAATAATAAGGTGATAATAAGCACATTTTCATTTTTTATTACAGTATGAATGATATAGGAATGCTGAAACTTAAGTCAAGTTACACTGACCAGAAAGCCTGATGTAATATTTGATGTAGCTAAATAACCTTTCGTCCTCATTGACTTGCTTGTAATGATGTAAATCCTTTATATAATGTTGAAAATAGAATTTATTTATAATGATATATTCTCATTATTAGAATGGTGCAGTTCTATATTTTATAAAAAGAAAGAAAACTCACAAAAGCTGCCATAACCATGCTTGTTTGACAATTGGTTATGTTTTTCAAAGCATTTTCCTAAATTCCAAAGCATTTTCTTTTCCTAAATTCAATAAATGCTTGTTTTTGATGTACAGTATATGTTGTCACTTTAATTAACCTACATTCTTTAGAATGAAAGAAGAATGTTTATAAGAATTTATGTGTTTACTGATATTATAGAATAATATGAGGAAAATAAATAACTAATGGGTTAAGTGTAATATTGGCTGATTTGGCAAATTATTAACTGGGAAATGTTTGCTTTGAAGGCGTCACAATGTAACTTTCCTAGTTTGACACCTTTAACTTGTTAAGTGTTGTATCTAGTGGACAGAGATATTGTCTAAATTGATATCTGATGGGCTCAAACAAGTTAGGTAAATTGTCTTGCTTACATGCATACCTAAGTCCTATAGACGTTTATGATGCTTATGGACATGATCGGGAAAAATTGCACCACCTGAAAAAATGGCAGGAGCCGCCACTGTCATCACGACTCACTTGCGTTGAGACGCACTTTACACCAGATGACTGAGCAGCAAGGTGACAGGAAAGAGTCATCACTTTCTGCAAGTGCAGCGTCCAAGAGCTAACTCTGTCTGCTTATAGAGTTGACCGACTCCGAGTTCGTGCTAGTGAGCCAATGGATCCGGTGAGGGGAGCGGGTGAGGGAGGATGTCACCGCCTGGGGGGGCCTTTTCACAGCCGCCCCCAGATATCTGGAGGAGATCTGATGTAGTCACAAAAGGCCCAGTTCATTAACTGAAGTTCCAGGCCTATGACTGATTCAGTTGTCATGAGTAGTCTGGCAAAAAGCGACTGGATGTGTGTAGATACAGTCGCCCACCTTGACTTCAGCAGACCGCACTTTGTTGTCATGGCCAGGGATGGTTTTGGTAACTGTACCAATTGGCCACAGTGAGCGAGATGACTGAGGGTCCATGATCATGACTGTTTGGCCAGTCTGGCTTGTCTGTATGCCATTTTTGATGTGTCTGGAGACTGGAGAGGTAGAACTTAATACATTTCTTCCAAAAATGGTCTGCAAGGAGCTGACTGTGTCGCCAGCGTTTTCTGCCCAGAAGCTCTGATTCAGAATCCACAACCTGTGGCAGGGATGCATCTGGGCATCCAATAAGCAGGGAGTTAGGTGTAACTGGATCAGCATCAGCAATGTCTGACAATGTGTAGCCTAAGGGCTTCAAATTGAGAATTCCTTCATTAGCATTAGCTCTGGTCCATAGGTCTATCCCACACCAGAGCTATGTTAACATAAGACAGTCGCAGCTTTGTATTAAGATTATTAATACAGTGATGTTAACATCACTAGCCTCACTTTATACCTAACAAAATAAATACCCAAGGCCATATATATTGGTAGATAACAAGGCAGGCTTATAGCTGGCTAGCGAGCTCTGGTCCATAGTCATTGACACTATGGACCAGAACTAATGCTAACAGAGAGATGTTTTCACTCATCACCCTCCCTGCTGCTAAATCATATTACTTTTACTAAACAGTGGTTTAATCAATCTTCTAATAAACAAATCTAACATTGCATGCATTGTATATGTTGTCACTTTAATTAACCTACATTCTTTAGAATGAAAGAAGAATGTTTATAAGAATTTATGTGTTTACTGATATTATAGAATATCCATCCATCCATTTTCTATACCCGTTTCATCCTCTGAAGGGTCACGGGGATCTGCTGGAGCCTATCCCAGCCGTCTACGGGCGAAAGGCAGGGGTTCACCCTGGACAGGTCGCCAGTCCATCGCAGGGCCACATGCAGACAAACAACCACTCACACTCACTCACTCCTGTGGGCAATTTAGAACCACCAATTAACCTGGCTCCTCTCCACCTCACCATGAGTGTGAAAGCCCCCAAATTATCCAAAGAAATTCTGTTCCAGAGGGGATTCTGAATAAACCTTAAATATGGGGAAAAAAAATTCACATGCCACTCAGTTATATTTCAATCCATTTTTGCAGTGAGTTGTCTATAGATTGGTCCATTAACATGCTGATGGGTTCGGATTTTGAAGAACATCCATCCATCCATCCATCCATTATCTATGCCCGTTTAATCCTCTGCAGGGTCAGAGGGATCTGCTGGAGCCTAATTTTGAAGAACAGTCAAAGAAAAAGAAAGAAACTGATTGTGGCCCATAATAATCTGTCAGCAACAGAAAGGACTTCACTACTGAAAGCTGTATGCTTTCCATTTCAAGTTAAAGAAGTCTTGGCCAAACACTTTGCAGAAAAGGGAAACAGTGTGCTGGGTTGGAAAGCACTGAGCACAACGGGGTCTCAAAACCTCTGGCTATCATATTATAAGATTTTTGTCAACTTTTTATACTTCATAACATTCGGCAATGAGCAGCAGGTGAGACTGGATGTCTTGGTCAAAATTTCTGAATCACTGATCATTGCCTCAAGAGACTCCACCATGAGATGATAGCTGTTGGGTTTGCCAAAAAACAAAAAGCAAAATCTACTGTTGCAAAAATCTAAAAATGAAATCAAATCATGAATTTTTAATAGCATGACCACCAATGATGAGTTTCTTCTAGACTTCTGAACAGAAATTATGTTAATAGTTTTCAAAATAATGAGCTGTGTGGAAAATTCCCATTTATCACTGCTTTATCATTCTTTTTATTTATCTGTGGTGACAAAGCAGTCCCTACATGTGCTCACACACGTACAGGGTTTTACAATTTTAATCAAATGATCTTGGCAAGCACATAAGGTGTGGACTCCTTTACTTGCATAACACTGTAAGCTTATTTGTGTGCCACAAACCAGCCTAAGCCTCCTGTGCTTGACTTCTTTCAGTACCTCAGCTGATTCTGCCAGCACCAATCTGTCACGTGATGAAACCAAACTAACATTAGTGGTCAGGAGTTACATCTTGTCATGATTTTCCTCTTTGTGCCCTTCTTTGACTCCACATAAAGGGGTGGAGATTACTTCTCTCTGGCTGGAGACATAGCTGAGTCATGAAGTCTTCCAAGGTATTACACAACACTCTGCTCAGATGATCACAACTGTGTTTGGAGTGACCATTTGCCCCTCCTCTTTCCAAATCCTATGCTCACTGTCTGCAACACAAATCCCATCTTGAGAACATTAACAGACACTTGACCTGTGAAGACACTATTTTCATCTCTTCATTAAAGATCACCCAATAGCGCAGCTATGGGTGTGAGAATGAATTAATTGGAAGATGTGGGCATTTGAAGGGAGAATATAATGTCAAGTTGTAAAAAAAAAAAACAAGTGACTTACGCTTGACAAACTTTAAATTCTCTTACTTGAATGCTGGGTGTATTTCCTATCTTCTTCCAGGGTTAGACAGGTGCAACAGCTAATCATACTGTGTGTGTGGGTGAACAGAAGTAAGCTGGGATTGCATCTCTGTCAACACCTCCGCAGATTCAGCATGAAGCGGGGAGAGAGAATCACAGACATGCAGACAGGATGAATAGAAAGGCAAGGACAGAGAGGGTGAGAGAGAGGAGTGAAAGATACTGAAAATATATTTGATTGTGTGGGTGTGTGAAGTATCAAGGCATGCATTATAATTGTGGTTTCTTGGAGCAGGTGGACAAGTCACTGCATCAGCAGGACATTACTGGTCTTTCAAAGTGTATCATCTTGGACTCTAAAGCAGCAGGAGCTGTGAGCACTGAGAGGGATAAAATGGAAAGCGTTTTGTTTCTGCTGGCTCTGGGATTTCATTAAATGGGAACACAAAAAGACTATTAAGTGATGACAAAAAATATTGAATGGAAAATCATGATAGCCCTGCACCGTCTATAACCAGGAATTCATGAATTTATCTGAGGTGAGTTTGAGATCATTATGTGAAATTGTGTTCTTGCTGTGGCTTTCCTTTTTTTTTTTTTTTTTTTTTTTTTTTTTTTTGTTGCCTTGATATGTGTGCTCTTCTCCTTCTTCATTTTAGGAAAATCTACATTTTCAAACCCTGAAAGAGCATTTTGACTTCATCTATTCACTGCTTGGGGGAGGGGTCACAAAATTTTGTAACAAGAGTAAAGGTTGAAGTTAGGTTAAAGTACCTTATTAGTCAGGGTATGAAGCTCCTAACAAACCAGTACAAACACTGTATGCATATTTATGTTTTTCTGTGATGTTAGGCAGTGAACTCCACTTCTCAAGAGCCCTGTATGCAACGTAGTCAGCCCACGCTGTTACCCGTTTCCATGGAAACTATTGCCCAGTGCTAAAAGCGGTTCTGTGCAGTGATCGGTGTTTGTGTGTCTGAAAACTGAACAACAGCTCACAGGGTTTTTTTTTTTTTTTTTTTTTTGTTCTTAATAGCCACTAACTGATTTTTCCTCTGTTTTGAACTATGAGAAGGCTGCAGGAACCAGTATACACCTATGCTCACCTTTCTGCCTCCTCTCTGGATCTGTTATTCCTCTTGCTTCTTTTTCTGCAACCTTACTTTTATGTCTCTGTGCCTCTTTTAACCCTTTCTTTGCTTTACATTTTTTCTGTCTTTGTCTCTAAGATGGCAGTCAGGCCTATCATCATCTGCCTCCTGACACTGATTGGCCATGGTTTATCCCACCCATCTCCTCCTCCTCCCCGGGGGTGTAGTGTGGATGTAGAGCTTCCCTATAGAGTACTTTGTGACCTGGAGACAGTGTGGGGTGTTGTTCTGGAAGCTGTGGCATGCAGCGGTGGCCTCACATCTCTGGTCCTTGCTGTGTTCTTGACTGTCAAACTGCGTGTGATCTCTGACCCTGGCAGGCGCTCTGGTCTAGGTCCTCTACTCTTGCTCCTCGGCACGCTACTTGGACTTTTTACCATCTCTCTGGCCTTCCTGGTGGGGAAGACCCAGGTGCTCTGTGTGGTACGCAGGGCCTTCTGGGGACCCCTCTTTGCTCTCTGCTTTTCTAGCTTGCTAGTGCAGGGCATACGGCTTAGGAGGCTGGTGGCTGGAAAGACAAGCCCATCAGGGAGCACCCTGGCAGCACTCGGCCTGGCCTTGGCCTTGGTTCAGGGAATAATCTCTGCCGAATGGGTTCTGCTTAGTGTAGTTCGAGAGGGTCACCCAGCCTGCGAATATCCACCTTTAGACTTTGCTCTGACATGCAGCTACACACTGGGCCTGCTTCTGATATCCATGGGTCTCTCTCTGGGAGTGGTGCTGTGTGGAGGAGAGCTGGTAGCAGAGGGAGGAGACAGTAGTGAAGAAGACAGAGAGGGAGAGAATGACAACCAAAGGTGGAAGTGTAATGCTGTCTGGGTCTTCCTATCCAGTCTGGCATCAGCATTGTTATGGGTAGCCTGGCTGGGTTTTTATCTCTATGGCAGCCAGGTATTAAGGGGAAAGGGGAACAGAGAAAGAGGAGGAGGAGGAGGAAGGAAGGACGTGAAAGTACTGGATGAACCTGCACTAGCTGTGGCCTTGGTGATCCAGGGCTGGATCCTGCTGCTGTTCCATGCTATTCCAGAGTCACACCTATGTCTACGAAAACCCGAGCAATCCAACACACAAGTTTTCTTCAACACCAGTCACACATCTCCTGCTCCACATTTTGGAGATGAGCTCCCAGCACATTCTCACCAATCCTTCCAAGAAAACCAGGCCTTTTCAATGGAGGAGCACAGTACAAGTAGGTCCATGTATTGTCTGCTTGTGTGTCTATGCATGTTTGTATGAAGAGCATAAACATTTCAACCTGTTTATTACAGCTGTCATTGGGAAATTATTTAATCTAATCATCAGCATGTGAGACTGAGACAAAATATGTTTTGCACTCAGGCGTTCACAAAGTTATGAGACAGCTGTTGCTAGACAACTGATAAGGATTCAATATCAATTCAATTCAGTGGCTCCGTTCTGTTAAAAAGGCCGCTTTTTATAGAATTTACGTTACCCCAAACGTAAATTTCATAAATGAGAAAAAATGCATCCTGCCTTGTTCTCTGAAAATGGAGACTGCACTTGTATACGAAATTTGATTTACGAAATTTGAATACGAAAAAAAATTACAAAAACTGATAATGTGAGCAAATCTATGTAGTTCTGAGTGTGTCTTGTAAACAGGACTTACTTTTCAGACTTGAGTAGTGGAGAAGTGTAATTGCATAAAAACAGAATCCGAATTAAACAAATTTCATTTAATGCCAGATTATGCATACAGATTTCTCTCAAGGCAATGCTTTTATTTTGATAGATCTTTGTATTCAAAGAGTAAAGACTGAGTGGAAAAAAAAAAATCTAAATACAAACTCTACAATAAATGACTTCATAATTAGATTAGTTCACATGTCCAAAACATAAATTTGTCAAAATCTGCGGGTAGGACTTATCGGATAGGAATGAATCTGGAGGCTGTTCTGTGTGGCGCAGCAGCTTACATGAGATTACAGATCATAAATATAAGGACAAGCAAGCACTCATCATCTATATTTTCCTTACAATGACCATGTATTTTGTAACATATAAAACTACCCACATGGCACAATCGGAAGGCAGTCATGTGACTGCTCTGACTGGTGCACTGCATTATGGGATAAATTAAGTATGCAAAGTAGACAGTAGTCAGTTGACAAACTAACTATTCCTGAAAGTAAATTATACAGGTACTTCTCACGCACTGCAGATTGTGCAATTCTTTTCATACTGCATACTTGCACTAAATTTTGGTGAAAACTGTTTGCATTCGTAGTTTAGTATGTGGTTTTGAAAATGTCAAACTGTTGCAAGAATTTCTCAAGATGTCAAACATACAAGTCATGTGGTAAAACATGGTACTGATGTAGTATGATACATATGCAACATTTCTATATTTACTGAGGATATTAATAACAGAAATATAGTTATTGAGCCTGTAAGGTCAAACAGGAGTAATTTACATGTTTGGCCAAGGTAACAGTTTTGTACACAACAGACACAGCATAGTTTGTTGGTGGTGATAATGATGTGTTGACCAATTAGCTTGAAACAACATACAAAGCAGCTTAGTTATATTTCCTCTATCTAGTCCATATAACTAATAACTACAAAAGTAATAAAAAGAAAAATGAAATTAAAAATAGTTTGAAGAAAAGGGATTGAGACAAAAATGTTTTAAATGAATTATAGAAAAAGAAAAATATTTATTTTCTTTATTTATAAAAAAAAAACAGGACTGGATTGAATCTTTTCTCTTCTTAACACACTACATGTCTTTGAGATCTTTACTTTTGAATTAAAACAGCCCATATACAACATAGACTCTTGTTATAAGTAGTGCGATTTAGTTGGTGGACTCAATTGCTGCCTTTTTTGCCATACTTTTGGTGCTATTGGATACACTGTATTTAGGACATTTAGTTTGAAATGAAGAACCTGGTTTTAAATTAAGTTTTCTCTTGAGTTATTGTATGGAGAAAAAAGATTAAAATGTCAATCATCAATAACAATGAAAAACATTCTGTGTTTAATTTTTGGTACATAACACCTATTCCCAATAACAAAGAAATACAAAAAAAAAGTTAATGGTAAGCAATGATTTATGGAAAGAAAAACAGGTAAACAACGACCCACAGGACTGACAAGAGGATCAGTGATTTGCATATGACTTCAACGGCTAACAAACTCAAAACTCCCCACCAGTCAGTTTGAAGTGACAAAGCTTTCTGGGTGGGAGGTGAAATGTCTACAAGAACCAAGAAAAAAAAAGTCCAGCTGTCTTGATTCAAGCCTTTGAGAGGGAGAGGATAAAACAAAATAGCAAAGTGTTTTATGGACAAGTCTCCTTCAAAACAAAGCTTAACAACTGCATTAGGATAAATGTCTGGTTCTTTCATAGAAACCCAAAGATAGATGTTTTAAGATTTGTGAACCCTTTTGAATGTTCTAAATTTCTACACAAATAATCTCCATGAAACCACATTAGATTTTCATGCTTTAAAAAGGAAAATTAAGATGATATAAAATAATTTCAGCAAAACATTCAAACAGATTAACTATGGAGGAAAACAATCTATCATCACAGACTAAGTAGTAAAAAGTAGAGTATATATCTCTACAGTGAAATCAGAGTTGTTGTTTCTTTTTTCATTAATGGAATGAAACCAGGTGGTAATGATTACCCTGTGAAAAGTCATGAGTCCATTAAAGCAGGGGTCTCCAACCCCGGACCCCAGCCTGGTACCGATCCGTGGGTCATTTGGTACCGGGCCGCAGAGAGAAAATAAATAATTTCCATTATTACTGTTTGATTTATTATCTGAGTCCAAATGACATTTTATTTTGAAAAATTACCAGATTCTCCCTATTACATCCATCTATAACTTACTCTTGACACATGGCAAGACCTCAAGACCTGTGTCTCAGTCATGTGATACGTTTAAACCCCCAAGCTGGCAAAATGAGTAAAAAACAAATATCTTCGAAAAGTATCTTTGCACAGACAGGATGTTCTGTTGTTCTGTTGTTCTGAGGACACTACAGTGAAATACTTCATTTCTTACACTGTAAATAAATCACACTTACTGTATGGAAGGAAAGGGAAGGGCAGGGGAGAATTTAAATATAAATAAATTGACATGTTTTCATGATGTACTCCAACTATGAGCTTCCCCTGTTTGAAAGACCAGAAATCTCCACTGGTTGGAGACCACTGCATTAAAGCACACTTCAAAACACATTTGTGAATGTGGATAACTTGGAACAACAGTGGTGTGCATGGCTGCAAGGAGAAACCGACTGCTCCTTGGTGCTCATCTATGACCAAAATAAATCTTTTTGGTCAAAAAGAGATGTGTTTGGTGAGAATAAGATAGCTAAGGAAACCTGTCCTTATGTGTGAGACATGGTGGTGGTAGTATCATGGCTAGACTGACTTGGCATTATTGCCATTACTTGTGTGTTAGTGAGTGAATGAGAGGCTATTGTAAAGCGCCTTCGGGGCACCATGATGGTGTCTAGAAAGCACTATATAAGTGCAGTCCATGTACCATTTTATTGATGGAAATATAACTTCTGAATTTTACAAGCAAAAAGAAGTGACTAGCCCAAAACAAAGAGGTCACTCTATCAGAGTCTCTAGACTCTAGACTCTAGAATGGTAACAGAGGAACAACCTTAATATTTTTGGAAAGGCCATTTCAAAAAATACCTTTTGTCAAAGGGAGTGAAAAGTAATCATTTAATTTCAGACTTTTCAAAACAAAAGCATGTGAACAACATGCATTAATGCACGATTAAATAAATGTCGGTGTTGATGAAATAATGTGTTTAATGCGATATTATATATATATATATATATATATATATGAATGTGAGATGATGCTTTATGTCATATTTATACAGAAAGGTGAAAAATTATTAAAAGATGATTTTCTTTCTTTTTTCCACTTTTGTTTGATCGTTTGATCTCTATTCTTTTGACTTTTTCATGCTCAGACCACGGGATCGGGCATGAAAAGGAGTGCTGGACGCCAGCAGCTCCTCTAGTACACCAGACTGGTGTACTGAAACTTGAATTTCCCCCTTGGGGGATTAATAAAATATTTTTGAATTGAATTTGAATTCTTGAATTTTTATTAAGTTACCAGAGTGACATATTCATATTTTTTGTGCTATACAGTTAATACAATTATGGGCTTCCATCACATTGTTAGGAGGTATAATGAATGTGAATTTTGCTTCAAGCAAGAGAAGGTCCCAGAACAGCTCCTGCAACTTCTGTTTGTTTTTTTATGTGAAGTCACCAATCAAGCCAGATATGAACAGTATTCTAAAAAGATTATCAACAATAATTAAACTTAGTTGTAGTGATAGCCATGGAAGGACTTCCATTAATGAATTAATTATGTCACATTTGTTAGTTGGACTACATCCTGTAACTTGTGTGTGTGTATGTGTGTGTGTTTTATTTTGACTCGTCCATCAGGCCTTCGAAGCGGAACCTACCACAGCAGCCATGGTACTGTTCGCCCTGGAATTGCCTTCAGAAGTCATGTCTACCAGCCAACTGAGATGGCTTTGGTCATGAACGGTGGTACAGTAAGTATAACAGGAACACACACTTACTGTTTTCTAGTGCTTCTGAATCACTAAATTGTTGGTTGTGTTTTCACACTGTACCTTTTTCTCTTGCAGATGCCCGCAGCCCCAATTAACTACACCGGACGACGTCTATGGTAACATGGAGCGAAACCTGAACAGGATACATTTGTGTTGTAGAAGAAATTCCTGTTGGCTAAGAAGAAAAGAAAATAACATGTTTGGTTTTATGTGCCCCATATGAATTTCACATTTTTAAAACTAACATTTTTGCACAATTTGTTTATTAATTGGCAGATTGACTAAAATTTACAAGTGAGGGAAGCCAAAGTGACAGTTATGTAACAGTTTCAATGCTAAATGATTTTGTTCAGCACACATACTTAAGTTATGAACATCAGATGATTAACTAAATTGAATTATGTTCATTGAAAACACAACAATAAGTGTAAAGAAAGGCTGATATTAAGAAAGATGATTTAATGAAAAAAATAACAAAAACTTTGCATTGAAGAATTAACAGAATTGTTGGTGTTAAACCATGGGAAAGATAAGCTTAAAGGAGGATTTCAATATAATGAAGTTAAGACTTTGCTTGAGCAGCTCTTAATCAGTGTTACAAGATATTGGTGTCCGCCAATCAGTGATGCTTACTTCATAAAACTGCACTTTAAATTCTGCCTTTTGGATTTTTACATAAATTATTAGCGTAGACCTGCAAAGCTTGCTTGTCGTCTATAATTCAGGATACCCATAGTGATATCTTTTCATCTATCTCTGCTCCAGTATCAGTGCAACTGGACAGTTTGACACTTTTGTGTATTTATAAATGCCATATCTAGTTTGTGCATGGCTGGAATATCAGTTGAATATGATGGATGGGTTAAAAGTTTACAGATCATGGATTTTTTTATTTCTTTTGTTAAATAAGTATATCTTTTTGAGAAGCATATTTAGAAAAGAAAAGGCATCCCGTGACCCTTAATAGGAATAAGCAGGGTAATGGATGGATGGATAATAAAAGCCATTTAATACGGCAATACTAATACTGCAGTGAGAAAATAACCTTTAGATGGAGTGTTTCTCCATTCTATCAACCTTCCGATCGTAGTGGAGAATTACAAAATTCAAGAGCATTTGAGATGCAGATTAAAGCACAGTTTTCGAGGAGGGGATTTTATCAGTGTGTATGTGTTTTCTAGAACCCCCCCCCCCCCCCCCCAGCTTTTCCTGAGGTTGTCTGGGTTCAATAATTCACTAATCAAATCAAATTTATTTATAAAGCCCTTTTCATACAAAAGTAACACAAAGTGCTTTACATAATTAAAACAATCATTAAAACAACAACAACAACAAGAAATAACAAAAACAACTTAGAAGCCATCACACACTAAGGGTTACAGCAGTGGAAAAAAAAAAAAAAAAAGAATTAACACCCAGTCATCCTCTCTCTCTCTCTCTCTCTCTCTCTCATGCACACAGGCTCAGTACACATAGCGCACCCTCCACCCCCACCCCGGTCCACTCTAAATAGATTCTCAACATCCATCTTGGCACCATCTCTATTGAACAGAACCATTGAACCATCACAGAAGAAAAAAGTCACCAAGAACTTGGATCCAATAGCTTTTTGTAATTAACAGAACCTCCTGAGGTGGATCAAAGCCATGTTTACCAGATATAGGAAATCTTCTTTCTGAATATCCCTTATATAGCCATAAAAATCCTGGTCTACATAATACTGAAATGCCATTTTGTATCCATTGCTTCATACTTATGTTAAACATTTACTAGTTTTCTGTAGTTACTTGTCTATGTGTGCAATGGACTGGCAACCTGTCCAGGGTGTATCCCTGCTTTTCACCCAAAGAGACCTGGGACAGGCTCCAGCAGATTCCAATGACTATATAGGAACAAGCGGGTATGTATGTATGTATATATGGATGGATGGATGGATGGATGGATGGAGAGTTTTCTGTATGTTATTAAAATGTGTAATTGTGTTTTTAATGTATGGCTTAAAACTGGATTACGTATAGTGATGTAATGTAAAATCTCCCCCACCCTGTTTATTTAGCATCATATTTAGCATTACTATACTGCTGTGTCACCCACCCTCTGCTAAGCATCATCTCGCAGAAAAGTCTTGCTGTCCTGTAAACTACCCCAACAAAGTTGGACGTTTTTTTTCCTTTCCGTGGTGTCAAACTGTGCAGGCCCAGAGCAGCCCCAAATCATGATATTCCCACCACTGTACTCCATCTTTAAAATGATGTATTCATCCTTGTATGCACTGTTCATTTCAATTCAATTCAATTCAATTTTATTTGTATAGCGTCTTTTACAATGTCAATTGTCTCTAGGCGCTTTACAGAGACCCAGAGCATGACCCCCGAGCAAATATCATTAACTAAAATTATAATATTAACATTTCAAACTGTACACATGTTTTAAACTGTACACAATTATCCCTAGTACCAGTCAAAAGGTGGACACCTTTTGAGTGGCTGGGTATGTCAAAATTTAAATGGTTCTGAAAATGAAGAAAATTTGAAGGATTCAATGTACTTTTCCCTACTACTTCTACCCTTCAAGTTGACTTGATATTTTATTACTGCAGGAAATAAAACAATAAAATAAAATAAAATGAGAAATTTGGTAAACAATAAATGTATACCTAACAGGATTTTTTTTCTTTTTTAACAGATAAATATTAATTTATCCTGTTTTTTTTTTTTACTATTAAGTCCATACCTTATTATAGTTGAACACAGCTGTTCAAATGCATCAGTATTTGAAAAATACCTCCATATATAGCTGGAACTTTGCGCCTTTCATTTCTTTCAAAGCAACAGTGAATTTAAGTCAGGACAACATATTCTGTTAATATGCAAGTGCAATGCAGTGTGTCCATGTTGTGATGATTTCTTTTTCCTCTAATAATAAGTAAACTGTTAATCATTTTGTTTTAGTCTACAGGTCTGTGCTCTTATATTGTATAATTTAATATAAGGTTTTTATGTAATTTCTCTATATAACACATTTTAACTATGTATTGTAAATATTCCAAATGTGAAAAAGCACTTTTGAGATGGTTTTATGGTAACAGCACTGTCACTGGTTTATGGCAGCGTAAAATGAATGTTTGTAATGTGCTTTGCACAATGTGGCTAATACATCAGTGCACATTTTCTGTTAAATATCGCACCGTGTTATTTTCTTTCCAACAGAGATCTGCAAGTTTCTATGAAGCTATAAAATTGGTGTCGACTGTGAACATCTAGTTTAGAGATATGCCTGATGGTTCAATGCATAAATGACAGTTTCGAGAGTAAACCAAAAACAGCTGGACAGATGGTCCTCATCGTGGGGAACTAACCTAAAGTGGGGTAAATACCGACAAAACAATAGGGGGCGTGATGTTTTTCCGAAGACCAGCCAATAGCGGCAACATTATCTTCTTCTGTCCCATGACGTTCATGGTGCCTTAAGGGCTGTGTATACTCTTGCAACAATGTGTTGCAGTTATCTTGTCGCAGGTATTTTTGATTTATGCCCAATTTTGAAGCATGGTCTGCGCTATGTTATTCCACGCCACAACGCAAGCGGGACAATCACGAACTAGCTAAACTTAATAAACTTATCTCTCTTGCGTTTTTCCACTTCCTCACTGTCTCGTGTGGAGAACGAGAATCGTACAGATGTGGGTACTTCCTCACTTCTTTGATGATGCGCTCTTTTCTACGCAGATGTAGAATTGACCAATCAGAGGCCTCCTTTCTCTCTTCCCTGTGACACTATCTGCAGCACTGTCTGCGGTCACCTACAATTTTGGGGAGAGTCTGCGGAGGGTGGGGGGGAATATCTGCCGTTATCTGGGTCACACACGCAGATGACCTGATTTCTGAGCATAAACCAGGCTTTAGAGACGGTTATCATGGTGACAGACTCAGTATGAATTATCTCAAACCCGGGATGACTGAACCCTCTTGGTCGGGGTGATGGAACCTCGCTTTGTGAAGCGGAAAATTCAGTTTGCCTGAGTTCAGGTTCAACATCCTCAGAGTTTCAACATAACCCGCTTTCTGAAAACAAGCAAGGGACTTAATGTGCCTTCTAAAGCATTGTTTTGTACTGTTTTTTAGTGTGTTTTTGTCGTTATTTATTTAGAATAGGCGCTGTGAAGCCAGGGTGCTTTTTTATTTCTTGGACGCAGAAAGCAGCTTGCTTATTCATTCATTTATTCATTCATCACACTTGTGTTCTCGAGTTGGTGGAGGATCAAGATGGCGGAATGAGGGGATGCACTTTTAGTGCATCCCCTCATTCCTCATTCTGGAAGTGTCATTTTAGACCAAAAAGAAAAACATACCAATGTAAGGAAAAGCATAAAACAAAACTGCTAATAAAACTTGTAGATTCCAACTGAAGGGGAAAAAAAAGACGACTTGACTGACAGCATGGATACAAAACAAGCTTGCTTGCAAGACGATGAATACACTGGACCTATGGAAAGAAGCATGTGATGAAGAAGACACTCAGGAGTTGGAAGACATGGAGGTGAGCAAGGTAACTCATTTAAAGGAACATACTCCGCTCCCAAGTCTTGATCCCAAAAGACTGAAGAAGAAAAATATAATAATGACTGACAGAGAAGCTAACATTAGCAACTGTGGTTTTCTGCCGTAGAGGTGATTTTGAGTCTTCTTTCGACCTTCACTGTGTGTCTTCTGCGAGTCAGAAGTGATGGAAAAAAATGCGGCTCCGAAGCTGTCTTTTAAATGCATATAAAGTTTGTTTGTAGAAAAAGAAGCTTAATACAGACTTGCACATGTCTGGGATTCTTCTGAATCGAACTGTAGAAAAATCGAATCATTTACAACAGGGTAAAGCTTGTATACTCATAACCAGGTCTAATTTCGAAAAATTTGAAATCAAGACTTCTTTTGGCAGTTCCCAGCATCCTTTTTTCTTAGACAATAACCAGCTGGGATTTCTGATAAGAACATGGGATGTACTCCCTTTCTCTTAATTACGGATCTTCCAAATTTGTAAGTGTGGGAACGTGTCCTTGAGAACATCCTTATACAAGAGGAGCAAACAAACTTTGCTTTGAACTTTGCTTCAGTGCTTCTTATGACTATTCGCAGAGGCCTTGAAAAGGAAGCTGTTAACAAGTTCTAGTTAAACTTTATGTAAAAAGGTAAATATCATGTAAATATCAGGTATATATCATGTTGTTCAGACACCACACAATGATAGCATCTATGACGCTATTCAAACTGTACTGCAGAGATTTGACACACTGGATCAACGTCTCAAGTGCTTTGAAATTCGTATAGAGGCCAACACACAAGCGGCAAAGGAAAACAAGAAGAAAATTGAAAAATTACAAAAATAAATGGCCTCTCTGAAAAAAGAAAATAGTACTTTAAAATAAATGTGCAAAGACAACGCCAGATACAAGAGAAGATGGGATGTAAGACTGCTGGGCTTGCCAGAGAAAGAGAACGAGAATGTAAAAGAGGCTGTGATTGAATCTTGACCAGTGTGGTTCCAGTGGCAGTGGACAAAATCCGTGAGTTTGTTGACGCTGTTCATCGTCTGGGCAAGAAAAATGATGCAGCGTACAATAAAATGCCGAGGCCCATCATCATTCAGTTTGCAACGCGCACGGACAGGAATGACATATGGAAGAAATCCAAAGATACAAAAGTCTGCAAAGAACTGAACGTCCACTTTAGGGAAGACTTTTCAAAAGAGAATCAAGAGGCCAGGGCCAAGCTGTGGCTGAGAGTGGAAGAAGCCAGGCGGAGCAGCAGAAAGGCATATGCCATCCTTGATGGCATGGGTCTGTTGATTTCGGTCCAACAATGAGGCTACAAATAGTCTGTGGGATAAGGAGTCAGAAAGGCCTATATTCCGGTCAACTATATCCCTGCAACAATTTCATGTTCTCTCACAAGTTTTCAGATTTGATGACAGAACTACACGACCTCTCCGCTGGCAAGACGACAAACTGGCTGCCATCAGGAAAGTTTGGGACATGGGTGGAGCGCCTAACACTGATGTACAATCCAGGCCCTGAGGTGACAGTGGATGAGCGCATGTTCCCGTTCAGAGGTCGCTGTTCATTCAAACAGTACATCCCAAGCAAACCAGGCAAGTATGGGATCAAGATCTGGGCAGATCTGGAATATGCAGGTTTACACGGGGAAACCTGTAACTGGAAAGCCAGAAAAAAAAACCCAGGGCATGAGCGTTGTGTTGGACATGACAGCCGGTCTCAAGGGGCATAATACCTGCAAGGGAACGACAGCTCGTTGGCCTGTGGCCCTGTTCCACAACATCCTGGATGTGTCTGCATATAATGCATATGTGGTGTGGACGGCGATCGACCCAGTCTGGAATCATGGGAAATGTTTCAAGAGGAGACTCTTCCTGGCAGAGCTTGGGAAAGTTTTAGTGACTCCTCTGATTCAACGGCGCCAGCACCTTCCCCATGCACCAGCTTCTGCTAGTCTGCTAGTTAAAAAGACCGCAATGGACTAGTGCCAGTGAAATGTTTGTGGCAGCACGAGTGAACTCTTTACAGTCTGCCCTGAGAGGTCTTATGTCTAAATTTATTGGCAGACTAAATTACTTTAAGAATGAAATCATCTTGCTGCTATCAAATATTATGTTTAGTGCTATACGCTACCAGTCTGAGCTCTGGAGACACTGGTACAGTTGTCTTTTAAATTAATGTTGGTGTGTTTTTGTGTGCTTTTTGGACCTTGAGTCTGTAATAAAGTTTATCTATCTATCGATCTATCTATCTATCTATCTATCTATCTATCTATCTATCTATCTATCTATCTATCTATCTATCTATCTATCTATCTATCTATCTATCTATCTATCTATCTAATAGGGCCACTGTGGTTAGCCATGTTGTTATATTTTATTTCATTTTAATTTGCCTTGCATTAATGTATATTTTCTGTTTCTTGTGAAAATCCAAATAGAAATCCTCGCTTGGGTTTGTAAGTATGTATTCAATAAAGTTTGAGTAAAAAAAACGAGTTCTCGAGTTTGGATTCGTACGTTTCCGTTGTTAACAGGAACAACGAAAGTTACTTCCGGGTCAATCGCATAAATGTGTATCTGAGGATCCACGTGAATTTTCGAAGAGTGTAAAGTAAGTACACTTTCAACAAGTTTATATTTCATAAAACAGCGTGCATCTGGGGTTAAATGATGCCAGTGCCACTATGACTTACAAGATTTGTTTTTGCACTGTTAACGTTTTTGCTGTCTTTTAGTTGTCGTTAGCGGCCTAGCTTGGCTAGATTATAGTTAAATGCTGTATAAATAAAGTGGCGAACTAACTTGGTCTGTATTTAATTTGTTGAATTGGTCACACTAGATTTATACATGCTAAACTGTCGCTGGTGCATGTAACCCTTGGCGTTTAGGGAAATCCATATTTTTTAATCAAACCACTCCGTGCACCATGGACCTGCTGCAGTGACTAAAAATTAACCATGTTTACTTTTTACGAACGGATTTCGGATAATTTTTTGTCTCTAAACAGTAAGTATCTAAGCACACTAAGATACAATTGACCAGATAACTACTTGCCTCGTAAAGTGTCCTTATTTTGATTATAATAATCTCCACTCAAAAGTCAAAACTGCAAGGTGGTATGTTAATCCAGCATTGAGTTTGTGTTGGTTTATCGGTGAGTCACTATGCAAACAATTATCACCCGGCCCAAATCGGAGAATGACACTGTTAGAGTTTATAACACAAATCCAGTTTAATTATTGATAATCATCTGGATTCAATCTGTGGATAGTGATGAAAAGAGATCCAGCAAAGCTTCACTTTTATAAAGAAAATGGGCTTGCATTGTATTCGATTGCAAGAAGGTGTGTGGAAACGTGAATTTCTGAGTTGATTGCTTGTAGCATGAAGTCAATTGTTGATGATCATTATCGGATTATACTATGAGCAAACTGACCACTTCCAAATAAACAACTAATGTTTTGTGTGTGGTTATGTAAGGTAATTTTCTGTGTGGGTTTTGACAAAAAAATGGTTCGGAGGTCAGTTGGGTGTAGGGATGCAATGGTACTCGGTAAAATACGGTACGGTTCGGTACGACCTGCACGGGACACGGGAGGCTTTTATGTCCCGCGGTATTTATGTTCCAATAACTTTGCATTGGACTTGCACGTGAGCGTGCGTGCCTTTTAGGCAACAGGCCGCCACTGCATGTCAATGTCCACTCGCCTCCGCTCACTCACAGTGACCAGCCGATCACACTTTGGCTGGTTGGCTGCAGCTCATAGATGCAGAAAAAAAAAACAAAAAAAAAAAAAACAAGCAGGCATGACCAGTGGTAGCGGAGAAATTGGGAAAAACTTTTTATAATCACAGGTGTGGGAGCATTTTGGTTTTGCTGTTGAATACACCGGCGAGGGAGTGAAAACAGTTAACAGAACACAATCTTCCACCTCCCTGAACCCGGATCTTACCTGCGTAAGATCCAGTTGTTACCAGTTGTGCGTCTTACGCAGCTGATGTGCTTTTTAAAATACTGCAGAACGAATCATTGGATGCGCATTTAAAGATCAGGAACAATTAATGGTCCTGTCCCTCCTCGACCACCAACAGTTTCAGACATATCGGAAATAAATTCCTGCATCCAACCTTTTACAGCTTGACACCAGACACAGAGATCTCCTTGGTTTCCTCCACAGCAAACATCTGAATGAGATCGTGCCACAGCTGTACAGACTGACGTGTCTGGCCGTGACTATTCCCACATCCACCACAACTGCTGACCAGACATCCTCTGACATCAAGAGAATAAAAACGTATGCGAGTAAAACGGCAATGCTTAATCGAGAGGTAGAGCCGTTTGTGCACGTCCACATGTGACCAGGTGGACGCACATTTATGCCATTTGGACGCGGTCTTTTACGCACCGACATGCGAGTTGCGCTTTCCGCAAACTCGGTATCTTGCGACCGCGGGTTTAGGGTAGCAGGTGGTCTGAAACTGTACCGAATCCGTACCGAAACCGTGACACAAATACCGCGGTACGGACCGTACCGTGAGCCACCTGTACCGTTGCACACCCCTAGTTGGGTGACAGTGTCTCAGTCAGATTGTGTAGTGTGTCGGTCCCAGTTGCCAATCAGTCAAGTAAAGTGAACACGTGACTTTAAGACTTTGAAATACAGGACAGCAAGTGGTAAGGTTTGAACAGCACAACAAACAACTGACACTGAAAGTCTGAAGGAAACTAAACTATGACTATAAAGAGACTTGATGCAGTCCTAAAAAGTGTGGGTGATGATGAGGATGTTTGCCTCAACCAGACACAGGTTGATCTGAGTGCTTAAAAAAAATCTGTTCAAATCAAAAATACTTTATTAGTCCCTAAAGGGAAATTAATCAAATAACTTGTGAAATTATTACAAAACTGAAAGCATATTAGATTAGATGTGGTTAGAGCATCAGACTGCAGGTCAGTATGTTAGTTTATGTTCCACAGACATCCACATACAGGTGGAGGTAAACGCTGGGATGGTATGTAACTCTGGAAACTGGCCTACAAACATACAGAGGAAAGAAAAACAAAGGGGTGGGGGCAGGACAGCACAAAAAACTATGGGAACAATGAAGTGCAGATACATTTATGATGTGTTCCTAATTAACTAGAAATATGAATAAATAGAAATCATTTTATTGGCATACAGGAGTACATTGAGATTAAAAAAGTAATTATGGATATAGCTAAAGAAGAAAGGTAAAGCCGGGAAGAGAAGTGGGGTGAGGACACTGCTCTGTGCTTGTAGATGCCAACATGTAGATCATGTTGGTGTCTCCCTGCAGCGTAGACCTATAGCAGCATAGCTATGACAAAGCTGTGTTTCAGACCAGCCTGCTCTAGTCTTGTCTTCATCCATTCCTGTAACTGTAGCTGTGACTATTGGTCCTAACACACTATTGTTGAGACTAACTATAGGCTTTACTAAACAGAAATGTTTTCAGTTTAGTTTTATAGGTGGAGGTGGCGTCAGCCTCCTGAACCCAAACTGGTAGCTGGTTCCATACTAAATGTGTCTGATAGCAGAAGGACCTCCCTCCAAATCTACTTTTGGATAATCTAGGAACTACAAGTAAACCTGCACTCTAAGAGCAGAGAGCTCTATTAGGAGCTTGAAGCGTCATCAGGTCTTGTAAATAACAAGAAGTTTGGCCTTTAAGGACCTTATATGCGAGTAGCAGAAACATGTGGCAGGTAAAGCACTGAGTCCTGCAAAGAGACATTGATGAGAAAACCCAGCCCACACAGACTCTCAAACATTTGGTTTGATTTATTTAGTGTTTATTGCTGTTTCACTTCCACTTTGTCTTTTTTTTTCTTGTTTTATATCAGAAAAGCCAGAGATTTGTTGCTGTCGAGAAACAATTGGAAACAAAGATGAAGAAGGATAAGAGTGAGGAGAATCTTGTAAAGAAGAAGAAACCCAAGAAAAAACAAGTGTCTAAACTTGAAAACGGGAACTGTGCTGCTGAGGACACAAACAAAATTGAGATGAAAAAAGAAAAGACGAGTAAAAAGGTTGACAGAGTGGCAGAAGAGAAGTGTTGGAATGGAAGAGGTGAGAAAGAAGAGAAAAGAAAATAAAAAAGAACAGGAACATCGACTGCGATTCCTTTAATGATGTAAATAATTTTGATGTCATGGATGGTAAAGACAAAAAGGCAAGTAAAAAGAAGAAGAAGAAGAAGCTGGATGATGATGTGAATCAAGAAGAAAGTGGGCAGAGTTCATTAAAAGATGAAAAAGTGGAAAAGAAACAAAAGAAGAAAAAAGTACAAAATAAGTTGCTACAAATCAAATCTAAAAATTTACCTAGAGAAGAGGAGGAGGAGGAACATCAATCTGGAGAAGATAACACAGAAAAGAGAGGCAAGAAAAGAAAAAGTGATGTCCCAGCTGTAAACACAGAGCAGATGGAGGAGCCTGTTAAAAAAAAGAAGAAAAAAGAAAGCCCAGAAACTGAAGTTGAGGTGGTAAAACTGAAAAAAAAGACAAAGAGGGAAGCCAAAATTAAAGAAAATGGAAATACATGTAAAGCAACTGGGAAAAAATGTAAGAAGTCAACAGAGGTGGTAGATGGGAGCATTCGCAAGAAGAAAAAAGGTATATCTGCTGATAGTATGATTGTTGTCACAGAGGAAGGGAAGACAAAGAGGAGAAAAAAGAAAACATGTAAAACAACCTCTTCAGAGGATTTTGAAGTAGAAGTGATGAAACCAAAAAAGAAAAAAGTAAAAATTGACAAGGAGGAACCGCTGTTAGTTAGATGTGAAGATGTCGAGGATGACATGCAAAGTAATGTCACAGTAGCTGCTGACACAAAGAAAAAAAAAAAAAGCAAAAAGAAAAAGAGCTCCGTGACGGTCGAGGAGGTTGATGGTACTGGAGTTAAAGCTGGTGTAAAAAAGAAGAAAAAAATGAAAGAGCAGATGAGCTCAGAGGTGAGTAAAATATTCAACACAGTCCTTTGATATTTGTTCATTTTCATGTACATTTAGTGAACTTAATTTATTTTTCAGGAGTCAGAAGGAGAAGTTGTTTTTCTGTCACATAAGAATGGAAACACTGAGATCAACATTGACCAGGTAAATATGGCTCTTAATAACTTTGGTGTTTTTCCTAGGAGATCTTCATATTATCAATTTTGAATTCATAATCTCACATTGAAAAAAAATGTAGTTTAATCCAAAACTGTTGAATGCGTAGTGTCAGTTATCTTTAATAGAGTTGTACCAGATCACGTACCTCACAAAGCGGATCATATTCGTTTCTCTGAGTCATGAATCAGATAGGTAAAGTTTTAAAAAAGAAAGGAAGTCAAATAATTTTTCTTTCCAGTTATAAGTGAGTTCACTTAAAGAAACAGCATTCAACATATCAAATGTTTAAATAAACAAAACATTGCCATTTTAACAGTGCAAAAGACATGCCCAGGATGAAACCTGCTGAAATTAAATGATCATTCAAGAAAAAAAAAAAGTGGAATATAGAGGCATCATCAACATTTAAGTAAATTTCTTAGGCTTTTCTCCCATCAGAGACACAGTAGGACAATCTAATTTCATGTGTCGCCATGCTCAACATATTGCCATGTTCATACAGCTTCCTTGTTTGGCAGTGCTGGCACAACAACAGTGTGCTTATACAGCACCTCTGTAGTCCAGGGACCACTCAAAGCACTTTTACAATGCAAGCAGCTTTCTCTCACTGCCACACACACACTAATTCAATTGATTTATTAAATAGACCAAAGTATCCCTGTAATGACTCCTATTAATTCCATAATCAAGTTTCACTATACTTAATGTATATGAAACCTAGGCAGGATTTAATGTTACTAGTTAGCCTAAACAGCATGCTTTTGGGGCGGGAGGAAGTTGAAGTACCTGGGGTAAACCCACAGATTCACAGGAACATGCAAACTCAGCACAGAAAGTTGTCAAAGAAAGTGTCAGTACTAACCATTGTACCACTGTGCTGTCACTACTGTGATGTCATGAAATGATCCAGGACAATCAATCTGAAACGTAGATGAGAGAAACAGGATGAAGATGCTCACTGCATAAGGAAGCTTTTAGGGCCCGGCCCAAAAAAGCTCAGTCCCCCTTTGTTTTTAGCTTAATTATGCAAAGAGACATTGATGGCCCGAGGAGCCCAAGTTGTGCACAGGGGTGTGAGGTTCTAAAAGATCAGATATACAGGAGGGACAGAGACCATTGAGTGCTTTAAAAGTAATCAATAAAATCTTAAAATCAATCCCAAAACATACCGACAACCAGTGTTATGAAGCTAAAATGGGTGTAATATGATCAAATTTCCTTGTTCTTGTTAAAATCCTGGCAGCAATGTTTTGAAGTGTCTGTGATCTGTTGGGGATTTATGATTGGTTAAAAAAAAAGTAGAAAATTAAAGTAAAAAAAGCTGTTAGTTATCTAGCCTTGATTAAATAAAAGCATGTAAAATCACCTCAGTGTCATTAGAAGTTAAAAACCATCTAATCCTTGAAATGTTTCTAAGATGATAGACTTACTGTATATCATCTTAGAAACAGAAACAGTCCATCTTACTGGACTGACTGTAAGAGTTTTATTGAATTATGTTCAAAGTTAAACTTGCTGCCAAACCAAATACCGAGGTTCCTTGCTGGAGACTTCATGTAACCTACTAAAGACCCAATTAAAAGAACTTCTGTCTTTGTTACCTTGAGCAGGACTGTTTCAGTGCTGTGGTGCTTCCAGAATCCAGACTGAAAAATGTTCAACTATAAAATGATTGTCCAGTACTACTAAAAACTGTGTGGCGACTATTTTCTCTAAAAAAAAAAAAAAAAATTGATATAAAAGGTAGCGTAAAAACTGGTCTGTAGTTGCAGTGGAGAGATGGATCCAGCGCAGGTTTTTTTTTTTTTTTTTTTTTTTTTTTTTAAGAGGGGTCACACATGCAGATTTAAAATAATCAGGAACACAACCAGATGTGGTTGAAATCACCGGCTACGGCCAGGAACCTGCTGGGTTGTTGTGATGTCTGCAACTTAGCGGAAGAGCTGATGATGTCACATGCAGCGTCAGCTCCAGTTTGATGGCAGATATAAACTGCCAATCCAATAACACTGGTGAATTCTCTCAATTAATAATAAGGATGGAAATTTGCACCTAACAGTTAAATGTCCAGGCTGCAGAAACAATGCTTCACAGTAGTATCTTGGATTAACAGTATCTGTTGTTGGTAAGCACTGCAATTCCACCGTCTTCTCTTCATATCTGTCCGCTTTTATCATCTGAATACTGAACAGAGAGATGCTGAAGTCGGGAACATGCTCCTGTAGCCACGTCTCAGTGAAACACATTAAACTGCATTGCCAAAACTCCAGATTTTTCCTCGTCGGCACTTCAAGCTCGTCCATCTTGTCAGTGAGAGATCTCATGTTCCCCGTCATGAAGGAGGGGAGAGCTGATTTAAACCGCTTTCCCCCTGCTCTGCCTCCGCGGTGTCTCCTCTTCAACTCCTCAGGATTTGGGGGTTTCAGTCTGGGTATTATTTGGCTTCTTGATACCTGCATCAGCTGCTTCCGCTTGTAAACAACTTTCTCATTGCCACGGTTACTCACCATAACAGGTGGTCAAAAAATGAAAAAGTAACCAAGAAAAGTAGCACAGCACTCAAACCGGGATAAAACAAAACAAAACAAAAAAGATCCAGTGTAATGAATGAGGAAGACTTTGTTGAAAACTCAAATATGCAAAAAGCTGGCAGAGGTTCTGCAGCAAGCAGCCACCATGCAGCTTTTCTAGATGTTTAACCTTCTTTTAAGATGGTCTTCAAATTGTTTAAAACTGTGTAATGTGTGTTTTTTGTAGGAAAGAAGACAGGCTTTACAAATGGAGATTGACAAAGCTTCCCAACCTGAAAGACCACCCAAACCTGCGGTCAGTATTAGTTTTTTTTAAGGTTTTTAGTGCTGAACCTTTTATCAAACTGTTGGAGCAACAAGAGGTGGAGTTGAAAATGCTATGGAGTGCCACACATAAGATAAGATAAGATAAGATATTCCTTTATTTGTCCCACAATGGGGACATTTACAATGTTACAGCAGCAGTGAGAATAGCAATAAAAAAGAGAAAAGGACAACAATAAAATAGGATAAAACAATAATAAAAACAAACAATAACTACAATAGAGAATATATAATAAATAATAACTCTGACTTTATTTACAAGGATATGTTGGTAGTGATTACTACACCTGAGAAGTTATTGTACGTCAGTGAGTATGTATATTGCACATGTCAATGAATATGTATGTATATTGCACACAATAGTAATGAGTCACATATGCTCCAGACTGCTGGAAAATCTGTTTGATTTCTTAGATTGTTCTAAAGACATGGTTCAAAGCAATCAGATTACAGTGATCTCTTAGTTTTTGTGGTTAATGGGGACCAGCCCCAGCGCCCCCCACCCCCAGATAGAAGATAGAAGCTTGAAGTTCAGTTAGTGAGATCGTTAAATCTGTGAGAAAATAACGGGTGTCAAACTGATGGCTTTTATTTAAGGATGAAGGCAGCAAATGTACATACTGGTTATACTGCATTTCTCAGAAAATCTGAGTAAAAGGGATCATTATAGACATTATTTAGAAAAACAGCGTACTTTGATTCAAAAGTTGTTTGAAGATGGGAAAAGGTACAAAGAAGTGCACAAAATGATTGGCTACTCAGCTGTAATGGCAATGATCTAAAAAATGCTTTAAAATGGCAAACAAAACTAGAAAGATGTGGATGAAAATGGATCATTCAAACGGATCGAAGAATGGCCAAAATGGGAAGAACTCCAGGGGTGTCCAAGAAGACCTCAACTTACCTGTGAGTACTGTAACAATTAGAAGACACGTATGTGCAGTGTTCCCAATTCATGTATGGAAATAAGAGATAATATAAGGATTTTGAGTTTTACTCACTTTTTTCAAAAAAACACTGCCATTATTTTGAACACGTCTGTACCTATAACTTACCCGTCAGTACGCAATTTGCACTTGTTGATGAGCTTTTCATCACAGTTTTTCACGCCTGCTTATCAAAAGGCTGGGCATCTTCCACAGCTCAGGAACCTTCTATTTTTTTCGGTTAATTTCTCATTTTTCTCCCATTGTTTCTGTTCTGCAGGGTTTGGGCCAGTGGAGTACTGCACAGTTTGACAATGCTGAACAGCAGAAAAAATTCCTGCGTTTGATGGGTGGCTTCAAAAACAGTTTTCAGCCGGCTGTCACCAACACTGGAGGAACTAATATGGCACTGGGGAAAAAAGCACAACAGCAGTTGCAGCAAGGACTTCTAGGAGAGTTTGAGCGTGCTCAATCACGCAGAATGGACTCTAGTAACAGGGGAGCTGGACTTGGGTTTACTGCTCCTTCCAACAAGTTTTCCATTGACATCAACGCATGCCGCTCAGTCCGCTTTGATGATTGATCAGTGGGGTAGATATTTGTATAGAAGTGCTTGTAGTTTGTTTTTTATTTTAAACTGTTGAGATGTATGTATGTATGTATGTATGTATGTTAACTGTTAACTGTTTTCACTCCCTCGCTGGTGTATTCAACACACAAAATCAAAATGCTCCCTTAAAAAAAAGTTTTTACAATTTTCTCCGCTACCGCTGGCCATGCCTGCTTGTTTTTCTTTTTTTTTTTCTTCTTTTTTTCTGCATCTATGAGCTGCAGCCAACCGGTCAAAGTGTGATAGGCTGGTCACTGTGAGTGAGTGGAAGCAAGTGGACATTGACATGCAGTGGCGGGCCTGTTGCCTAAAAGGCACACATATGATATATAAAATTATTATTAAATTAAAAAAAAAAAAAAAAAAATCTCCCGACTCCAACCCCCCCCCCCCCCCCCCCAAAAAAAAAAAAAAAAAAAGAAAAAGAAAACTCCTCGGATATACACGATTCATGTAGGTCACCCTTTTTGATTTCAAAACGCCGAATTTGAGGGATTTTCATGCCTGAAGTATTAGTTATTCAGTGTTTAGAGCTTTTTGTGATTAAAAAAAAATTAAGAAAAGCTAATGTTCAGAGTTACAGGCATCAAAAAGACATGTTGAATTTAACATGCTATTTTCTTTGTTGTCAGTGATATGTTTTACTGTTGAAGTTCACCAGTGACTGAATCACTAGTTATTCTGAATTTTTGCCTTTAATAGGCAACTTAATTGTTTCATAACAACTACTTTTATTTTTGATATCCAACATCAGCCTTATACTCAGTGTATTCTCACATAAGCAGGTATAATTAAAATTTGTGCCATTTTTATCTTTTATTTTTTGTTGAGGGAAAGTCAGAATTGGATTTTAAGTATGAGCAGAGTTTTGCAAACCTGTGAAGTGAGGCACACCAGATTGCGAGTTTTGCGTTTCATTATGTAATGTCAATTATCCCCCCAGGTATAATGTAAAGGATTAAGTTAATGTTGTCTAAATTTATGTTCAGTGAGCCTGGTGTACTGTCTCTTGGACATTAAATAAACAAAAGAATACTATTTTGAAATTAAATCTGTGTTCCTCTTTTTCTTCTCAATAATAATTTTAATTTTTAGAATTTTATTTATTTTATCTTATTTTATTTTTTATTCTATTTTCTATTTATTTTTTTTGGACTAATTTTACATTGTAAGTTGGGCATTTAACTGAATTTTATCTATTTTATTATTTTATTTTTTTAGATATTTACCAAATTTTAGGCAATATAGTTATCTTATCAAGTATCTTCTCTCAGGTGTTTCCCCACTTCAAAGTAGCGAATGTGAGATGGCGTTTCCTCACCATTCTTCCTCACAAATCTTAAATTCTATGTTTTTATATATGTGTGTGTGTGTATGGGGGGGGGGGGGGGGGGGGGTGTCAGTCATTTGTGTTTATTGTTTCCTGTATTGTTTTTTATGTAAAGCACTTTGAGCTGCTCCTGTCTGCATGAAAAGTGCTCTATAAAAGAATAATTGATTGATTGATAATAAAGCAAAATAAGTAATTGGGGTTAAATTGTCAATTTTTATTGAATTGAACTGAACCGAACCGTATCGAATTGTAGCCTGTGAATCAAGATTTGAATCGGATCGTTTTGAGTGAAAGATTCACACCTCTAATATACATACATGTGTATATATATGTGTGTGTATATATATATATAGATGTACTGTATATAAGTTTACACATGGGGAGACAGATGTGTTTTATGTAAGGAATTGTATATGTGCAAGTGTAAAACTATGATTTTGTCTTTGTTAAACTTGCTTCAGACAACATTGTTTTGGTCCTTTTATTTTTGAACCGATACAAACAATTCAAAAACCAGATTTTTCTGTCATTGTGGATAATGGTGTGTGTGTAGACTAAAAACACCATTGATAAAATCTAAGTCAAGGTATTAATGTAGATGGGTATGAAAGCTCTCCATCAGTATGAGTCCAGACAGATATGATGTAGATCCACATAACTAGGAATAAAGACGTAAGCATTAATTTAAAGAAACTGCAGACAAATGCCACTTTGGTTTTGATAGTCATTTAATTCTTGGTCTTAAAATTTGCATTGAGAGAGGAAAAGTAAAAGTTCACTTCAACAAAAACAAGCATGGCTTGCCTGTTGTTGGCTCAAAAACATACATTTGTGATAATATGCTGGAAAGGAAGTACTGTAATTGACTATCATCTTTTACTTCAATATTCCATCCACAGTAGTTGGGTTGAAATCTGATTCAGCATTGGGCTCTAATACTGCTTTCTTGTGAGCCTCAGGAGGTGGACAAATGTTTTTCAGGAGAAATTAAGTTTATAGCAGCTTTCTGTGCATGGCCCAGTAAAACAGATCAGCTGCATAATGAAGTTATGCAAAGTTCTCCTACAGCATTTATGGTTAAAATGCCCGTAGTTATGCCTTAATACTCACGTTTGTCTCTACAAGACCGGGACTTCAGCATCTGCACCAACTGCTCCAGGGCTACTCCAATCAGTTCAACCAGTTTTTTTTTTTTTAAACTTCCCATCCCACAGATTTCATTTTATCCATTTGTTCCTAAATGGAAGATAAAGCTATGCAATGGAGAAACTAAACATTTTCCAAAGAGGCTATGTGGTTCATTCAGTTAATTTTTCTTTTTTCTTCAAAGCAGGATTCCTCAGTTATGGACGGATTTGTAAGAGGATTTTACACAATGTTTAGTCTAACTGACCTGAGAGGTGATTAACTTCAGTTATCAATCTGAATCCAGAATATTCCTTTCACTTAGGCTTAGCAAAGGTATGTAGTATCAGGCTGCATTTGTTTATGAAATCAGTTATGAAAACCCTGACAAAATGTACCAAACTAACCACTGCCTTTTAGACTAAAGATATATCTGTCCCCGCAATCATGGTGAGACCACAAAATGTATTGATTTTTCAAAACTTAAGTTATCAGCTCAAGAATTTAGGCAAAATTGGTAAATTTTACCCACTTCCTCCAGAAGCAACTGCAGAAACTTGCTTCTGCAGTAACTTAAATTAATAACTCGCTCTTGCATTTGGTTTTCTGCTTCGTACAGATTTGTCTTCCACCAGAAAGAAAATGAGAAAAATAAAAACATGAGGTGGGAACACTGGTTGAACATAGCACATCATTCCATCCTTCAAGCAACCTGATTCTCTGTCATGCTACTTGACACTATAAGCTCATTCGGAAAATGAATCCTGCAACTGCAACCTTTCTTCACTGGATGCAAATTCAGATCATATTAAATTTGGTGAAACTCTAGCAGCCAAACTGTAACATTATGAGTGAACTGATATAGATCTATTCAGGTTGCTATCAGGATATTTGAAGACAATGTTGCTCGTCTTACGACATCTTGACATCGCTGACAAAACTGTCACTATATTATGAAGAATACAACGCAAAAATGTTTCCAGCCTCTTTTCAATCCAGCACGATAAAAAGATGACAAACTGTGCAGAGGGACAGCTATTTTCAAAGCACTCAGACATGAAAACAGAAGTAGCCAATGTATGTCGTCCACAAAACAGAACTAGGAGGCTACTTGATGTAGAAAGGAGAAGTTGTGTGTTCCTGGAGATGGAAGGGAGTTTCAAGGCTCTCACGCTTGTAGATACTCGGGCTGCACCCGCGCCACCTTCCGGAACTCTTTGGCGTGTGTCCGTGGGCACTGCATCTCACACCAACTGATAGGTACCATCTGGGCACCTGCTTACAAGAAAATGTAGTGCAAATGTGGAAAAAAAAATTTTCTTTTAAAAATTAGTTATCAATTATGAGACCGTACATTACTGAGAATATTCAGTTCAGTAAAACATAATTAAATCCCTAAGGGAAATTAATACATATAAAAATAAACAATATATACAGTAATACAATTTAACAGCCCGGTTAACTCTGATTGTGGGTAAAACTGGGCTTCAAGCTAAATGGGAACATGGATATGATCCTGTTGATATGGCTGTAGATTAGCACTGTTCAGCATCATAAGCACTCTACTGAAACTGCAACTAAGGCTCATGGGAATGCCATCAGAATGCCATTCTGTGTTTTTTTTCCTGAATCATAGTCAAACGCCGGAGATCTGGCACGGCGCCGGAATACTTTAAGCCCTGCAGTAGTATCAGCACTGTCACCACAACACCTGGAGCATCTAAGAACAGAGTGGGTTTGTTAATGGTAGCGATGCTGGTTTGGCTGTGGTAGCTGTTTTATAGGTTTAGTTCTTGAGTTCGATGGGGAGGTGTGAGAGCTGGCATTAGGGGAGTCACTCTGGGACACCAGAGATCACTATTTAGCCTTCTGGAGGTGTCGTGGGACTAACTAAATAAAACACTGGTGAAAGGAGGTTCCACCCGAAGACCCCCCAAAGATATGTCAGTTATCACTGATCCAGGCTTAAGTAGTCAAATTAAGCCAGAGTTTTTTACTGATAGGCGCATCACCTGCTGGAATTGCTTGGATTTACAGAACCGTGACTCAGTGCTGGTATGTAAAGCTATAACAAAATTTAGAGGAAGACCAGAGGAGCGGGAGGGCAGCTGAGTAAGTGAGTGTGAGTGGCCACACAAGCGTTGACCAACACCCAGTCCAACACACTGATACAGAGAGACACGCACACATACAGGCACACAAAGTGGCTGCCAGTAAACACTAACAAGTCCAGCAGTTCTTCCTGGAACAGCACCATGAAACAGCTGTGAGTCCCAGCAGAGCCCGACTCTCCCACTCATCAGGCCTCTCACAAGCAAACACACACCCATGCCCTCGAACACCGATATACATACAACACACTCTCACAAAAAACCTTACACACTGTTCAATGCTGAGTTTTTACGAGTTCCATTTAATTCACATCAAAATGTAATTTGAAGGCATTTGATATTGCAGTTCAAACACTTGCATTTCAGCAAATGCTTGGTGACTTCATTCAAGATCAATCAAAAATGTTTTTATTTCAATTTTTATGTACTTTCTGGACTATAAGTTGCCACGGCGTATTCGTCATATCTGTCAAAAAATACAATGTGAACAGGATAAAAATATATACAAGTCTCATCTGCCAATAAGACTGTGTGATAATTGTACTGTTGATAAGGCCTTCCAGCAGCAGCTGTTCAAGGACCCATCTGAGGACTTGTTCCTCCAGTTCTGACTATCGCGCTTTTAGCCCGCTGTTAGCTTTCTTTGATTGTTTAAATTTTTTTATAGCTGTCAGAGTCACCTCTGCTTTTCTCCAGTCCCTGACAAGTTTCTCACTCACTCCAAACTTTCTGCTGCTCAACTACTGTTTTTGGCTGCATATTTTATAATCTTCAGTTTAAATTCTGCAATATAGCTTTTTCTTTTTGGTGGCATATTTGTGTTCTCTCAGTCTTTATGATTTACTCTTGTATTTTTTTAAATTGCAGTGTTCAGTTGTTGTGAGTGTAGATGATGCCCTGTTGTTGTCATGGATGACATGGCGTATATTTTTAATATACAAGTCGCACGACCAGCCAAACTACTAAAAACAAGATGAAACAATATGGTAAATAACCAGAAAGACATTGCAAAACACTTTGAGGAAACCTTGACAAAGCTAAAGAAGGTGTTAAAAAAGTAAAGATCATTTAACAAATTCCAATTTATTCCATGGTTTTATTTTTTTAGTACTTATATGTCTCAAAATTGTAAATCCTTGACTGAGAAAAGTGTTCATCCTGTAGGTCAAAGAAAAAAAAAGTCATGTGACCCAACAATGATGGCTAGCTACTCTGCCTAACCACAGCCAAGCTCTCCATCACCATACATGATCACTCCTGAGGTTAACCCCTTTCTCAACTATATAAAAATTATGCTCTCGTGGCAGAAATATGATTGGTCCACTTGGTTGATTTGTTCTTCATCTTCAAATTTACAGCCGGTATTTCTTCTATGTCATCTTCAAATAGGGTGGAACGATAGTTTTGCTGCAATGTCTCTAAAAGTGACTGATGCTCAATATTTATAACCTCCAACTTATGTAAAATATTTTCCATTTGCTCTAGCTGAATGTATTATACTGCTGCTGGGGTCCCTTGAAGTAACATTACAAAGCATGAGAAACTGCCTTATTCAAGTAATTGGAAATAAGCAATGCCCTTATCTTGATCGTGATTGGCCAAAAGTGCTACTTTCCACCAAAGATGTGACATTGTGAAGAGGATACTAACGGTTCTGAAAACCACGTGAATTATATATTTTGATTCAAAATGCCTGTCGCCGAAAAGCAACTAGTTCGCAGGTATTAACCGGGATGAACCAAGACGATAAGGTGGGTGGGAAAAAAAGACTCAAGATTCAGATCCAGAACTCTACAAAAATGTTGTCGTGTGTTGTGACTGTCAGGTTCAAGGGACAGGTAGTCCATGCAAACTAGTTCTAATGGGTAGGTTGTCTTGATGTTCATTATTGGAGCAGCTCTCTGTGGCTGAGCTTTCTTCCTGAAGCATCTTTCACAGGTTTGGCATTTCTTTTCGATGGACTCTTATCTTTGGCCAGTAAAATCTGAGGGACTTTCGGCCAACATTCTTTTGTCATCCCAGGTAGGGAGGTTTGGCCTTGGTCAGCAAACAGATCAGGCAATGAAAACGCATCAGCACTAAGTGACTCTGTCAGGACACGGAGTCTCGGTGATGTTATGGAGTGAAGCTGAGATACTGCTGAAATTACATCAGAAAAGATCTCTTGTTTCCCCCCCTCTAAAATGTGCCTTGCCATTTTGTTAATCTTTTGCTTTTCCTACAAGTAATCAAAATCCTCTTGAGGAGCTGCCTGAGCCTGCTGAGACAATCCACGTCACCATTATCATTTCCAGCTTGATAATCGATATTAAATCTGAAGGTTTGAGAGAGCAGCTAGCCAGCAATATCCAGCTGCATCCAATTTTGCGAATGTAAGAACATAGGTGAGTGAGTTGTTATTACCGTATTTTCTGGACTATAAAGTGCCGCATAAGCCGCACCCATTAAAATATAAACAAAATATATATGGAAATGGACCCGTATCGGGGTCCACTTGCACTCAGTGCCGGATCCGCTTTGGAGCCGGATCGCGGACCTGCTGGCTCCACGCTGCGTCCAGTCTGTATCTGCAATTAAAACCTTACCTCCACGGTGGGTCTGCTTAGAACCCTGAAATCCCCTGGGGAACCAACAAACTGACTGGACAAACTGATAAATCCAGGTGTGTCTGAGTAGCCACAATGGTCAGACACACCTGGATTAATCAGTTTGTCCAATAATAATAGCTACGGGGCCAGTGTAGTAGATGCGACGCACAGAACCCACAATTCAGTTTGGCAACGGATGGTGTCACACCTCATTCAAAGTCTATGGTGATGGACGCACACGACCCATGCAACTGTTAAGCATATTTGATAAATAGTGGCCAAGTCATGTTAAATAACCTATGAAGTGATGTCACGCTGAACGTGAATGCCTGCGTGCACTGTGATATATGTTGTGAGCATGTGCAAAATGAATGGCCATGAGAGAGTTCCCGGCCAGAGAGATACGAAGTTTTCTCCCGTGAATATTAGTCCTTAGCTCTGGGAATAGCTAGCCACTGTGGAGGCTGCACATGGTAGACTGCGGCAAAATGTCTAGGAACGCAACAGCAACGTGGCTGTGTGTGTGTCCAGTGTAAGAGTGATGTATTGACAATTTTTTAACATGTCTGTTTCTAGAGAAGCAAAAACTGAAGTTTGAAAAAGCTAGTCGGTAAGGTGTCTAAATAGCATGTTGATGAATTTAGGTTCTTAACGATCTTCTCCAGGTGTTTAGGACTGACTGGACTAAAGGCCTTGTTATACTTCTCCGACTCCGTACTATGTAACTTACACAATCGTACTAATGGAGATGTGGACCTTTCCGAGTTCTCTGTTGTTTGTTGAGTGTTGCAAAGCCATTTACCTCCAGAACAATAGGGTGCATGACATTTTTCTGAAGACCAGCCTACTATCCCATGACAAAAGGTCATGGATTGTCTATTTATCGTATTGGCCCAAAAATAGGACAATATTTTATTCTATAAATCATAGTCTCAAAAATGGGGGTTGTCTTATAATCGAGGACTAGACTTTTCTACCGTCGTTACACATCTGCGCCACTAGATGAAGCCCACACCTAAGTAAACAGTAAGTGAATCGAGTGTCACAGTGAACGCATGCCAGCAGGATCTGATGTAAAATGGAGGAACCATGGGACTGACTCGAGCAAAGGGGTTTGAAAGTTTTGCTGCAGTCCAGAATTTGTTTTTTTTTATTAATGTTCTTGAAACCAAATATAACAAAATAACATTGAAACCTGACACGTACCTTACCTTCAGTATGGTACCATACCAGAATGTTATCTCTGTTTGATTTTTTTCTATAGAAATTGTACAATAAGAAGTTGTTTTAGTTTTATTTTCCCAAAATTATATTTGAAAAATAGAGGTCGTCTTATAATCAGAGTCATATTCGGGCCAATACGGTACATCCCAGTTGCCACACAAAGACACACGGAGAGAAAAATAGAGGCCCACAGAGAGACTTCTGATGGAGCTGGAGCTGATCAGCATTGAGCAGCCATTACTTTTGTTGCAAAGGATGAGACAATACCAAAAAAGGAGATGAGTGTGGAGGTGGCAAGTACGTCCACTGAATGAGTCGAGCAGAGGATGGGCGAATATTAATCTCTTGTTCGATCTCTTAGGGAAATGGACAAAGAGATGCACTTCAGATATTAAATATGGTGGTATTGTTATGTTAGGTCTCTGATGTATTTGACTGATAGTTGAAAAATTGAGGAGGTCTCCATCATCTGTCGAAGAGCTGGTTTGAGAGTGCTTGTGACATTGGAGAGGGCTATGCATGTCTGCGTATCGACGGATACAGGGGAGTATTAATTAGCCTAAAATTTTGACAATGTGATAAAACTGTTGCTGTCTGGCTGCAGTACTGTGAGACATCCATTGTTTGGTGTAGATGTTTTACTCGCAAGTCTGATGTTTTTAATTGTTATATTTAAAAAAGATGCTAAGAGACTTATCTGATCATTGGTTTCAGCTCCTGGTCCTCCCATGGCGGGAGCTTCTACAAGTTTAAAGATGATCTGCAGGCTGCCTGCTGAGCCTAAAATTTATCTTGTTTTGTTTCTGAATTCCACATTCTTTTTTTCCGACAAGGCTTGGGTTGCGCTTGAAAGTATATCTCCTCCACACTTAAAGCAGAACCATGACCAGGGCTACTGAGTCTCTGTAGCATGAGTGACTAAACTCTTACTTTGAATGAGTGATTCACTTTTGGCGGGGCTCATGTGCACTTCCTCATGTTTCTGCGACTGTCTCTCGTGATGTTTTAGCTTTGCCACTTTGCCACAAGTTTAGACTAAACGAAATGTTCAACAATGACCATGAGGTGGGTTCACTATACATGT